>JBBPBQ010020323.1:48090336-48105563 GCA_037974755.1 Cicer yamashitae | reverse complement strand
AAAATTCAGAAAAAAATTCATAAAATATCAAATTATTACTAGTAAAAACTAGAAAATTTACTCGCAAAATACAAATAAAAAACAAGAAATATCAGTAAAAATCAATAAAAAATACCAATAAAAAATCTAGAAAATTTCCAAAAAATACAAATATTAATTGTAAAAATCAGGAAAATTACTTGCAAAATACCAATACAAAACCAGAAAAACTAGAAGAAAAAAAACATAAAAAACCAAAAGAAAAAAAAAGTAAATAATCAGTTAAAAGTAGTAGGAAACTAGAAAAATACCAACAAAAAGCCAAACAATTCCGAAAACATAGAACTAAAAAAATGAAAAAACCAACCCAAAAAAAACTAGGAAAACCAGAAG
This sequence comes from Cicer yamashitae, assembly GCA_037974755.1. NCBI lineage: Eukaryota > Viridiplantae > Streptophyta > Magnoliopsida > Fabales > Fabaceae > Cicer > Cicer yamashitae. Next base: position 48,105,191 of record JBBPBQ010020323.1, on the reverse strand, counting down.
AATAGACAGTAAAAAAAAACCATAAAAACTAGTAGAAATCTAGAAATCCAATAAAAACAAGAAAATACTAGAAAAATGTGAAAACATTACAGAAAAATACAACTAAAATATCAGAAAATGCTAAATAATTACATACACCATAATATCATAATATTATCTAAGTTATAAGGTATAAACAAGTCATTCAAATTAATGTCATAATGTTACGTAAGTTATAAGCAAATGCCATATTGGTAAAAGTTTTTTTAAAAAAAGGCACAACACTGCCACAAAATAAGGCATATCATCTAAGCTTAACTATCTAAGACCAACTATCTAACTATCTTGACTCGATGCTAGTGATCTTTGAGGTTGAGGTGCATGTGATCCTTTAGATAACACAATTGGTACTTGTGATCTTTGAGGTTGAGGTGCTTCTAAACTCTCGCCAACTTGTGACTTCTTATGTGACTTATGCTTCTGCATAAGTAGGTAATAAATAGCATAAGGTATACAGTTACAATATATAGTTACTGGTTTTGATCAACAACACAAATCATACAGTTACATCATATATAAGTTACTTTGTTTCCACCTTTAGGTGTCACTCTATCAAACCTTTCACATTTTTTGCATTTTACAGTTGGAAGGTGCCTTGGAAGTATGTTACGGTTCTTGGATTCATTGTTACTCTTATTTATTTGTTTTTTGGGTCTGCCCGGTGCTCTTCTCATACATGGTGGATTTATTGACTCACTATCTATAATGGGTCAAAACTTTGGACCATTTGAAGGCATGATGATGTAAGAATATGTTGACATAAATGTTGTTTTTTGTATGAAGTAATGAAACTAAATTAAATAACTTAATAAGGGAAAATATAAACTAAAAATTTGAGTTAAAATAATAGCTTAACAAGCAAAATTAAATATATTTGTACCATGATGCAACATAATCCTCTGGAACTTCATGGTTATACCACATGTAGGTAATACTATGGCAACATGGTATACCATTCAAAATCCCATTTTTTGCAAGCACAACTCCTTTTGTGTAAATTTACAAATATTGACCATTCTCATTCTCGACATGAAATATGTCATGCTCTACATCACCAGCCCAATGTGGAGACCACCCATCTGCTACCCTCTTGGCCTTTTCTAGCAATTGCTGGATCTTTGGATATAAATTACTTGTATACCTTTGCATTAGTTTCCTTTGAGTAACAATCCTTTTTGAAATATAATTTTTCAGTCCCTCAAGAAATGTGATGAAAGGTTTGTCACGATGCTCCAATATGATTTTGTTGAATGTTTCACACCTATTGTTGACTTGTAGGTCACATAGTGTGTTAGTGTTGTATGCACAACTTGTCCATTTACCAGTTGGAAGTTTCACCATATCCATCCAAGCATTTTCGTTCAAGTCCTTCATTCTTTGCATTGCTCTTTATCAATCTGTCATTGTTGTATCCCAAGCAACCAACCACAACACTTCTTTCATCTCTGCTCCAAGGTACTTCTTTTTCCAATTTCCATAGAGATGATTTAACATAACTTGTGTTCTACACCAGCATTGATATTCTGAATAGAAATTTCCAAACCTTTTTGTTGGTCTGAAATAAAGCTCCAATTTCTCTGTTGTATGCTATTCAAGTCCTCCAACAAAAAAGTAAGAAACCATTGCGACGAACCTCTAGTATCTTCCTCTACCATAACATAGGCAATTGAAATCATTTGATTATTCTCATTTTTCCCAACTGCAACCATCAGTTGACCACCATGGTCACCCTTCAAGAAACACGCATCAAGTCCAATTAAAGATCTGCATGTACAAGCAAATGCAACTTTACATGCTTCAAGACACATGTAAATTCTTTCAAAGACGGGACCATTATTGCTCGTATCACACTTAATAATAATAGTGTTGTTTGGATTTGACCTCTCAACTCCTCTGCATAACTCCTCAAATGTGAGTATTGTTCACTAGAAACCCCTTGTATCATTTCAATTGCCCTTTTCTTGGACCTATATGCTTGATCATGATTCAATTGAATACCCCATTTTTCTTTACACTCAACAATCAAGCTCTTAGTTTTCATCTTAGGGGTATGTCTTAATGTATTGGTGAATATCTTAACTAAATATTCGGTCTTAGTCTGCCTGTTTTTAGCAGTCATATGACATGTATGTTCCTCATTGAAGCTCGTAACTTGCCAACAATCTTTTCTACTCCTCCTACTAAACATAAGATTAAAAGTACATGTTTTCTTACATTTCACTATAATTCTTGTTTTATCATTTTTCTTCAAGTATAACTTTTTCTTCCTCTCCAAAGTATAGTGTTTAAAAACATCCTTCACAAGACCTTTGGCAGTGAATTCCATGCCCAACTCAAACTTAACAACTTCATCACCCTCTGGCATTTTAATGTTCGGAAACTTTGTTCTAGTTTCCTCATCATTGTCACTTCCCTCAGGTGTAACTAATATGTCAGAATCGTCATTTTCAACTTCAAACTCAACAGTCATAATAGGATCCAAAATCATAACATTCTCAGATGTGCCAACATTAGAACGAAATTCGTTAACTGTTTCTTGTGGCAACACAGTAGCCCAATCCCAATTCTCCTCAAAATCACTATCATCTTCAGCATAATCCTCACTAGCATCTTCATTGTTAGCAACATACTCCTCATTTTCACTATCATTTTCATTTTCAACATTAGCTTCACATCTAACATTACCTTGAATTTTAATTTCATCTTCAACTTCAACATATTTGTCTTCACTATCACCTTCATATTCATCTTCTAAGTCAATAACAACTTCTTCGTCAAATGATTTCTTTTTCCTCTTACCCTTGTGATTAATAGCCTCATTAATATGCTCCTCGACTACAATTGGTGTGTCAAGTAGATGTTCCACATAGAGTTCAATAACTTCATATCCCTTAACATCTTTAACAAATTTTAACACATCGTCATCGCAATTTAGAGGCCTCAATCCACGACTAAGTGCTAGCTTAGGATCACAATAATACAAGCTTTTGAAATTTCTATACCCCAAACTTTTAACCACTTTTGCTATATCCGTGTAAGACATGACATCGACATCCCAACCATAATTTTTTTCTTCCATTTGACCTTTAACATACATTTTACAAGGCATTTCTATAAACAACCCACCATGATATATACATAATATGATTTATTGCCCTTGTGATGACCTATACGAATCAACACCATAAAAAACAAGCACGAACATAGCAAAATCAGCAACACAAAGATACAGTAGCAAAATTAGAAGTAAAAAATGCAAAGCCCTAAACTATGAGAAAAATGTTAAATGGTGCGAAAGCATTTTCATAGAAAAGACACGAATGTGTGTTATTGTTGTAATCATCAAATTAATGTTGTCCAAAACTCCTTCTTCTATCCCGTTCGATAACAATAATGAGTCTAGATATGTCATTTCTCACACCACACCACTATTTGAAGTTTAAAATGATTTTAAATAAAAATTGAAAATAACAAATGATTTTTTAACATTTGGTAGCCGTCAAATCAGAAATAGTTGCAAGCAAACTACTAAATTAGAGTTACAAAATTAATAGTCAATTCACTAAGAACAATATAGTTACAAACACAAATTATGAAAACCTTAAACAACACAATAGGGATTCAAATGAGAAAATAGACACATACCATGAACACAATTGATGATTCGAAGATGAAGTCATTTACGTAGTTGATGAGTCACAAAATACGAACACAGTGAATCACGAGCACAACAACGGAAGTACATAGCATAAACGCATAAGAATTGCGATGAATGATGAACACAAAAGAACAAAAAAAATCGTATGCAACTAAATTGCCGAACACAAACACAATGAGTTGAGGATGAAACACGGAAAAACCAATAAATTGCGAGTTGACGAAATAGATAAATTGCGAGTAGAACAATTGCGAACGCATAAAAATGATTGCAAACGCAGAAGAACAACACAGAAGAACGATCGAATATGATGAAAATGTTAATGATGATTACGCTGTATTTTCCTTCTTTTACTAGGGTTCTTGGTTTTTTCCCCTATTTCTATTAGACACAAAGTTTTCTTTGAAAAATAATTAGGTATTTCAATTAATTAATAATAGTTTTTTTTACAACAATATAAAAATTAATATAACTATATTTATTTGAGGTGGCAATAATTTTTAAATTAATAAATGCCACAATATATTAAAATATTTCACATAAGCATAATGGAAAAAAGATGAGTTTAATTTCAAAAATTGAGAAAATTAAGGGACCAAAATTACTGATTTAGAAATAGGAGGACCAAAATCCAAAAATTACTTAAACACAGGGACTAAAACTGCATTTAAGCCAAAATTTAAATCTAGCATTAAAAGTTGAAATCATCAATTTGGTTCCATGCACTTCCTAGACTACAAATTGCATAAATTCTTAATTTCAAACATTTAGCGAATGAACTTTTATTCTAAATTAAAATCAATAAATATTTTAAAGGCGATTAAGCAATAAAAAACATTAAGCACAAAGATGAAAAAAATTATTACAAATTCAATCAAGTATTTGAAAAAAGCTTGCACAAATATAACGAAAACATTAAAAATATTTTTTACTTAAAAGATAATTGTATATCTAAATAATCTAAAACAAACACACTCATAAAGATATAAATGGTATAACAATAAAAAAGAATTAGAAATCTGGTGTGGTATGATAAAACTTTATATTACTAAAAAAAACAACTAAGTCGATACAACTTACTTTAAAAAACAATCCACCATTTAAAAAAAAAATACTAATACCAAATTTTTTTATATGATGTAAAATTTCTTGATTCCTTATATATATAAAAAAAATATCTTGATTCGATCTTTTTAAATTTGCCCACTCAATTTAAAAATCTTGATTATCATAATTAAATACTACATAACTTGTTCAAATTACATAAAATAAAATATTAATAATATATTAAAAAAATTATTTCAAAAAGTATTTTAAAATCTCAAATATATTACCTACAAATAAAAAATAAATTGGAGAGGAAAATATATATATAACTGGATAATGTGACAAACGAGCTTATTTAAAGTGAGAAGTTGTTAAAGGGGATAAGTCATTGGTTGATAATATAACTATCTATGATTAATCACATATGTACACATAATATTAACCACTAAATTGACAGTGAAAGGGACCACAATTTTTTTTTCTATAATATAATAGAATGATAGTGGATTTTTTTTAATTAAATATATTTTTAGTCCTACAAAAAATTTAGTCTTTAAAAAAAATTTATTCACTTTTACCCCCTATATTGATTTATAGGGACTAAAAATATCAATTTTTTATAAAATATTTTTAAAATAGAAATTAAAAGTGAATAAAAAAAAATTCAATGACTAAAAAATTAATAATTTTTAGTTAAGACTAAAAATAAATTTTAAAATTTTATAGAGACTAAAACTTTATTTTACCTATTTTTTAATTATGAAAATTATATATATTTTTATTTAAGGTTCAATTTTAAAAATTAGAATATGACCTCCAAATTATATAAAATGACCCTATTTTTTTCTAAATTGAATTATTTACTTTATTAAAGAGAAATCCATGACAAACGTACTTGTGCCTTGCCATTTTAGGTATCGTTATAAGATCCCAATGTCTTTTTTATGTTAAAGGCTAAATGAATAAAATTTAATTAGAAAAAGGCTAATTAATAAATTTGTGTTCAGGATAATACAAAATTACAGCATCATCATTGACACATGGCTCACACAGGTGAAAACATATGCCACCATCTTCGAAAACACACAAAATTCTTCTCTTTATTTATTTGGAAAATGCTAAAATGTCCGAATTATTTTTCACGAATTAGTTAGTATATGGCACTATCGTTAATTTCTCCATCATATTTAATTGCACATTCCTTTGGCACGATAACCTATTCGCACCAATTGAACCAGGTTTACTTTGTTTATATAATTTTGTTGCTTATTGTTTTATGTTAATTATTAAAATAAAGAAGAATTAAAATAAACATTATTTTATTAAAATAAAAACCACAAACCAATACAAAATTAGACATTGCATTGCTGCCTGTGTGTTTTTTAATTTTTTCTAAAATGTCCATCGTATTATTTGGTAATATTAACTTGACTAAATATTATCTGTAGTCCATTAACTTAATTTCAGTTAGCGATTTGGTTCTTTATCTTTTTTTTCCCTCCCGATTTGATGCTTTATGTTTTTAAATAATTTCAGTGTTACCCTTTAAATGGGGTTCTGTTAAGAAAAAGTTAAAAAAATCTCTCCTCCGTTTTCAGAAAAAGTTACCCTTTATGTTTTAGAAATATTTCAGAAAAATGTTCAAAGTTTGGTAATAGGATTGATTCGTTAAAACCGAAGCTATATGGTATTTATACTCCATAAACATCACTTCAGATCAGTAGTAATCGTTCCTAGAGGTTTGATAAACATATGCAATGATCTAGAGGAGGGATTTTTTAACTTTTTCTTAACGGAACCCCACTTAAAGGGTAAGCTGAAATTATTTAAAAACATAAAGGACCAAATCGGGAAGAAAAAAAAGATAAAGGACTAAATCGTTAACCGAAATTAAGTTAAGGGACCACGGATGGTATTTAGCCTATTAACTTCTACTGTGGGTTTAATAGTTAAAATAGAATGGAAATATGATAGAATATATAATTAGATAATTATATGATAAGATAGAAATATAATTTTATATAATATACATTTTTTTGTTTTTCATAGATTCTCTTTACTGTAGGTAATTCTATTCGAGATGTATCAGATACTGACATAATTTAAGCAAGTGGGGAGATAGCTCAAATAAAAATACTAGTTCACTAGGTGGGAGAGTCTTGTGACTTCATTACTACATTGAACACTTTAATCTACTTAATGTGAATTTTATCACATTGTCACACTTTTTTCCTCTTTTTGGTGTGTCCACCCACCCATCAGTATTTGGTGGAGTACCTTAATACAACCTATCAGTAAGCCTTTCCATAGCTTAGTCTCATTGAAAATATCAATCATTAATATTTAATTCCATGAGGTAAAACTCAATCTAAAATACTAGTCCATTAGATATGAAAGTTTTTGTTGAGGCAAAATCATAAATCAAGTGTTTTGAAGATAAACAAACAAGTTAATTAAACTATAATCATGATTTTGATTGTGTTGATGTTTAACTTGTGTTCTTGAATGTTTTATTCAAAGATAGGTGATCAAATACATTCATACAACATTCAACAATCACACCGTGATATAAAAACATTGTGCCTTAACTGAATTGGAAACTGATTACAAGATCATTTTGGGTAATCAACATCATTTTGATTTATCAAGATCATTCTCGTTTATCAAGATCATTTTGGTTTATCAAGATCATTATGGTTAGTTCGTTTTAAGGACAGAAGTAGAATGAATCTTTCCCCAATTTGGATCTTAAGATAAAAGAATATCAAGACTACTCAAAATTATACTCAAGGCCAAAAGTCTAGCTAAAGACTCAAAGAAGCAAAAAACAACATCAAGATCAATGACCAAATTGATGAGTTATGAACAAGTACAACTATGATAGCAAAGATGAAAGGAGGTTGCTGCTGCATCTTTTGCAGAAAGTTTAGCATGTCTCTGAGGCAAAGAACTGACATCAGACAACTGCAAAATCCTTCAACCACGTTTTCCATTCAAGACAAAACGAAGAGCGTTCTAGTTACAAAGAAGAACATTCTGGATTAAATAGCATACATTGTTGGAACCAAGTTGGTTTTACATATAGAGTTTTGATGTTAACAAAAGTATTTTGTGAAAACAATATATTTGACTTCAAAGAGTATGAAAGAAGATTCATGTTTTTGAAGAAAATCTAAAATAAGATTTGATTCCAATTTATAATTGAAGAAAATCTAAAATAAAGATTTGATTCAAATTTATAATTGAAGAAAATCTAAAATAAGATTTGATTCAAATTTATAATTGATGAAAATCTAAAATAAGATTTGATTCAAATTTATAATTGATGAAAATCTAAAATAAGATTTGATTCAAATTTATAATTGAAGAAAATCTTTGACCAAGTTGAAAAGAAGATATGGTCAAGATTTGAAGAATATTTGAAGAAGATTTGATTAAGATTTGAAGAAGATTTAGTGATGATTTGAAGAATATTTGATCAACATTTTAATGAAGATTTGAAGAGTATTTGATCAACATTTAATGAAGATTTGAAGAATATTTGATATGAAGAATTTACAAAGTCAATCTACACAAAATAGGAACAGAATCATCATGAAGAATTTACAAAGTCAATCTACACAAAATAGGAACAGAATCAATTTGAAGAATTTACAAACTCAATCTAAACAAGATACAATTCAGAATTAAATAAGGACTAAATTGAAGCCCAAAATTTCACTATAAATAGACACTCAAGGCTGAAGGAGAAAAGCATCGAAAAGCAGAAAAGAGTAACTCAAGCTCAAAGTTCTCAATTCATCTTAGAGTTACAAAGAGAGAAACACTTGTTCAGGTTAGAAATAATTTTTGAGTGTTCTTTTCTTAAAGTGTGAGAGTTATTATTATTATCAGCTTTGTTAGAAGCAACTACTCAAGTTTCAATCTCTTGTATCCAACCCGATAGTGGTTTAGTTCCTTCTTCAATCTGGGGTCGTCAGGTTGTTAGGAGAAGACTTGACTTGTAGGGTCAAGGTGGTGTTGTTCCTCAAAAGTCTGGGGTTGTCAGGCTGTTTGGGAAGACTGGCTTGGAGGGTCAGGTGCTTTGTAATTCAAGGTTTTTGAATTAGTGGATTAAAGCCTTCTGAATGAGGGGACTGGATGTAGCCAAGTTAGTGGTGAACCAGGATAATTCTACGCGTCAAATTATTTATGCTTTCATTGCTTGCTGCCTCTAAATTCGATTGCTTCTACTCCAAGTAAGTCACCAAAACCAAACTAATTTTTAATTATTTATAAATTATCATAAAGGTATCAACTTTGTGCAAACACAATTCAACCCCCCCTTCTCGTGTTCGCACCTTCACACATGTCTATTAAATCTTACTTTGAACAAATGCTTATCTTTAGTTTAGTAACGGCTATATTTTGTCTTTTCTAACCTTCTTCATGCATATAAAAGAAGCATTAAAGTGTAGACAATGGCAAAAGTTTTCTATGCAATAATTTCGTCACTAAAACAATCATACTCGAGTAAACAAAACTCTTCAGTCACGTAAAAAATCCAGCTCTCTCTTACTATATTCAAGGAACTCTTTATTGAGTTATTACCGATAATCAATCTCAAACAAGTGTTGAGTAGATTCTGATCCTACAACCTCTTACCAAAAGATCATTCAAACTCAAGTCTATTTCTTTAGATAGTTCGAGTATTTTGTAAAAATCCTTTTAGTGATTAAAAGGTACCTTGTAAAAATCATTTCTGGACTGAAAGGTGACTGTACAAGTCCTTCCAAGATTGAAAGGTGAATGTTGTAACTGATCAAGAAAGATTGTGTGAAAACAAGAACGTTCTTGTGTGAAGCACATTAGTGGAAAAAGCTCACAAATTGTGAGAACTAGACGTAGCCCACACTAGGTGAACCAGGATACATCATTGTGTGATTTTCTTATCCCTATCCTTTATTATTTCTCACACACTATCACTGATCACGTAGAAATAATATGTTTCAATTGTTTTTAACTATCCAAGAACGCTTTGAATTTTTATGTAAAATCAATATTGATCTTGAGTTAATTTAAAAAGTAAAAGTAGGAATTAACTTTTCGAAAAGGGATCACAATTGAAACCCCTCTTCCTTGTGATTAATATTGCTACTTCAGTTTTGTGGCTTAATTATCACATTGAATCTAGATATTTCTCCTATGTAAAATTCAAACTTTACTTTACCATATTGCGGGGTCTAACTCCTTTTGTTGGAACCAAGTTGGTTTTCCTCTTGTGGTTTTGATGTTAACAAATGTATTTTATAAGAACAATTTGCTTAGACAAATGGCTTCATTAAGTGTGCAACAATTAGAACAAGAAAACTAGAGGAAGGTATCAGAGGAAGTCATCAGACGAAGTAACCAAATGATGAGATTAGAGGAACACAAAAACATATGTGTCTGCCTCTGAACATATGCCTCTGAAATCAACGGGCGTTTGAAGGTTGTGGAGATTACTTCTGATAACTGGTTCTGAAGGCTGCCTCTAAAGAATGTCTGAAGACTGAATTTGAAGCATTCCTCTAAAGCCCTTGCGTGCCTCTAATGTGCACAAATTCAGCATGCCTTTAAAGAGTTCATATCAAGCTATCATTAACTTTGAAAAGATTGTTCAAGCCATGCAGTTAGAACTCATATTCCGTTGGTTAAAGCGTTGCAACACAATCCAAATGTTGCCTCAGCATCTAATGTTGCACTGATTTTGATGATTCAACAATGTGATTTGCCCAAAGCCATGAATTCTAAGTCATGCAATTCTGCCTCTGACTATTATTATCCAAGAAACATAGCGTCTGACTCCAACAAGAAAGTCAGTGGCTCTGATGGAAAGTAAACGACTCTAATTGAAAGAATTAACTATGAAGAAAAGACTTAGTCGAATCAAAAATTTTGAAGATCCAAGAACAAGCCCGAATCCATTCCCGCTCTAGTCCATCAAGAGTATGAAGGAAGATTCGCATGAATAAGTTTTTGAACACAATTTGAAATTAGATATGATTTAGAATTATAATTGTAGGAAATCTTTGACCAAGGTGAAAATAAGATATGGTCAAAATATTGTTCAAAAGAAGATATGGTCAAAATACTGTTCACAAGAAGATACAGTCAAAATATTGTTCACAAAAAGATATTGCCAAAATATTGTTCAAAAGAAGATATGGTCAAAATACTGTTCATGAAAAGATATGGCCAAAATATTGTTCACAAGAAGATATGGTCAAAATGTTGTTCACAAGAAGATATGGCCAAAATATTGTTCACAAGAAGATACACTTATAATTTGTTTACAAGAAGAAACACTCATAATTTGTTCACAAGAAGATACACTTAGAATTTGTTCACAAGAAAGATATGATCCAGATTTTACAAGGATAAAAGTGAAACCCTAATATATTCTATAAATAGATACTCAAATTTTCTAAGTTTTCAAAGTTCAAAAGTTTAAGTACTAAAGAAACACTTGCTCAAAGAAATATTTTCTAAGTTTTAGTGTTAGAAATCAATTGTAAAAATCTGGTTAATAGAAGCAAACCACAATAAGTTCCAAAGTTGTGTAACCCAACCCGATAATGGCTTTAGTGTTCCTCAAGAAATCTATGGTTTTCAGGTTGGTGAAGAAGACTTGACTTGTAAGGTCAAGGTGTTTGTTTGCTCAAAAAGTCTATATGTGTCAGGTTGTTTTTAGAAGATTGACTTGTACGGTCAGGTGCTATGTAATTCAAGGATTTGAATGGATTTGAATTACTGGTTAAATCCTTTTAAGTGAGGGGACTAAATAAATGTAGCTACCAACTTGGTGGTGAACCAAGATAAATCTGCTTGTGGCACTTTACTTCTGCACTTTTTACTATACTACTACTGCCTCTGATTTATTTAAGTCTGATTGCTACTGCTTCTGTTCTAAGAAAATCACCAAACCCGAAACAATTCTTGAATAAATAATTAAAAAAGAATCCAATTTTAGACAAACACAATTCAACTCATTTATCGTGTTTGCACATTCACCTTTTTCTAGACTCAATTCTCTTTTGCTAAAATGGTATATTTAACTATTATTCTTAATAAAATTAATATTAAAATACCATAGCCATAAAAATTAATATTTTGCCTAAAAAAGAAAAATACGTTGAACCAAAATAATAATAATAATATTTTTGTGGCTATACCAAAGGAATGGGCAATAAACATAAATATGATGGAGAAATTAAGGATAGTGCCATATACTAACTAATTCGTGGAATATGAATGTAAAATAATTCGGACATTTTAGAATTTTCTATTTATTTTTAGCCTTATAGCTTATGGCGTGGTAATTAATAATGTGTATTATTATAATTTTTTACTAAAAAAAGGACGATGTTCATTCCTTGAAATTGGTAAAATGCTAAAATTGTTAAAACTAAAAAGAATGAATATGCGAATAAACTTAAATATTCAAGTTAATAGTACAAAATAAAAATATGCATATAAATATAACAAAATTCGAGTGTTCGGAATACCTATGTTTTCAGATTTGTAACATTAATGACACAAAAATCGTTGATTGAAATCTGAAATGAATCAAAGTTACTTTGTCGATCTAAACCAAACGAACATCGCATCAAGACAGATAGAAACACAAAAAGTGTCGTACCAAGACGAAAACACCAAAAAGCGCTACACTTAGATAACGACGAAATCACAGAAAAAAGGACGAAAGAAAAACTAAATATGTGTTGGATCCACTTATTTAGATAAAATGAAGGAAGAAAACGTGTATTGAAAGGTAGTATTTATTATCCTGAAATCTTAATTCAACTGATAAATATCGATATTGTTAGGTTATTAGGATAGACATCTTTGAAGTAGCAATGTCAATCACAAGAAAATAGGGGTTTGAATTGTGACCCTTTTAAAATTTTGATTCATGTACTTAATTTAAATTAACTCAAGAATCATCTTGGTTTGATAAACAATAAAAGCAGAACATTCTTCGTTAGTAATATAAAAATAAAAATTTCACGATGTGATCAGTGCTAAGTGAGTGATAACTAAACGGAGATAAGGAAAAGATAATTCACACAACAATATATCTTGGTTCACCCAAAGTGGGTTACGTCCAGTCCTCACAACCATGAGATTTTCACTATGTGCTTCAGAACCAAGAATGTTCTCCTTCACACCTTTTCTCTTGATCACACCATGATCAATTACAATATTCACCTTTCAACCTAGAAAGAAATTTTACAATCACCTTTCAGTCTTGAAAGAATTTTTACACTCAACCTAACATAAAAGATAGACTTGAGTTACAAATGATGTATATGATAAAAGTGTTTGGGATCTTGAAACTTCTCAACATTTGTTTGAGATAAATAAAAGAAATACTCAGTAAATAACGATCCACAAATATAGTGAAGAGAGCTGGAGTTTGCTTGAAGAGTTTTTGACTTGTTCTTACTTGAACAAGTGTTGGTAGATTTGTAAATTGAACTCTTGTCTTCATCTTCCAATAGATCTTCAATTTATAGATGATAAAAGACTTTGAATATTCAGTTTAAAATGAATATAGTCATTGGACACACTTCCCAAGTGTTAGATATATTTAAAGCAATTAAACATGTGTTTTTATTGCTGTCCAGAACGTTCTTGACAAACGGAGAATGTTCTTGCTTTTGGGTCTCATGGAAAACGTGAATGAGTTGTCACATGTCAGTTGGCATTGTTTTGAGTCAGATTTATGCAGAATTTTTTTTGCAGAATATTGTAAGTACAATGTACTTGTGTCCTTGTTCACAACTCATCAATTTGGAGATCAATCTTGAGGATGTTTTCCTCCTTTGGGCATTCAGCTCGAGTTCTGGGCTTCACCATTGATTTGAGTAGTCTTGATACTCTTTAATATGTGGTTTAGACTGTGGAAAATTATCTGTTTTAATTATGCCTTTAAAAGAGAATAACCAGAATGTTCTTTTGTAAAACAAGAACATTCTTCGTTTATGTTTTCTATGAGTGCTGGATTTTGACAGCTGTTATGTGTTAGTCCTTTGTCTCAGAAACGTGATGGGCTTTCTACAAAAAGGTGCAGCAGCAGTGTCCTTGCTGTCATGATTGTCCTTTCTCATAGCTCATCAATTTGGAGATTGATTTTGAGGTTTTGCTTTGCCTTTGTTGATCTTATTTGAACGAATCTATCCAAAACGATCTTGTATAGATTATTAAATTCCTTTGTAATGAATACTGATGATTTGTAGTGTAGATAGATTTACTTTCGTAGCCCAGATCGATCTTAAATTAAAGCAGATTTTGTTCTTTGTAAACCAGAACGTTCTTGGATTAAAGTTGTGAAAACAAGAACGTTATTCGTTTTCTGTTTTAAGTGATTTGCTGGATTTTGAACTTCTGACAGCTGTAGCGTGCCAAGTTTTTCTGTTTTGTACGTGTGTCAGTGATCCAGTGAGTTTAAAAATAAATTACTTATCTTAAGATAGAGATACGATATGTTATAAAATAGGATAAATATATAAGATATGATTTTGACAGGATAAACATTATCATATCATGTGTTTGATGGCGCACATGAAAACAAATAATCCAATATTATTTTATCATGTCATGTGTTAGCTACACACTTCATCATAACATGATAATATATATAATTTTTTTTGGGGTCTTATTTATATATATATATATATATATATATATATATATATATATATATATATATATATATATATATATATATCATATTTAAATGACAAAATTGTCATTATGAAATAATTATATACTACTCTTTTCAAATAAACTTACACAATACTTTTAAATATTATAAATTAACAAAACATACTAAAAAAATTAAATGAGTATGGGATGAATTTATATTTAAAAAATTCATTAACACTACTAAATAAGTAATTTCAATTTTAAAAAGAAAATAATGAATAATTATATAGTTCTATTTTCTTTGTTGGATAAGATCAATAAATATTAGATATATATTATGGGTTTAATTGGTACACATTTACGGTGTAAACAATTTTACACGGTTTATTAATATAAATCATCGATTATGGTTAATAATTGATAGAAATATGGTATAATCATA
>JBBPBQ010020323.1:48074804-48090060 GCA_037974755.1 Cicer yamashitae | reverse complement strand
GTTTATATATATATATTGAAGGCCGGGAAGGAGTAATTCTATAATATATTACAAACTATTGAAAAAGTGAATGTATTATAAAAATATTATAATAGCATCAATGTACTATCTTACAAATATGTAGTAATTTCTAATAAGTTGAAATTCAAATGAGTTACGCTAAATATTTAATGAGATATTTATATGATTTAGTGACACTCGTTAAATTTTATTATTATTCTAATTAGAAAATATATAGAAAAAGATGTATTAGAAATGACTTTCTATCTATCTTATAATAAATGTTATTTTAATAAAAAATTATTTTAAAATATATATTTTTTTATTTTTCAAAATAAGATGAATTATTATTTTCCCCTATTTTACCTTCAAATTATACATTATTTTCAAATACTAAAAAGTGTAGTCTATAATTTTCCCCATTTAATAGTATGTCAGTTGTTCAACCACATCATATTGATGAGTATTAGTAATATCCGCTAAAACTTAAAGATACAAAAGAATTTGTTTTTATTAATATTAATACGTGTAAAATGAGAAAAAAAATACACTAATTTCAAAAAGTATATTTAATTGATTGAAAAAATAAATTGGAGATGCTCTAATTACCATAATCCGGCACTACACTACATAGCTACAAAATGAGACAAAAAATGCTACCGAGTGGGCAATAACGTAGGAAGAAGACAGCACCAGATCTGAGGAAAGACGACGATGACACTGACAATATTTTTATTTATTTTGTTAGATACGCTTACAAGCTTTTTAAATTATTATTACTATAATAATATGAACAAACTTAGGTGTATTTATTTAATACTTTATAAAGATAAATTATGATTTTATTAAATTTATATTTTATTCAATTTTGTTATAACTACTAAAGATATATTTTATATTAAAAATTATATGAAAAATATTAATTTTTTTTTAAATAATATACTATCGATAGGTGTGGCGTGCCCTTCTATACGTAGAATAAGTCCTACATACTACTTAACTAAAAAAAACCGATATCAGACTATCTTAACTTAACTACTTTATCTTGACCATATTACACATCAAAATATATCTTTGATTAACTACGATAACTTTTACATTTCATGTAATATATAGAAAAATATTTATACGTGGAATAAACACTCCATATGGACTATCTTATCTACTTTTTCTAGACTCATAAGTAAAAATATTTACTTTCATACTTATTAAGATTTATAATTAACAACATTAAATTTTCATAATTTTACGTAAAATACATCTATATGTATAATAAATACTCCATATAAACTATCTTATCTTTATTTTACAAGAATAGATTATCTTATCTTAACTATTTTTCTCAATAAAAAAAATCTTAACCGATTTTTGTGGACTCATTTATAACTAAAAATAATTATTTTTACTCTTATTAAAAAGATAATTAAGTGCATTAAACTTTTTTATTTCTTGTAAAATTTGAAATACATTTACTAATTTGCCTATTAATTATATTGATAATCTCCTCAAAATATAAATAAATAAAATAATAATAATGTTAAATTTAAATAAATTAGTTCACATTTGCTTTAATTTTTTTTAACAAAAATTTGGTGTATATCGCATTCAGTATATACATGACAAATAAAGAGGATAAACTTTATGGTACAATAAAAAATGTATATATGTATTATGAATTTTTCGATCAATAATTTTTTTTAATTTGTTCACGTATACATTACTATATTATTTATTAAAATTCATAAAATTTAGAGTTTTAATACATAGATGACATGTCATTCAACTAATATTAATTTAATTTTGATAGTACCAAAATATGTTAATTTTTCAATACATCGTAGAAGTTCCTAATAAAAAGATAAATTATAATGATGTGATAAAAAGAAAAAAATAAAAATAAAATTAGGTATATGAAAATTTAAGATCTATATGCATTTCAAATCCGAATCTGAGAGAGAACTTTCGATTTAACAATATCTTGCACTCGTTGTTGGTTATTTAATTAAGTTAAAGAAATTAAAAAACTTATACCTATTTAATTCACCTATCTTCTCTTCTCTAATCAGATTCTCTTCCCACTCTCTAAGTTTATCAAATTTGTATTCGGCTGTTATCTTTTCATAAAGCGGCTAAGCAACAACCTCTTACACTTACACGCATGTGATAAAAAAGGACACCACAAACTCATACATGTAATAAATCCAACTTAACAAACAATTCTCATCCAAGATTTTATTTCGATTTTTTAGTTTTGTATTAAGAAAGCAACCGCATTTAAAGAATTGTTTTGTAGTAAGAAAGCAACCAGATTTTTTGTTTTTTTCCTTCTGAACTGTTTCCCAAACCTCAAAGTCATTTAATCAAATTTATTTCAAGATAAGTGTCTTACAACACATACACCCGATCAACATTTTATATTAACTTTATTTCTATATTCCGATCACATTATCAATATATGACATCTATCACATTATTCTTTTTATCTCTTTATCTCATAAGGTGTGTATGACTGGACACCAAACATTTTTCTAAATAAAGACAAGACTTGTGTCTTTAAATACAAGAAGCAAGAACAAAGGGAGAGTCATTCTTCATTTTGTTTCTGTTGGTTTAGTTTTTGTTGTTTTTTCATTAATTGTGCTTATACAAACCACAAAAAAGGCAATGAGAGCGACACATTTTGTGTTTGTTTTGGTTTGGTTCCTTGGTGTTTATTTGCCTGCTTATTTTTGTGCCAATGTTACTTATGATCATAGAGCATTGCTCATTGATGGCAAACGCAAGGTTTTTATCTCTGGTTCCATTCATTACCCTCGTAGCACTCCACAGGTCTCTCTCTCTCTTTTTGTTTGTGTTTGTGAATATACACTCTTTATTTGAATTGTCTTTGATGTTTTAACTTAACTATGGTAGTTCAAGTCGAAGGCATGTCTGGTTTCTGACACTTATACATGTGATTATATTCAAGCACTTCTATTTTTTAAAATTATTACTGGTGTTTGAGTGTTGATGTTGGGTCTGGTGTTTGTGTCGGTGTAAGTGAATCATAGTTATTTGTTGTTGCAGATGTGGCCAGACCTTATTCAAAAATCAAAAGATGGAGGAGTTGACGTCATTGAGACTTATGTTTTCTGGAACTTACACGAACCGGTTCAAGGCCAGGTTCTGCTCTCTTCCATTATCTTTTCACATTGTTCTTCTGTCTTGCTTTAACTGTCTCTTACATTGCATTGTGTGAGTTTTCAAACTTATGCAACTTTTCATTATTTAGAAGTAGGAAAAGAATAGAACATCATTCTTTAAGATATTTATTAAATAGTATTTTTAGAACTTAAAAGCATGAAATTTGGAAGACAAGTTTTCAATTTCTATCAAAAGACTTCAAATAAATGATGGATTGCATATTTTGGTTTGGCAGTATCATTTTCAAGGCAGAAGGGATTTGGTTGGATTTGTGAAGGCAGTAGCAGCAGCAGGTCTATATGTGCATCTACGGATCGGTCCTTACGCATGTGCTGAATGGAATTACGGGTAAAAATCGATCTTTTCAATGTATCATTTCAAGGAGAGTTTCATAATAATCTCATTTGTTTTTCTCCTTAAACAGTGGTTTCCCTCTTTGGTTGCATTTTATTCCTGGAATTCAGTTCAGAACTGATAATGAACCATTCAAGGTAATAATTCATTTCATTTCTTTCTCTATGTCTCATGTTGTGGTACCTGCTTTTTTCTGTTATCTGAAATTGATTTGTAATTCAGGCAGAAATGAAGCGGTTTACCGCTAAGATTGTCCAAATGATGAAGAAAGAGAATCTCTATGCATCACAAGGAGGACCTATTATTTTATCTCAGGTTTCTCTTAAAAAATCATAATAAATACACACATGCCATTTTTTTGGGGGGAAATTGTTGCATTTTCTATGGATGCTCAGTTATTTGTTTTATAGATTCTTAATGAACTAATGTATATAGTTCTTTAATGAGAAAATCATTACTTTCTAATGACAGATTGAAAATGAGTATGGAAACATTGATGCGGATTATGGTCCTGCTGCTAAAACCTACATTGATTGGGCAGCATCAATGGCTACATCTCTTCAAACAGGGGTCCCCTGGGTTATGTGCCAACAGGCAGATGCACCTGATCCAATTGTATGTTTGTTCCTTTTCACTATCAACGTAGTTTTATGCAGTTTATAACAAAGCTATCTTACTACGCTGCTTTAGAAAATTGTCCTACTTAACTGTTAATTTTTGAATTATTGTATCTTAAATGCTTGCAGATAAACACGTGCAACAACTTTTACTGCGATCAATTCACACCAAACTCTGACAATAAACCGAAAATGTTTACTGAGAATTGGAGTGGATGGTTAGCACCGTTCCTTTCTACTCACAATATGATTTGATTTAATATTCTATATACTTTTCCATTCAACTCCCTTTTGAATTCTTTGAAACCATAGGTTTCTTGCATTTGGAGGTGCCACTCCTTACAGACCAGCGGAAGATCTTGCATTTTCCGTGGCGCGCTTTTTTCAGCGGGGTGGAACTTTTAATAATTACTACATGGTAAATGCCACCTCACATGTAGTTTAAGCTCAATAATTAGTATGCAAGATAGTAAGTAAACCAACTGATACCGCAACTTTTTTTCTGTTGCTTTCTGTGAAATAGTACCATGGAGGAACTAACTTTGGCCGCACAAGCGGGGGACCTTTCATTTCTACTAGTTATGATTATGATGCGCCCATCGATGAGTATGGTATGCACTCTTTCAACTCACATTATATGATTATTTTATATGTAGAAGCCAATAAAAATCACAGTGAACAATATTATGTAATTGTAAATATAAAATATGTTATTGTTTGATGCAGGAATTATTAGACAGCCCAAATGGGGCCATCTTAAAGAATTGCACAAGGCCATAAAGCTTTGTGAAGAAGCACTGATAGCTACAGATCCAAACATTACATCTCCTGGTCCAAATATAGAGGTAATAAGAGACCCTTTTTTAAGTTTAGATTACAATTTCTTGTTTAACTTCTTATAGTTTATCAAGTTTTAAATTTCTATTCCTGGAAATGCCTTGTACAGTATGAAATTTCGGAATAATTACCAATATCTCTTAAGATTTTCTATTCAATCTCAGATTGCAACTTACAAGACAGGAGATGTATGTGCTGCCTTCCTTGCCAACATCGACACATCGGATGCAAATGTTACCTTTAACGGCAATTTATATTACTTGCCTGGATGGTCTGTGAGCATCTTGCCGGACTGCAAGAATGTTGTATTTAATACTGCAAAGGTTTGCCTCATCAACTTCCAAACAAATATATAGATCAATTGACTAGACTTACTTTCTATATAACACCAACACTTCAGATTGAAGGCTTGTCTGGTGTTCGACATGTGTAGTTAAATTCATTCACTTTCGTTTTCTCAAACTATTACCGGTGTCTAGTATCTGTGCGTTTCAGTGCTTCATAGCTGATTTTTAAGCTACATGTGATTAATCAGTCTACTGTCGAAATCATTTCTTCTGTTTTCTTGTTCAGTAAGTTAGCATAAACTAAAGTTATTTTTGGTATGACAGATTAATTCTGCATCTACGATTTCAAGCTTCACAGCTGAATCTTTAAAAGAGGTTGATTCTTCAGACAGTTCAAGTTCAGGCTGGAGTTGGATTAGTGAACCTGTTGGTATTTCAAAGAATGATTCATTCTCAAAACCTGGACTACTGGAGCAAATAAATACAACGGCTGATAGAAGCGACTACTTGTGGTACTCATTAAGGTATATGAGTTTCCAAGGTTGAGATAGCTTTATTTTTTACCATAATTTCTTTGTCGCATGTTAACCTTTTTACAATTTGTTTTGAAGCATTAATGTTGAAGATAATGTTGGTGCTCAAACTGTCCTTCACATTGAGTCGCTTGGCCATGCCCTTCATGCTTTTATAAATGGGAAGCGTGCAGGTAAGAAAAAAAAAAGTTAAAAGATTAATATCTAGATAACAATGTTGAATTATATATACTCTCACTAAATTAAAATGTTTGATTCTTTCTTTACTTCAACGGAATATTTCATGAATTATGTAATGAAATTCAGATATGTTAATACCGCAAATTTTTTTCAGGGAGTGGAGCAGGAAACAGTGGAAATGCTAATGTCAATGTGGACATTCCCGTTACACTTGTAGCTGGAAAGAACTCAATTGATCTTCTGAGTTTAACAGTGGGATTACAGGTTCATATTTTCTTATTATAAAGTACATAATTAACTGTCTACAACATCGACGAAACCTTGGTTTTAATTATGCATCATCTAGTCATTTCTCATTACTACATCAGCTAATGTGAATTTTACACACCACAGAATTATGGAGCTTTTTTCGACACAAGGGGTGCGGGGATCACTGGTCCAGTAACATTGAAAGGTTTGAAAAATGGCAGTACCATCGATCTCTCCTCACAAACGTGGACATATCAGGTTAGTCTCGGCTTAACTCAAGGCCTGCTATCATTTATCTTTGAGTTTTGTGAATTAATTAACCGAAGTGATACAGCTGAAATGAATTTCATTTTTCATTAATAATTCGAGTCATAGATTAAATACATGGCTTTATTTTTGTGAATGCAGGTTGGCTTTAAAGGTGATGGTTTAGGTTTGTTTAGTGGAAGGGTTGGACAGTGGAATTCACAATCAACATTGCCTACAAATCAGCCTTTGACTTGGTACAAGGTAGTCTTATTAAGAAATACTTGAAAGAAAATTAAAGGAATGCTATCATAGCACAATAATTTTGCTCCTTACTAATGTTGATACATGTTGTATTAGACGAACTTTGTTGCTCCCTCGGGCACGAACCCAGTTGCAATTGACTTCACGGGGATGGGAAAAGGCGAAGCTTGGGTGAACGGGCAAAGCATTGGGCGATACTGGCCTACATATGCCGCTCCAAATTCTGGTTGTACTGACTCATGCAATTATAGAGGACCATATAATTCAGGCAAATGTCTCAAGAACTGTGGAAAACCATCACAGACATTGTAAGTGTTAGATATTCTATTCAACATGAGAAAACTTCTTGAAAATAAATAATAAGACCTTTTTTATACTCATTGAGTTACTGATCCTGCAGATATCATGTACCGCGATCATGGTTGAAACCAGATAACAACACTCTTGTTTTGTTTGAGGAAAGCGGAGGTGACCCTACAAAAATCTCTTTCGCTACAAAACAGATAGAAAGTGTTTGCTCACATGTATCTGAATCTCACCCTCCACCTGTAAGCATGTGGAATTCAGATACAGAATCAGGAACAGAAGTAGGTCCTGTATTGTCACTGGAGTGTCCTTCTCCTAATCAGGTGATAACTTCCATTAAATTTGCGAGCTATGGAACGCCGCAAGGGACTTGTGGAAGCTTCAACCACGGACGTTGCAGCAGCAACAATGCTCTATCCATTGTACAGAAGGTATTATATAATATATATTCCCCTTACTTTTTACATAAGATGTTTATATTGTTGCCTTTTGGACTATACTGAATGTGATGTGCATTAACAGGCCTGCATTGGATCAAGCAGTTGTAGCATTGGAGTATCAATTAATACATTTGGAAATCCGTGTAGAGGAGTAACAAAGAGTTTAGCTGTTGAAGCTGCTTGTACATAGACATGTCTGCTTCTAGCCTTTGTACTACCTAGATAGGACTCGTCTTATAGATCAAGATGATTCCTGATTAGCCTAAGTTATAAGTTAAGATGGTATTATAATTGTAAACCAGGGGAGTGAAAAAAAAAAAGTGCATTGTTGAAAGAAGAAAAAAGTGATCTTTAATGCCTGCGTTATGGTAGTATTTTTACATGAGAGTTTGGTTTCTAACTCACAAGACAAGAAGTTGTTCTCAATTCTCACTCATCAAAGGAATAAGCAAATGGATTATTTCTTATAAGAGAAGTCGGATTAATTTACTTGTAATTGCAATTATTCCAAAAATAAAAAGGGTTCTTCATGGATTTGGATTCTCTGTCGCGGTTGTACCATGCAACATGCTATCAAGATACAACCTAGTACTACACTTATACATTTGTGATATGCCTCATCAAAGCGGTTTGGATCTAGTTCTCTCTCTTAGATGCTACGGATCTGTTGGATCTAAGAGAGAGAGAATTAGATACATCACAAAGAAATAACTCAAAATACAAAAAAAACAACCACCGTTGCAATTGGTAATATATTATTTTCCATCAAGAAACTTACAAAAATCTTATTAGACAAATTGAACCTCCATTTCTGTGGTATAAGGGTAGGTTATAGAATGAAAGATCAAAATAAATTATTTATCACAGTACAAAAGAAATCTGACATTAATATCAATCATTACAAATTTTGACCAAATTAATGATCATGGGCAACATTTTTGGCCCTTATTTATCTGGGCACATTACAATACAAAAGAAACCAAAATAAAAAGATGTCACCAATTCAATCACAAAGAGTCTCTTATTTTTCATACTGATTCATGATATCAGTATTGAGCAATTAGTCCTTGGCTAGTGGAAGAATCCTCAGATGGCCTTTGGAACCTGCATAGTTTGCAGGATGTTGAAAAAAGTGACGTAGTTTGGTACTTATCTTCCCCACCCATCATTGGCATAGCAACACCTCTTTTAACAGGACTAACATAACTTGGCCTATAAGTTTGACCCAAAACTCCTTCAATAAAATCTGTAGGTTTCTTAAACTTGAACTGTGTTTCCAAATGAGCAAAAGCATCATCTGATGGTAACTGATAATTGTGAGCTTTGTTTTCCTTTTCTCCAATAGGCCTGACCCTTATGTCCATTTCAAGTAAACCAGAAATTGTGACTCTAACACTGTTGGTATCATCTGTTCTTTCAACAACAACTTCTCTTTCGTCGGTATTAGTCTTCCATTCAGCCTCACCATCAATAGGAATGGTTACTGATTCACCATCCCATTTCACTGTAAGAGAGTCAACACTGTCATTCCATTGATTTACTCTATTGGCTGCAATAACAAGAGTGTGCGCGTCGAACATGACAGCAAGTGCCTGCACCCATGTGTAGTCACGAGTCCTTCCCTGAGGTCGAGTACCGATGAAGTGTGCATTGATTTGGAATTCGTCGTCGGAAACTATGGCAAAGTTTCCTCCTTTGGCTCCGTGGAAGTAGAACATCACACCGTCCCCACCAACAAAGCGAGGATCGTAGCACAATGAACCATAGCCATCACAGTTTGCTCTTCTAACTGCAAAAAGAAACAAACTCAACATGAATGATCAATACTCACTTCTTGCTCTATGTATATGCACTTAAGTTAGTCATGATTATATAGATACTTGTACAATACTAAGCATTTCTCTAAGATTGAATATTTAATAATAATATGAGTTTAAAGACTATGCACCGAAAATATAAAACAATTTTGCATAGTCATCCAATCAGATCTAACAATAATGTCATTTTGTTATATTATTTTCAAAATATCTCAACAAATATCTACATAGACAAAATCTTGAATTGACTATAGTCAAAAAATCAGGAACTTGATGCAGTCACACTATCTGGATCATCAAATTAAGATTGGACGACTTCACGTAGCTCAGGTCCAAAATATAGAGCTGGAGTATGAGTCGTTCAATCTTAATCTAATAGTTCAGACAGGCAACTGCATGATTGCTTGAATGCGAAGAAACCAAATTTTGTACATTATACTATACTACATAGGCAAATATATGTATAGATTTGAACTTACCCTTGCAAGTAGCTTCACATTTGCTGCTACAATCAATAAAACAACCTTTCTGCTTCTTGTTCTTCTTAGGCTTCCTGGCTTTGCACTCTGATGGACAAACAAGTGTCTTGAAATGACAAGAAGAAGTTGGTGCTTTACAGAATGCTCTCTCCTGTCCTGATTCCAAAGCTGGTAACTGTTCATAATTTGAAGAGTCTTCCTTTGGACTCTTCTTTTTTGGAACTTTTTCCTTCTTCTTTTCTTTGTCCTTGCCTTCATCCTTATCATTTCCCTTACCATTTCCCTTACCGTTGCCATTGTTGCCATTACCATTAGCATTACCATTGCCGTTACCGTTACCTTTACCGTTTCCTTGGCCTTGAGCAATGGCAGCTTCCATAGAGATAAGTAAGATAACTAAGGCCACCAAGATGCTCCATTTTTTTGTAGCCATCTTGGTGATCTCTCTAATGATATTAAATTAACTAATTTGATTTTTTTGTTACTTTCCTTTGCTTATGATTTTAAATTGGTTGAATGATGGAGAGGGGCTTGCAGTGAACAAAATATTTATAGAGAAAATTTTGGTATATGCATGTTGGCCCAAAAGTTCGGCTTAAGATTTGCATGTATCCTTTTTCTAAACGCTGTTAAAGTTTGTGGTTGCTTGGTTTAGTGATATAAGGAGGGCTATTCAAAGCTTAATATTTGAAATGCCAACTAGATATTGACCAACTTAATTAATTAGAACACTTACTTGTTGTTTAAGGTTCTTGGGTCTATATATTAATTATCAATGTTATGAAAACTGAACTGGGTGGTTAAATTGGTTGATCCGAGAATTGATATGTTATTTGATTTTATTGACCTTCAAAATTGTTCAGGTAAATAACTATAGAAACCTCATTAATCGGAATAAATCAGAAAAATCAGTGGTAAAATAGTTCGACATGGTTTAAAAAACACATTTCTTTTAAGAAAAATGTCTAAAAACAACTATTTTTATTTTTAAGTATTTCGGACTTCTTACTTGATTTTTTAGTTCTTTTAGTGGCCATTTGATAATAGTAAAACTCTAAATATAACATACTTTTATTTTAAAAATAAAAAAAATAAAACATACATATAGTAAATAAGATTGATATCACCGCATAATCTCACAACTCCGTGAGAGGTAGTAAAATAATGATTTTTTTAATTTAATTGTAATTTTGGTTCTCTATTTAAATTAATTTATGAAATTAGTTTTTTTATTTTAAAAGTCAATAATTTTGGTTATTGTTTTAGATTTTGGAGCTAAAAAAATGAATTGACATATTTTTAATGATGTGGTTTATGATTTAATGATGTAGAATCATTTAAATGTATTAATAATTTATATGGCATTAATTAAATTACAAAATTAAAAAAATTTCAAAGTTGAAAGTTAAGTTTTTATATGATTTTATTACAATTTCAATATATTAATCATTTTACATCATCGTATTATATGTCATGTTATTTAAAGTATGTCATGTAGTCATTTTTTAATCACAAAATTAGAATATGGAACAAATTTGTCAAATTTTAAAATAGATGGATAAATTTCATGAATTGGTAAAATAGAAATATTAACACTACAATTTAGCATAATTTTTTTTATAAATGTATATTATTGTTGTAGTTGCAAATGAATATTATGACACTTTACATGTAATATATTATGAATTATGACACTTTTAAGTAGGGTTGAGCAAAATCAATTGACTAGAGAGAATCAAAGCCATCCATATGAGCCTATTTGATAAGTTGGCAGATTATAGCGGGTCATGACGGTGTTTGAAAATGTGCGTATATACTCTGGTACGAGTGAAAAAAATAGATTCACGAGTATTTGAATCTAATCACTTCACTTAAAACTCTATAAATAAAAATGCAAATTTTTTAGGTGAATCTCTCAATCTCACCTATTCATCACACCACCACTTTGATAAATGAATTGTTTAATATAAATTTATTCAAGCTTTAATAAAAATAATGAAAACTCACTATGTTTTTTCTTTAAAAATTGAATTTGAAAAAAAAATGAACATTCCAATACCAAATAAAAATTCCATCACCGAATTTAAACCAATCCACCTGCATAATCCATGTTAACCAAAACTCACATAAACTGATGCAAAAAGTGTTTAATTTTGAATCTACAAATTACAAACTCAATTTTAAATAATTTGACAAAATTAAACACGAAACTATCCATATTGGAATGACTTTCAGCCTTACTTTTAAGTGAAGATAATCTATTAAATTATGTTTATTTGAATTTTTATGTTATTTTAAATTTGTTAGTACAATTTAAAAGGTTAAAATATATTATTTTAGTATGATCGGTTCAAGTTGAACCTTTGAACTTTGGATCGATGCTTTCACCGGTTTTACGTCCCGGACAGTTTTTTTAACTGTTTTCAATTTCTTATGTTATAGTCATTCAATTTTGTAAATTACTAGTATTGATGTTTTAAAATTTCAATGTCTAATTAATTTATTTTTCAATTTCAACCATATTCTTAATCGGTGAGAAAGTCAGAAAAGTGTTATACACCCGTGGTTCAATTCTTTTCTAATGTCGAGATTCAATTCTATTTCTACGATACCCGTGAAGGTTATGTTAGACGTGTAGTTAAAGTTAGATTGCTAGATTGTGACTTAAGATTTGCATATTGTAACCTTTGACGGTGATAGCATTAGGAATTAATTTAGGTGTAGTAACGTGGTTTTATGTGTTGCGTTGAGAACAAGAAGTTTGCATTGATGGCATCATGAGTTTTTAATATTGTGTGGAAACAGCTGCAACATCCACTACATACATGCAAGTCTCCTCTATGATAAATATCAAATAAAATAGTTTAGATGCAAGTCAACGTACCACTATTAATCCTTAATTGTAATTCAAGTCATAAATACTGATAATGTTAGGTTAAATGTTTTATTTTAAATTTTAATTTATGATTTTGAAATTGTATAAGTTAATTGTAATAATATTTATTATTTTTCTAAGATAAAAAAAAATACCGCTACTAAATCATCTAAACTATTCATATTTCTTTATTTAATATTTTCCATAAATTCATTCTAAAAAGATAAATCAAAATGTGGAAAAAGATAATTAAATATTATGCGTGATATAATTTTTTTACCCAAGCATCAAATTAATTTTTAATATATTAATTCTCAAAATTATCTTAACATATATCCTAAAAAAACTAATTGAATCATTGAATATATTTTTAAAAAATTGTATCATATTATGAGTGTAGAAAGTGAGAGATATTTTCTATGGAATCTTGTCATACAAAAAAAATTAGTGGCAATTATTTTAGCCTTTAGCAGCAATACATATGGTCGCTAAAATATATCGACAATTATTTATTGGTCAGTGTTGATAAAGGCTTTAGCGGCAATTTTAACCAATGTTAGTAAATATCTATCTAATTGTTACTAAAAATAATTTATTTTTTGTAGCACTATAATGGCCACAAAATTAAAATTTTGGAATGACTAATTCATTATTTTACCGACCTTTGAGTATGGCTACTAAAAATAGAGGAAACTTTCTATGACATTAACCATCGCCACTAATTTTTTTTTGATTGTTTATCTAATTTATAGAATATTTGACTAATAATAGCTTTAGTAGCAGTTATGAGACTTAAGCAAGTGAGGGATGAGGGTTGATGTTGTTTTCTTTTAATTATTATTATTATTATGAATGGCCCTTATGAAATTTGTACCCTCTAAACAAAAGAATATATAAAAATTAAATTATAAGAGTGTGTTGTTTAAATTATATATATACATATATATATATATATATTAATTCTTATATATGCTAATTGATCTTGCATTTATTTTTCATTTGTCCAAATGATAATTAATTTATTGGTTTTGTTCGATGCACAAAAATTCAAGCACACATATTAAGAGGATACTTAATATATAGGCCCAATTGCTATTAAAATCCAGCTTTTACAAGGTAGAAATAACACAAATAAATAAAAATATCGCATTAGTTTTTCTATAAAATTAAATGACAACTTATAACACATATTTTATCTAACATGCGGTTTTATATGTGACATACCATATATAACACACCGTTGTATATAAAAATTGGTGTTACAAGATAATTTCTAACATGTGTTTTTATTTAAAAATAGGTGTTATATGACTTACCACATCTATTTTTCATATATTAGGCACAAAATATCTAATAGATATATATATATATTTCGACCTGATCAGAACATTTATGACACCTATCTATGTAAAAAAATTGGTGTTATAGGTCCTACTTACAATACAGTTGCTAACTTGCTATTACACCAATTGTTTTCTGTTACAAAAACCGGCGTTAAAATTAAAGTCTAAAAAAATGGTGTAAAATGTCTTTTATGCACTAGTGATCGAATCTAATATACAAAATATGAGTATATTAGGGGCTTGGGTAGTTAAGAATTGTATGATAGGATTTGCTTTTATTCTTGTAAAATTTGTAAGTTGAGTAATTAAATATTTTGTTGTGAGATTATGAATTAGGTACAAAGTGTCAAACTATAATAAATTTGTGAGTTGTACTTTGTTACTTTTTGCTTCTAATGTGGGTGTATTTATGTTTCTATAGAGATCTTCTCTTGTTGGTTTCACAACATTAAGGACACTAAATTTATTCTTATTTTTTTTTAACAGACACATGTTACTTTTTTTATTTTTAAAATTGGCAACAAACACATTAATTAATATGTGAAAATGCAAAAAATTAACAACATGACACACACACATATATATATATTTGGATATGACTGTCCTCTAAATATATTTCAGAAATTACGGGATACACTTGTTTAAGAAAAATTCATAATAAATTCATCGTTTCTCTATGAAATCTTCAAATATTGATCACATACTAGTTCATACACACTAGCATGCTAATCATTGAGAAAGAGTCATATACTCCATCAAGTAGCACTTTTGCTTTTCATTTGTTTATAAATTGGATGAAATACCAGTATTTTGTTTTGTCTTAGACCAATGATTTAATGAATTAGACCTATATTTTATTTTGAAAGTTTATCTTATAGTGTTTGGATTTTGTCCAATTATTTTAAAGAGCTAGCTTTAGGGATCTAATTATAAATTTCAAATTAATTTTGTGACCTACAAAGTATATATTAACATCAGTGTAACAAACATACCTAATTACATTATTAGTTTAAGGATTCAAATACAATTTTTAAATAATTTAGAGACTTACTAAGTAATTAAATCAATAAAGTAAAATTGAAATGAAAATAGTGTATAAACGATTCTCATCCTTTTTAGTTGTGTTCTATTGTAAAATATATTTATTAGAAAAAGTTTATAATAAAGTTATTGGTACGAAATATCTATCTTTGTGCCAATTATCAAATTCCGTTAAAAATTTTAAGTGACAACTTTTAGTGAAGTC
>JBBPBQ010020323.1:48055643-48074440 GCA_037974755.1 Cicer yamashitae | reverse complement strand
ATTAAATTAAATTTTATTTCGTCAGTCAATATTATAAATAATATTTAATTTCAAAATTCTGATACGAGATTAATAATTTTTTTTTACATATATTGTTTTTGTCTAACATGTGACATCTAATTACTGTATAAACAATCTTTTATATAAAATAATATCTTAAATATAATTTTGTCCTTTATTTTTTACTTAATATTTGTTTTGATTTTTTATCTTTTAAAAAAAAATCATTTTAGTCTTTTATATTTTGTTTTAGTTATTTATCTTTTACTTGATAGTCGTTATAATCTTGTATCTTTCGCAAAATTATACATGTTTGTTCTTTTTATTAAGAACTAAAACTAATATTAAAAAAAAGATAAAAGACAAAAAAATAATAATAAAAGACTAAAATGAATTAAAAAAAAGATAAATAATCAAAATGAATATTAATTAAAAAATAAAGATCCAAAATTATATTTTAGCCTAAAATAATAGTTGTATTTTTGTGTGTGTAATTAATTTATATTTTTTGGTCTTAATCCTATGATTTTCAAGGAATGAAGCTCTGATAATCTGGAGTTTGACTTGAGAGGTAAGTAAAGTCTGATAAAAAATTATTTTAGTCAAATTTTGGACTTGATTTCTGTTATTTTTTATTTTTTGTCTTTAACTGATTTTTATTAATCACTTGAACACAATTACGTAATTTCTATTTTTATTTATATTTCAAACTATTACTATAATATAATAGATTATTCTTCATATATATTTAATATTTTGATTTAGATTTATAAAAATATTTGATATGTTTTATCTGTAGTATATCATATTTACTATTTTAATGTATTAAATTTAAATAGTTTTAATTGTTAGATGTTTTTGAAATCAAATGTAACCGAAACATTAATTGTAAAATTATTTAGGAAATGTCAGGTAGAAAATGATATTATTTGTATATAACATACTCTGAATAAGTTAGAAGGATGTTTCGATTTTAATCAGACGAATTAACCTAATTATTAATTTATTATTACTTTATTTTAAATTTATTTTTAGATTTGAGTAGGTTCTAATTGAAAGAAAATGATAATTTTAAAAGAGAAAGATTTAAGTTTTGTATAATTAAGATCTATTTTTTTAAAAGAATTATTTTGAAGTTTGGATGCGAAATGTGGAGTTTATATTGGTGTTATCGGAATCTTCACTAAAAAAAATAATATTTCGTATAAATAATTTAATTGATGAATTAAGAGATACTAAATAAATATTAAGATGGAAGAACTCAATTCGAAATGAGAAAACTAACCTACTCACCAATTTTTAACATTCGGTCATAAAAAAATTGTAACGTTATTCTTTTTGTTTTTGTTTGTTATCTTGGATTTTTCTTTTATTATTTTAATTTATTAAATACAATATTACCAAATATATTTATTAAATAAAAGATAAAAATATCTCATGTGATAGAACATAAGATTGCAAAGTAAGATAACAAAATAAAACAATGGGCCTCGTAGCCAGAGCCCATTTCACTTCTCTTCCCTAACCTTGAGAAAATAACACTGTAGCACACAAAAGTAAAGAACGCAGCTGGAAAAAAGAGGGCAAAACTGGAAACTGTCATATGTCTTCCATAGAATCGATTTAGCTAGACGCAAGAGCTACAAGGAGTAGCCTCGAAGAATCATTTTCAGAAGAAAGGATCGCGTTTTTAACTGTGTGCCAAACATCATCCCAATCTCATGAAATCACGTTTTATGGTGGTGAACGCACGTTGATTGCAGCTCAACGCATAATTCATTGATTCTAGATTCGGTTTTCGAATTACGAATTGGCTCTCTCTCATTTTCGTTTTCCGCCATTTGATTCACCAGTTAGGGTTTCTGAGAATCTTGATTCATGCTGGAATTCTAGTTTTTTTTCTTGTGTGGAACTGGGGTGACACAACCATCCTAGTTTATCATTCTCGCCCACAGAAAAAAAGAAGGTAACTTTGTTAACATTTCAATACATCTGTCATTTTCTTATTGTTCTATGTAAATTTGTCATCTTCATTTTCTCCAATGTTAGCTCATTTGTTTGTTTTTTATTCATGTGTGTTTATTTTTTTTTCTCTTTTAATTATTGTTTCACCTTTTGATGGAAAAGGTCAATGAATTGTTCCTGTGGGCCGAGTTTGCAAAAATTGTTATAAACTGGAGTTATCACAATGTTGGGTGTGAATTGTAGCAGTGGAATTGATATCTTAAGCCCTATTCTCTACTTAGCTGAATGGCACCCTTTAGAATTGCACCTTTGACTAGGGCTTGAAGCCCTCTTCCTTTCTCTGAAGTCAGGTCATAGCCTTTTTCCTGCTGATTGTTTCATCCATTTGATAAGGTTAGTTAGTTTGAAGATCTGGGTTCTGTTTGGATTAACAACTTAATTAAGTGTTTCATGTATAAGCTATTTATAATTTTATCTAACAAAAGATAAAATAACTAAACTTTTTTCGTAACCTATCCTGGGGAGTTTATAGAAATAAGCTGAAAACGAGTTTATAGAAATAAACTGAAAACAACTTAGACATGTCATAAGCTGTTTTCATAAGCTTTCACAAACAGTTTCGCAAATGTTTATGTCAGTAGATAAATTCACATAACCTAGTTCAAACAGGCACGTGATGTTTGATTGTTTTTGACATGATGAAATGTTTCGTTGTACAGATTTACAATTTTTTTTTTGCTTGGAAGATTTTTCAATGAACTTAAGGTCTAAGCTCAAGATGTTAAATAAGACTCTTTCTTTTGCGAAAGCTATGTGGTGCTGTAACTGCTTTGGGTTTATCAAGAGACAGAACCCACAAAAGGTTAAGCCAGCCATCAACAACAACCTATCTCAGGAGCTGTTGTTGGAGGACGATTTTGATGATGAAGATTCCTTCTGTAATGATGAGGTTAATAACACCACAAGTGGAGATGATAGTGAGGTGCAAAGTCGTCCCAAGCGATCGGAGGATGTTTTGATATTTAGAGTTGAGAATGGCATGATTTGTAGGCAGTTTCCTGTGAAAGAGACTCACAGAGTTGTTCGCACTGAGGTGATTTGTTGGTGACAGTAGCTTTATACATTTTTTTTTCATCTCTTTTCTATAAGGGTGATTTTGATGTATAGTGAAACATCGAGACTAGGTGGCCTAGGGTATTTGATTTACATGAATGATTTTTTTAATGTGTTGCTGGTAAAATTTGCGAAGAGTTTCCATACCCTACTCTCTTTAAAATTTGGTGTTTTCAATATGAGCTATGATATTTATTCAATTTCAACTGAAGAGAACTTCTTATCGACTTTTAATGTAATGCTACATGTCAGAAGAAGTTTGAGTTTGTGTTTAATTTTAATTTCCTATTGGGTTGTTGCTATACTTGCTGAATGGTTATTTTAATAATTGTCTCCAGGATGAAAATGGAAACAAGATGATAAATGAGTATATTCGTGAGTATAAGATTGGTTCTGGTAGCTACGGGAAAGTGGTAAGCATAGTATTCATTGTACCCTGTCTCTAAAGAAAACAGTTTTCTTGAGCCTCTTTCCTTGAATGCTTGGCAGGCTCTTTATCAAAGCTCTGTTGATGGGAAACATTATGCAATTAAGGTATGAAAATGTTTCGTTATGGGAAAAATGATTATGTTATGGTAGGAAATATAGCCATATTGGTATGGTTTATTTAATTATAGGGCTGTAATGAATACTGTGTTCTTATTATTTTGATAGCCGTAAATGCCTTACAGATAAAACTTATATGCAGTACCCTATATATGGTTGGTACTGTTCTCCTATCACGATAGAACACGTAGTTAATTTCATTCACTCATATTAACACCGTCAGAATTCTGTTAGTTTAATAAAAAATACACAATTAACTTCGGTTTTAGTTAATGATGGTGATGCTGATAGCGATGGCGAGTAGCGCCATACAGAGTTGGTCGTCGAGATCAATGTTGTCGGTGGCTGAGTAGCCAGAGGTGAGATTAACTTTTAGTAATGATGTCTTATTTGGAGATTTGGTGGAGTAGTGGTGCGGCAGTGTGGTGCGTCGTGACGATAGCAGGTGGTTGTTATGGTAATCGAAACAAGACAACGGAGAGGCTAGGTGAATGGAAGCGTACTGCTACCATGAATTTGGAAAATCCATGAATCAGGATGATTATGGAAAAGTTATGGAACTTCTGTAACTGAGGAATTTACGGCGTCAACTATTTTAAACTTTCAATGTCTACTTGTTGTACTTTGGTTGGTAAACAGTACGAACTGGACCTACATAACTGCACCTAAGTTCTGCTCATGCCTTAATGGTGCAATTGTTCATTTATTGAGCTGAAAATCTTCTGAATATAGGCCTTTCATAAGTCTCATTTACTGAAGCTTCGAGTTGCACCATCCGAAACTGCCATGACTGATGTTCTACGTGAGGTATATTTCTTCATCATATCTTTGATTTTTTCCCATAGTCTGGATTGATATTCAAAATATGACTCAAATATGCACCTTTTTCAGGTTTTCATCATGAAAATGCTTGAACATCCCAATATAGTCAATCTCATTGAGGTGATTGATGACCCAGAGTCGGATAACTTCTACATGGGTACTGATGGCTAGTTTTTCTTTCTTGGTTCTGTTATTTAGTTACTGACTGCTACTCCTGAAATTTCTGTGTATCTGAGCCTTGCTTTTGGGAGAGTTAAAATCTCTTTTTGGTCCTTTGCTTGACTAGCTGATTTTTCTAATGCAGTACTTGAATATGTGGAAAGCAAGTGGGTTTGTGAGGGTTCAGGTCCGGCTTGTGCCTTAGGTGAAGAGACTGCTAGGAGATACTTGCGTGATATAGTTTCTGGATTAACATATCTCCATGCTCATGTAATATCTCTTTTTACCAATCTTTTTTGTGTGTAATGTTGACCAAGTCTCTCTACCTCTCTCATGAGCGCCACACAAATCCATCTTGTTTATTACTTATATATGTACATATATATATTTTGGAACAAATGTTTTATTATACTTTTATTTGAAAACAGAATATAGTACATGGGGATATCAAACCTGATAATCTGTTGGTTACTCGTCATGGTACAGTAAAGATAGGGGATTTCAGTGTCAGCCAGGCTTTTGAGGTAATGCAACTACTGAGCCTGAATGTTAATTTAAATACTCAAAACAAAACAAAGCCCCACTTTACTTGGACAATAGTGTAGCTTCAACTACAACTTAAGACACATTTTCTTTGTGATACTGCAATATGATTGCACACTATGTATGAACAAGAAATGTGATTACTTGGAACTTGCAATTTTTCTGAAAATTACCAATCATTTATATTTTATATATTACCTTTTGTGTGTTACATGGTGGTCATCAGTCACCTTCCTTGACATGCTCCATGCCAGAGTTTTTGATAAAATACTGGTAATATTCAGAGCCGTCTTAAACAATTTGGGGGCCCTGTTCTAATCTTAAAAATTGGGTCCCTAATAAAAAGATGCACTAAAAACTAAAATACAACTTTTGGGAATCGATCCTAGGACCTCCTGCATGAAAACGTTGCATTTAGCACTGAACCATTGGAAGACATCTAATAACTTGTAAACATTGACAATAAGTTACTAATATTTTGGGGCCCTGTGTGGTGGCTCAACCTGCACGGGCTACGGGTCGGCCCTGGTAATGTTACACATGCTATGAAGCATGAACACCTGAACATGACACTTACTGACATGTTGACACCGATATATTTTGAAAAATGGAAGAAATCAAATATAACTATATATATCAGTACCCACGTATTAGGATGTCCTAGGAACTAATATGGAGCCTGTTTCGTTTTCATTTTGCAGGATGATAATGATATGCTTCGACGATCACCTGGCACTCCTGTTTTCACTGCACCTGAATGTATTTTAGGTTGCTATTTTCCTTTCATGCATGTAGAATGCTTTTGGGGAAATTGTGTTTAGGAAACACAGGTTCTCACTACTTTGCGTTGATATGTTTTTAGGTATTACATACAGTGGTAAAGCTGCTGACACATGGGCTGTAGGAGTTACTTTATACTGTATGATACTGGGTGAATACCCTTTTCTTGGTGACACACTTCAAGATACATATGACAGAGTAAGAAATTTGGTTTACGTTCTATTTTTATTTCCAGCATGTGTTTTTATAAATTCTGAATTGTTATGCTTTTACTCCTCTTGTGAAACCTGTTCTCGTCACTTTCTTTACAAAATTTCTAAAATTGGAAACATGGCATTTTGTAATCTATACTATATATAAAGGGAATACCAAGTTTTAATATGGTTTTATCCTTTCTAATTTTACTATTCATTTGAACTATTTTATTTACAATTTTATCCTTCTTTATTTAATTAAATAATTGATTTTCAAATACTTATACTTATACCTTTATATGAAAGGATACTAAGTTTTAGTCTAACCTTTTTTTCTTTTCGAATTTTACCTTTCATTTAAATTACTTTATTTATAATTTTATCCTTCATTTTACAACTCAAATAACTAAGTTTTGTAAATAACCTATAAATTTTGATATAAGATACATCGAATGCTCATTTACATTTGATAGTATACACGGCCTTCATGTTTCTTGTTTTTTTTTCCTGATCCAGATAGTCAATAATCCAATAGTACTTCCAAAGGGTCTGAATCCACGGTTGAATACTTTAATAGAAGGACTACTGTCCAAAGGTAAACAACATTCAACATTTCGCCACATTACATGACATTATATTTTCGCCGCTAATTCCCAGTTGAAATTTGCAGACCCCAAACAAAGGATGACATTAGGTGATGTGGCGGCAGATAGCTGGGTTATTGGAGATGACGGGCCAATTCCTGAGTACCTTTGTTGGTGCAAGAGGAAGAACTTGGAGAGGGAAGACAATGATGAGAGCAGCATGCTTCCTTGACCCATACATACTGACTGAATTCATTTTATAGTATACATTTGTCTACGTACATTGGAAACTCCAACCAGATATTATTGTTTTTCTTATTCGGGCTATACGCCCGAATTGTATGGTTATAGAGGTTGGCGAAGGAATGTTAAATTTTGAGAACATATGCCTCATGTTTGTAGGAATAATTGTGTCATTTTCTTTTGTTGTAATAGTTTGATGTCGGGAAACATTTGAGGTTTTGTACCTGGCTTCTTACCTGACTTACAGTCTCTTGCTTGTAGGCGTAGACACAAAATCTAATCTCCAGGGTTGTTTTGTTACATATACTTGTAACTATTTACTACAAAGCTATCAACATTTACATTTGTCAACATTATATTTCCACTTCGTATAAGAGCTTTTATAGGCATTTTTAGTTATTTCCAGTTACTGTTTTAGGTTTGTTAATGTATTATGTTTCTATTTTCCTATTTCTTAGGATAGTAGTTGATTGGTCATTTACCGTTTTATTCCATTGTATAGAGAATATATAAATAATGGTTCTCTTTCCATTTAAGAGGATTTTTTTGCCAAATTAGAATTTTTTTAACTGGTACTGCGGTTCATATTTCGGTTCAAAGGTGTCGTCGTCTTTGAGAAGTTTAAGTAGTTGACTACAT
Organism: Cicer yamashitae; assembly: GCA_037974755.1. Classification (NCBI taxonomy): domain Eukaryota; kingdom Viridiplantae; phylum Streptophyta; class Magnoliopsida; order Fabales; family Fabaceae; genus Cicer; species Cicer yamashitae. Next base: position 48,066,852 of record JBBPBQ010020323.1, on the reverse strand, counting down.
GAGTAGGAGGGATTAGCTACTTGAGAAGTTTTAAGTAGTTGACTACATCAGTAGGAGGGATTAGCTACTCCGTCGATAAAAAAAGCAATAATAACTCGTTATTAACGTTAGAAACACTTGTCAATTTTATTATTGAAATAGTTAAAAACTATGTTCATCTCTTACACTATTTTGAGTGATTATGAGTCTTATGTGGCATCAATGTTGAGAATTGTATGTGACGTGAATATTAAGTTGGAGGTGTGTATTTAAATTAAACTTTCAATTACGTATATTTGATCTTTTAAGTAACGTCTTAAAATAAATACGTACATTGTGTTAATATCTTATGTTTGCTATATTGTTTTTTTTAAAGACCTAAAACTATTGTAGAAATTATATAAATGAATTTTGTCTATAGGACTTTGAAATTAATCTAGAATTTGAATCTGGTTGAAATTATATGTGAAAATATTAGTCTTATTCCACTATGATTATACACATTAGTTTTTTTTATTTAAAAAAGAACGAAGTAAGTGATTGCATGTCATTGAATTATCTGCATTTTTGTTTGTTATTCTTGGAGGTGCGGAATACTTTAAATGTTTCGCTGTATGCCTAACTTTTGTGAAACCTGTAAAATAATTGTTCTTAGGATTTAAACATTCTTTTAGGAGAGTAGAACTAGTTGAATATTGTTTGAGAAGTTAATTGAACTTGAAAGCGTATTTGATATGTGTTATTTGATCCAACTGAATGTAGTAAGTTGTTGTTGACTAAATTCACATGCTTAGTTTTATCTATAAATGATACTAATTAATCATGATATTTGCTTCATAATTGAGTTGTTGAATATGATGTGTTTAATTGATTTATTGTGTCATGTTAGCTTATCATTCTAAGCTAATTGATTTTTGACATATTGTGCTTAATGAGTAGTGAATGCCTTAAAAATGTTTATAGACTAAGTTTAAATCTTGAGGGTAGTTCGCGTGTTGTCTACAAATTTCGAGGATGAAATTTCTTTAACGAGGGGAGAGTTGTAACACCACAAATCTTATAATAAACTATTTTGTTAATTAAATAAAATTTTAAATAATTAATTTGCTGTTAAAATTATTTTAGAATATATGATGATAAATTTGTGACTAATTTTCGTTATATGGACGTTTTCTATGATGTGCTAATCTTGTACATATTTGACTAAATAAGTGATATAAATAACAAATATTATATTTTATTATTTCATATATTTTCTATAAATAATAGTATTTTAGTGTACATATTTAAAAAAATTAAGATTTTAAGCGATTCTACGTGTATATGTGCGTTCGTAGTTAATGTGATATTTTCTTGTATGTTTGACTAATGTTAAATGTGCGTATAATGATATTTAATTATTTCTAAATATATCTTATTTTAATTTTTTATTTTACAAATAATTATCTTGAGATATTAGTAATATTAATATTGATTTTCTTTATTTTTATATAGTTGCTATGATATGATGATTTTATACATATTTATTGTGATTTAGTAATTAATACAGATTATTGATGTTATATTATTTATTTTATCATTTTGACTATTCTATAAAGATGATGTATTTTTATGTGATTATTTTGAAAAATGTTATAGTAATAATTATAGTTATTATTTTGAATATGAGAGACTTGGTTAAAATTGTATTTATCTATGTTAAGAAAAAAAATAATATTATGTTAAAATGAGTATTTTGGAGAAAAAGTTTCTATTGTGGATCAGTAAAATAAATTATATATTTAATAAGGACTTTTAGAAATACTAGAAAATTAATTTTGGACCAGATGACTATTTACACCCCTATTTTCTACTTCTGCATATTAACTTGGGTTATTATTGTCACTGGTTGAACTTTTCTTTCATACACATGTGAGTTGCTCATTACATCTTATTTTTGGTTCACACTAGACTCCCTTGTGTTGGACCTTACATACTATTTTACTCTTGTACCTGTATATCGGCTATATGCACCCCTCCATCTGCAATTAAAAAAAAAATGAAAAACAATGACAAAAGCCGAATAACGCAGTAAATCCTCTTTCTCTCAAATTCACCCCCACCAATTCTTTGGCATTTGAATCGATCACAACCTCTATCCCACACTAAATTGGCCACCGAACTCATTTTTGGCATCAATTTTATCGATTGTGGCTCCATTTCATAAAAAACAGTTGCGTTTCTTTTATTGGGTGAACCGTTTTTGGCCGATTCTGATCAGCATGTTGTCGTCTCAAAAAAACTGGCATCGTTTTTAGATTCCTCTCGTTGAAACCTTCAAGAAGCACCACTCATTTGCATTTTTCGGTGAAGTTGACATCGAACCCTGGTGGTGCTCTGACGAGTTGGTGAGACCTTTTCTGCAGTTTTTTTCTCTCGTCGTTTTTACTCCATTTTGGCTCCTAAAATTATTACTAATTATTGAACATTGATTTTATATGCTCCACATAATTTATCAGTCGCGTCTTGACGGTTTTGTGAACTCGCCATTTATTCGCATTCGTTCTCCGCACATTGTCGATCTGCAGTTGCTGTTGAAAAGTCCCATTGATTGTTATGTTTGAGAAAGCGTCAAAATAAGGTAAGAGGCGAGAGAACGTTTGAGTTCATGAATATAATATATTGTTAGATGAATGGGAAAATCATATTTCCCAACGATTCATTCGGGGCTCGCAACGTACGGAAGTAGCCATTTGAGAGATAAATTAATTAATGTGCAATTATGAAATTTGTGAGGTTAAAGTGTGGAATAGAAACATTATAAGGTGTTGATTGATTTAATTTCGTTGAATGTGTGGTATTTGATATTATTGTGATAAGTTTATGTGATGATGATGATGATATTTGATTGATGATAGTGATGTTATAAAGTAGTGATGAGTTTATATGATGATCATGATGATGCAATTAACGATGTTATAAATTTGCGATGAGAATTTTTGAAGTGGAGATTATTTTGTCTTCATATAGGAAGAGCTTGACAAGCCTAGTGATTTTGGGGAACTACAACTAAATGAGTCTGATCGTTGCAGTCTATTATGGAGCCTTAAGGCAAGATTGTTAGACCTTGGAGGTATTCGGGTGGGAAATTCCTAGGTGATTTGGAGGAAGCACTCAAAATGTTGAAAGCTACGATGCAACACACGTTTACCTCGACTGTCGTGTATATGTGCCTTGGGTTGAGTTGAAGAGATCTATGAGGACATGAACAATTTGAATTGTTCGTCCACTCGGGGTGGTGGCGTAGTATCAAACCTCCTCACTAAGTACTTAAGAGTTATAATGGTAACAAATTGTGAAATAGAGTCTAAGCTTATGCATAGCATTGCATTGCATTTTCTTGTGATTGTTTGTTGTGATTAATATGTATCGTGTGCGATAATAATTTCTTTTAGATAATTAGATATATAGTGAAATGTATTGATTTTCTTTGAGTGATTTTGACTTTATAATGTTATGTTTTTCCTTGAATAATGTTTGTGTAATGATACCGTTTATTTTTTTAATAATTACGTGTTCTTCTTACTTATATTATACTACCAACATGATTTTGAAACTCACTTTCTTCGTTGTTTGTGTTTGAGTGACTTGGCCCTGCGTTTATGAAATCATAGTTATTACAGGTTAATGAGTCTTGAAGTTCAAGTTTGGGAGCAGACTCGCTCTGATAGGTAATACTAGAAATGAGAATCATAAGTTGTATTTTTATTTATTTAATTAGAAATGACTTTTAGTATGAAAACCTTATAAGTACTAGTAAATTTTTGGATTAAATTAAGAAATTACAGTTAAATAAAGTTTATGGAGATTACACTGTTTTATAGGAGAAAAAAAAGCTTAAAGTGTTCCTTTTGAATTTTGAGAAATGTGATATCCTAAATAACTTGTAAAACCTTCTTTTTCCTCTGAAAGAGTTTTTATTTATCCGTTGCAAATATATATATATTTTTAAATATGATATAAATTATTATATATTATTTTGGATTTTAGGGTGTCACATTAGTGGTATCAGACCAAGTTTGTCCAATAAGATCGAGTGGGTCGAGTTTCGGTTCAGTGTTTGACAAATGTCGGTCGTGTCAGTTGTGTTTTCTTGTGTATTAATTATTTTCACTAACATGTTTTTTTCCCGTTATATTATTGTGTTATGTGCTATATGCTTTTATATAATTATACATATTTTTAAAGTTACTAATTAACTATTTATGTTCTCGTGACTCGAAAAGATTTGCTGCTTGATTGGATAAAACTAGGACTACTAGTACTAATTCACATCACTAGATAATAAAATTATAAACTTATGATGTATTTTTAGATGCTTAGTATTGCCAAAGTATGTTACATTTTTTTGAACTAGGGATATAAGGTTGCTTTGGTGGTTGGGGTGGGGGAGTTAAGGAGTGAAGTGATAAGGAGGTTGATAGTTCTATCTCCACCCACAATATAATACTAACAAACTAACATTTGTCATTAACAAAAAATAATAGTTGAAGTCTTTTTTTTCTTTCTTTTTCTTGTGTATGAATTATTTTCACTAACATGTTTTTTTTCCCGTTATATTATTGTGTTATGTGCTATATGCTTTTATATAATTATACATATTTTTAAAGTTACTATCTATCTATCTATCTATAGTTTTAGTCTCACTATTTATACTGATTTACGAAATTGGTCCCCCTATTTTAAAAGTCGACAATTTTAGTCCCTCCCTCTGATTTTTTAGCTAAAAAATGATGACGTAAAATGTTTTAAATAACATGACATATGATACGATGATATAGAGTGATTAACACCCATGAAATTGGAATAAAACGTCGTAAAAACTTAACTTTCAACTTCACAATTTTTTCGTATTTTTAATTTAATTAATGACATATGAATAATTAATGGATCTAGATGGTTTTATATCATAGAATTGTATGCCACGTCATTTAAATATATCAAATCGTCATTTTTTAGTTTAAAAATCTGAGAGAGGGACCAAAACTGTTGACTTTTAAAATAGGGAGATCAATTTCGTGAATTAGTATAAATAGGAGGACTAAAACTGCAATTAAGCCTATTTTAAAATAATCCCATATAATTTGTAACACCTTAAAAACTAAAGTAAAAAAAAAGTACGATGTAATAATACAAATATTATGATGTTTTTAATCATTTGATTACTGATGAAATAAATTAAGTTTATTTCTACTATAAAAAGGTGAATGAGAACATCATAGTCCAGTTATTTATTGTATACATGTTTTAATTAAGCTTTGATTGCCATCGTCCAAACATTGATGAGAGGCAAGTTCTGCATGTGATCCTATCCTACAAACAGGAAATAAATTCTGGTCCCAACAATGCCACCGTTACTACAAACATGTCACAAAAAGAGCTTAAAAAGATAATATTTTAATCCAAATTGTTATGTTATCCATCTACTATTATGGTACAAATGTATCAAATAATTTCCTTATTATTTAGCGTTCAGACGGACACTATCGTGTCCGAAAGTATATTCATAAATTTGTTGTATTGTTATATATAATTTGTTTTTGTTTTTGTTGTCAAAAGTAACTTATGTGGAAGATATAAAAATTAACCATATCATTAAATAATTTTTAGAGAAAAAACTGTTAAAGATAAAAATGATAGTAAAATAGCTCACACCAAAATAGTCTATTCCTTTATAATACTATAGAAGATTATGTGATTCTCATAATAAATATTTAAAGTGTATAAAATAAAACCAATAATCAATAAAAAATTAATATTCATCGATAATATTCCACACTTACCTTTTACCTTTGTATCTTTATCTAGAATTAATTCCTTCATTCCATAACGAACATCAATTACTTCAAAAAAAAGTTTAGTAAAAATTTGTAAAGCCAAAACAAAGCTCAAATCGAAGAGAAATTGGGTAGCAATTTGGGTAGCAAAATATAAAGGCAGCCATCCCTCACTGTTCTCACGAACCAAAAAAAAAAAAAAACTCAAAATATTCCTTATCAGATCTCATTATTCTATTTGTTAATTTAGTGGATTTATGAATCAATAACTTAAGTTATCAGAATCACGTATTCAGTGAGTATCTTAATAAAGGAAAAAACGCTCGTTTCCTTCATTTACGTTTGTTTCAATAGGTAGTTAGGGATGAATGTTGATGTTGTTGTTGTTATGTCAATTGGTTGTTGTTTCAATTAAGTTTGTTTTATTTAAGTTGCTATAGTTGTTTTTTGCCAAGTGTTTGACAAAATGCTTTTGATATGTAATGAGTTTGTAGTGAGATGTAATTAGTTTATGTTGTTGTTGTTATAGATTCAATTAGTTTATGTTAAGAATCGGTAGTGATTTTGTTATTGTTGTTATGTCAGTTAGTTGCCGTTGAAATATGACAAAATATTGAAATGTTATATAGTTAAAATGTTGATTTTTGGTTTCAGAGGTGGAAAACAACATTGATGAGTGATGTTACATGATTTTGACATGATAGGGAAACGCAACATGAATTTGCACGCAAAGAGCGTAAGACCAAGCTCATGCTAACGACAGCGAGTTAGAGGTGAAAACTCCCACTCTCAAGCACATGATGATGCTGCCAATGTATAGGACATGATGCCTACACTATTGCCATCACCACTATCACCATCTGCACCAGTTTAGGGACAACCAAAACCACATTACTTCATTAATTTCTCTTACTAAATTTGCTTACATATACATTGCCTTTTATAGCTTTTAACAAACTAAAATTTGTTCTAACTAACTTGACTAACTATTTGTCCAGTCAGCTCTAACTGACTAATTTGAATTACATCATATTTCTCAACAATTATTTCAAAATATCTTTCATTAATGTTGTAAGTAGGTGATCTTTATAATAAAGGTAAATTAATAATTATATCTTTATTTTTATATGAAATTGGGAAAAATATAATACACACTAAACTACTTTTTATTTTTAAATACTAAACTATCACATTTATTTTTATTTATATAAGAACCTAGAGGGAGTACCATGGTGTCATAACAAGTTTCCTTTGATGCCTCATCATCGTAAAAGTACAATACTGTGTTTATATGCCTCATCATCATGAGTGTAGTGCACCAAGAAAAATACTATTGTGGGTCCCACTTTAAGTCCAACCTCAATTCTTTGACTCCAATTTTTTGATAGTCGTTGTACAAGGAGAAAGTCTTGTATGCTTATAAAAACTTTAAACGTATCTTTGGAAAGATGTAGAATCACATTTGAAATTCATGATTACATGAAAGCTATAATTTGAAGCTTCATAAAATCATGTATATTTAGAAATATCATGTAATCAACGATAGGATTTTTAAAATCATGTATATTTAGAAATATCAAATAATTTAATATCTAATATATCATTATAAAATAAAATTAAATCTAATATAACAAGTGACATTAAAATTTATCTGATTAACTAGTATTAATTAATTTACTATTTGGTTCAACATCACATCCCAAGAGATTCTGAGGTACTTTTTTTTAAATTATTATTACTGCTTTTTCTTTATTTCTTTCTTCTTAAAATAAAAGTTTCACTCACTTGACTGCAATTGTGTAGAGCAATGCCGACAAGAAGGAAAATGGCACCATCACATACCTCACAAATCACAATCATGGCTAATCAGCTTCATGTCCATTACTCTTTATTTGCACTTGTCTCTTACTCAACCAATTCCAATTCTAGGTTATCATAATAATACTCCAATAAAATAAGTTGCATATAAACACATTGTTTTAATTGAATCCTTCTATTCTAATTTCTCCTTATTTATCTCATTGATTCCTTCTAGCTCTGTTTTTGTGTCCAGAATGAAATATTGTTTATATGATGAAATTACTACTTAGAGACATATTTGTTGATTCATTCTATTGATAGACAATTTTGATGTTTTCTTATGAGATTTTTGGGACTGACATAATTTGTAAAGTATGTTTAGGACATAATCCAAATCTAAAATCAGCCTCTTATTTTATCATCTAAAATTCAATAAAAAAAATGATATATAAAGGATTAGTTGTTTCTGTACGACACAAAATATATGTGATACCGTTTGATACAAGAAAAATATTTAGCTGGTCATAATTCAAATCAATATTATTTGGACAAAAAAAATACATATTATTTAATATTTTTAAAATACACATTATTTAACTATTTATTTTTTTACTTTTTTTTTTCTAAAATCATGATTGTTAATAAAGTCAAATAAATTAATCTTTACAGACTCTAAATAAAGAGAACATTATATAAAAAAAAATATTGAATTTATTTTTATTTTTTAAAATATCAAATATATTTTTAAATTTATAATCTTTTATTGTATTTTTTGATTGCCAATATTTTGTCAAATAAATTACATATTACTAATATTAAAAAATTATAGTATTAAATTTGTTTTTAATCCCTATAAAATTATAGTATTTTAAGTTTAATTTTTCTAAAAAAGATATAACTTTCAAGTCTATACAATTGTTTTGCAAACAAAATCAAATTTAATATATATTTTAAACTATTAAATTATTAATTTAAAATATCAAATAATTTAATATCTAATATATCATTATAAAATAAAATTAAATCTAATATATCAAATAATGATTTAGATATCAAAAAATAAAATCTTTTTGTATAATTACCGGTCAAATTAAGTTGATAGACTCGTTGACTTGGACGCCACGCTTGACTTCAACTCAGATCCACTTACACTGAATGAAGCCCACTTAGCACAGTTACACGCACACTGATACTTAACTCATCCTAACACGTTAATAACGTTCCCCCAATTTTCAATATAATATCTTGCAAACAACCTCCTAATCTTTCTCATCACACCACAATCAAGAAAACCGTGTTTTTCTTCTCTTTAAGTCTCCCGAATCCGATTTCCGCATCAAGCAATTGTTTTTCTCTCCTTCTCATACGTCTCCCGAATCCGATTACAATGTTGAAGCCAAATCAAGAACCTGGTTCAAATCCATCGATATTGATCAGAGAAGTTTGGGCGTCCAATTTGGCATATGAGTTTTATCTGATTCGTGAAGTTATCGGTAGGTTTCCTTTCATTTCAATGGATACTGAATTTCCCGGGGTTATTCATTTACCTACCGTTGACGCCACTAACCCTTCTCATCGCCGCCAACCTCAACCGGCCGATTGCTATAAATACTTAAAGGCTAATGTTGATGATTTGAAACTCATCCAAGTCGGTCTCACTCTAACTGACGCTAAAGGTAACCTCCCTCGGTTTGGAACCAACAACAGTTATATATGGCAATTCAATTTATGCGATTTTGACGTAGAGCGTGATCCCCATAATCCTGCTTCTATTGACCTGCTCCGCCGTCAAGGGATTGATTTCAATCGCAATATTTCTCATGGCATAGATTCGGCTCATTTCGGTGAAATGTTGATGATGTCTGGACTCGTGTTCAACAAGTCCGTTGTTTGGGTTACATTCCATAGTGCATATGATTTTGGATATTTGGTGAAGATTTTGACTCGACAGAGCTTACCCAATAAATTGGAGGATTTTCTTTATGTTTTAAGGATTTTTTTCGGAGACAATGTTTATGATATTAAACATATGATTCGGTTCTGCAATGCGTTGTACGGTGGACTTGAGCGGGTCGCTAGTACATTGAATGTGAGTCGGGCGGTTGGAAAATCTCATCAAGTTGGATCAGATAGTTTGTTGACATGGCATGTATTTCAGAGGATGGTGGATCTATACTTCGTTAACAATGAAGTCCACAAATACGCTGGTGTTCTATTTGGATTAGAGATTATAGTATAGAGAAACTGAAAATTAGAAAATAGAAATTGTAAAATATATATATATATATATATATATATATATATATATATATATATATATGAAAATACAGTTCTTTTGATTGTTGTAATTGTAAAAAAGTATATTATATGAAAATACAATTCTTTTGATTATTTTATTTTTGTATTGTCCAACATTACTACTTCTTTTGATATTTTATTTAGTTTTAAAATGATAATTGTGGATAGTTTTCTTCCTGAAATTCGATTTGTGTAATGAAGAGTAATTTGAATCCTGTGATGAGAGAGAAATTTCAGAAAAATTATTTTATCTTCACTAAGAGACCATGCAATACAATAAGTATGAAAAATAATAGTTATGCTTCTATGTGTCTATGCTTCAATGTGTCTAAGAATGACATGTATATTTCCAAGCCTAAGACTGTATTTAATAAAGTTTATCTTTTTAATAACACTATTTTATTTTGAATATGTTAACAAAACTCTCTTTAAAGAAATTACGAGATAATCTTTCCAAAAAAAAATGGTAAAAAAAAAAAGAAAAAAAAAAACAATTGAATGAGATGACAATGAAACTTAATCAAAGATGTTTTCTCTTAAGTGCAATTAATTTTTTTTAAACCATATGCTTCAAAGAGGAATGATGCTTTAGTAATCTAGACTTTGGTCGTTAGATAAGTAAAATCTGACCAATAACTATTTTAGCAAACAATCCTTATTTTCTCAAAGGATTCACTTTAACTAAAGCTCATTAACCACTTGAACTCACTATTTTAGCAAACAATCCTTATTTTCTCAAAGGATTCACTTTAACTAAAGCTCATTAACCACTTGAACTCAATAATTTAGTTAGTGCATTAAATTTTATTTCGTTGATTTAAATGTAATTAATTATATGAAATAATAGTTTAAAAATGTCACAATTTTTTTAAAATAACTATTTCAAAAGTAAGATATAGTTATTTATAATATATATATATAAGTTCAACTAAATCTTTTTTTTATTTATAATAAATATTTTTTATATACTAATATTTCTTTTTTAAAACCATGAAACATAATTTCGAAATTTTTTTGACAAAATCTTTTCGAGAAAAATAGATAGAAGAAATTTATCGATAACAAAAATTTTCGATTATTTTCCAAGAAAAAAATGATTTAAATTATTTATTTATTTTTTTGAAAAAAAAAAGTTTATGTATTTTTTTTGAGAAAAATAAATTTCAAAAATTTTCTTAAGAAAGAAAATCTTAATTGAGTTTAAAAAAATTTTAAAATTGTTAAATTGATTTTTGAATTAATTTGGTTAACTGATTTGTTTTAAATATTTAATTCAATTCATAAACTACTTAATTGGTTTGATTTTTTTTTTTTTT
>JBBPBQ010020323.1:48022096-48051885 GCA_037974755.1 Cicer yamashitae | reverse complement strand
TCCCTATAAAATTATAATATTTTAAGCTTAGCCTTTCTAAAAAGATATAACAGTTAAGTTTATACAATTATTTTACAAACAAAATTGAATCTAATATTTAATCTAATATATATTTTAAATTATTAAATTCTTAATTTAAAATATCAAATAATTTCAAAATATTTTAATTTAATATTATATTTGATATCTAATATGATATTTTAGAGTATCGTATTACATCCTATTTTAATTTTATTTTGTAATGATATTTTTAAATATGTCAAACATTGACGTAGATCAATAAGTTTAAATTATAAAAAGTGGTAGCAAATTTATAATTTTTTAAAAAATAATATTAATATTAACAAAAAAATATTTACAATTAATAAAATAAGTCGACCTGATATGTCTTAAACTTTTTTCAGTTCTATGTATTATGATATTTTTAGTTAAATAGACTTTAAAAAAAAATCTCAATTTAACATATGTAAAATAATTCTAGCCTAACTTTATTGTAGGCTAGACCATAGACCTCTATTAATCGTTCCAACTTATTTTCATATCTCACTATGATTATCAAAAATCAAAAATAGAATTTTTAATCCCACCACAACACATACAATAAAGCAAAGCAAGTAAATTTTCAATAGAAGATGATTTATTTAAAAGAGTGGAGATTAATGATACCTTATATTTAATGGAGAAAGAGGCATGAGTAGAGACTTCAGAGAGGTGTCTTTGCGTTCCTCTTCCTCTAAAAATCTCCCAAAGAGATTAGGTTGAACCTTTGTACATCTCAATTCGCATATAAATATATAATTCGATTTTTTATGAAAATAATCAAATCAAACTCAAAAGGAATTTGATTTATTTCTATAAAAAAATATTACACCCTGGTCGCACTTTTACAAAATTTATTGAATTTTTTTAGCAAAAAGAATTTGATATCTTTCTGAAATATACTATTCACTGGTACCACTTTTACGAAATTTATTGAATAATTTTTGGCGAAAAAAAAATTATTAAACACATAATTTCATATCTTTAAATGCAGTTAATCTATAGAGAAATAGATTCCTCTTTTGAGAAAAGGAAACAAAACAAAGACTAAAACATGAGTCTAAAACATAAATCTAATTTGAAGTAAACTAAATCCTTAACATGAGAAAGAATTAACAGTTTGGTCTAAAGAATTAAAACTATAATAAAATATCATTTCACTAATTAGTTTGGAGTTACTCACACTAGGAATCACATGAAAGGAGAGGTGAATTGTTGTTTCACTAAGTAGTTTTGAGATTACTTGTCTAATAGTCAAGACAAAGATGAAATGGTAAAAAAAAATGACATGAATAAAAGAGGTTGAGTTGTTTAATTAAATCAATTATTTTTATAGAATATATTTAGTGCATTTTTTAGGGATTATTATTAATTATTTTTAGAACAATTATATGACATTATATAAATTTCTAAATTAATTATGTAAGAAAAATGAAATATCTGATTAAAGCTTGGATTGTGAATATGTTTGCGAAAAGATACTATTTGTTACGAAGAAATGTTCATTTTTGTAATGTTTCCTAACAATATATGATTATGGAAAAGATATATAGTAAAAAGGTTAAATGTTTACTGGTATTGAATATTTGATGCTATCTTAAATTTGTGGTTTTCTCGGTGGCTGACTTTATCCAGTGTAGTTGCCTTAGAGACGGGTAATATGTACTTTAAAATTCATCATCATCATAACATAGTATATGCATCTTTTTGGCTGCCTTTGTGGCACATTTATCTTTCTCCATTGGTGTGAGTATACTATCTATGTGGATGTCATTGTGGCTCATTATATCCGGCTGATGCAGTTGCCAGGAGCATGCATAACTTGCATATAATTCTATTTAAATTTGATTATGTATTTATAAGGCTGTTCGATATTTGCTTAATTTTATGTGTGTTTTGATGGTTTAGTAATTAATTAATTTTTTATGTAAAAATAATAATTAAATTTGATGAACTTTATGTGGTTTATTTTAATATATCCAATTATTTTATTGCAAAAAGCTTTTTGTACTTTTATTTTATAATTGTTAATTTATTGTTTGGTTGATTTGTCGTGGGATGAACTGACTCATCAGACCAACATTTTTGGTATTAATGATATTGAAGAGTTGCACGAATGAATGATGTTTGTTCGCTGCATGCGCATGAGGAAGAAGAGATTATTATTTAAATGATACTTTCTATTAATAAAATCAATGTGGCATTTTAAAGTTTATTTACTTTTCATCGTTAACTTTAATTAGAAATGCGGAATTTTTATTTATTACATGATAAACTATTTCCTTCAACATAAAAATAAAAATTTACGTTTTTTAAAGTTAACATCTTGAATCAAATTTTGGGGCGTTACAATCACCTCCCTTAGAAATCAACTAGAAGATCAATGTTGGCGCTGTTGGCCCAATTCAAAACACTTGGGGCATTGGAGCAATCATCAAAGATGCTGAAGGGGTTGTACTAGCGGCCACTACTTGAAAATTCTATGCTCTTCCAGATTGAAATATAGCGGAAGCTTTGGGGATGTGTTATTCTCTCTAATCTGCTCTTGATTTGGGATTATGTTGCATCAACGTGGAAGGTGACCCTCTTAATGTCATTCGAGTTATTCATGGACTTATTGCTAATACCTCTTATTTTGGTATAGTTGCTAATGATTTTCGCCATCTTCTTAGCCATTTTGCTTTTTGTTACTGTTACACACCTAAAAAGAAGAACTAACACTTTTGCACACAACTTAACTAAACATACTTTAATTTCCTCTAATACTATCCAAATTGAAGAGTGTCCTCTTTTGTATTATCTCTTCTATTGCAGCGGATTTATCTGTCTAATAAATTATCATTTATGTAAAAACAAAAAATAAGAAAGTCATAACCAATTATATAGAAAAGAGGAGAAAAAAAACATCTAATGAAGATTATAAATGGTATAAAAATAAAAATAGGAAGTCCGGTAAATGCTACTCATATGGTAACACCCCACTTCTATGTTATTAGTGTATGTAAGGAAAAATTAGAGTGTAAAGAGACCACATGAAATGATATTTTAATTATGTTGGTATTTTAATGGCTTAATTGTAGTTTTTAGTCCCACTATTTATACTGATTCACGAAATTGGTCCCCCTATTTTAAAAGTCAACAGTTTTAGTCCCTCATTCTGATTTTTTAGCTAAAAAATGATGACGTAAGATGTTTTAAATAACATGACATATGATACGATGATATAGAGTGATTAACACCCATGAAATTGGAGTAAAACGTCGTAAAAAATTAACTTTCAACTTCGAAATTTTTTCGTATTTTTAATTTAATTAATGACATATGAATAATTAATGGATCTAGATGGTTTTATATCATAGAATTGTATCTATCTATCTATCTATCTATCTATCTATCTATCTATCTATCTATCTATCTATCTATCTATCTATCTATCTATCTATCTATCTATCTATCTATACATCAAATCGTCTAAGAGAAATTATAATCACAACAAAACAATCACAATAAAATGCAATGTTATGCATGAGCTTAGACTCTACTTCACAATGTGGTACCATTCTAACTCTGAAGTACTTGGTTAGGAGGCTTGATACTATGTCACCATATACACGACAGTCGAGGTAAACGTGTGTTGCATGGTAGCTCTCGACATTTGGAGTGCTACTTCCATGTCACCTAGGAATTCCCCACCCAAATACCTCCAAGGTCTAACAATCTTGCCTTAAGGCTCAACAGCAGACCGCCACGATCAGACTCATTCGGTTGTACTTCCCCAGAATCACTAGGCTTGTCAGGCCCTACCTTTATGATGACAAAATAATCTCCACATCACAAATTCTCAATATTTATTTTCTCCCCTCGTTGGCCTATGATACTCCATTAAGACCGTCATCTCAAACACTAATTGTAATCACCATTATTTCATCAACTATGAGGTTACTTCAATATTTTCATCACAAATTTATCACATCCCTATCATTAATCACACATCATCATCATCACATAAACTCATCACAAATTTATAGCATCACTATACTCAATCATACATCATCACATAATTTATCACAAATTTATAACATCACAATTATTAATCATACATCATCATCACATAAAATTATCACAACACATCCATCTTTTATTATCACATCACATAAACTCATATAATCACACATATACATCAAATTAATTCGACACTCAATATCGCAATAATATCAAATACCACACATTTAAAGAAATTAAATCAATCAACACCTTACAAATATTTCTATTCTATATTTTAATCTCACAATTTCCATATTTTCACATTAATTAATTTATCCCTCAAAGGGCTACTGCCGTACGTAGCGAGCCCCAGATGAATCGTTGGGAAATACGATTTTCCCGTTCATCTCACAATATATTATACTCATGAATTCAAACGTTCTCTCATCCCTTACCTTATTTCGATGCTTTCCCACAAGAATACGATTCGACAAGCAAACAGTCTTTGTTCATTGACTCTTTGTCCTTCAATCGTTCTAACTCGAACTTTTATGGGTAAACGTTAAAAATAAATTATGAGGAGGCACTCTAAAATTAAAATTGAAATTCAGTCAAAGAATCTTACCATAAATCAGAAAACCAATCAGTGGATAATATAGCCACTTTTTACACGATCGTTTTGGCATTAGTTTCACTCAAATCGGACTTACGGTGAAGAAGAACGGTGCAAAATAACGAATTTTACAAACGGAGAAGTCGGATATTTTAGAGAGAAATCGGGGTTGTTAAAAATTTGGAAAATTGTGTTTAATCGACTAACTTAATAAATTAAATAACATACTGAAATTTGGACGAAAACGGAGGAAGTTTTTCTGAACAATTATCGATCGTCGGGACTGATTTTCTTCCTTTTCTATGTGTTACCGCCAATAGTTCTGTTCTCTTCCTCACTTTCTCATTATTTTCTTTCTTTTCCCTTTTCAATTAATTTTGTTTATTATTATTCAATTAGGTTTTAGCCTTCCATATATGCTAACCCGTAAAAACACACTTTACTTCTTCTTTTATTTATTTATTTGTTTTTAAATAAAATAAACAATTACTAAAACTATTTTTTAAACACAATTTAATTACTAAAATATTATTGATATTTCAAAATTAATATTTTATAAAATAAAGTAATTAATCTTTAAAATACATTAATAATCAAAATTCTCATATTCCAAATAAACACTATAATAATTCCTATAAAGTCCTATAGGCAAAATTCATTTATAGAATTCCTATAATAGTTTTAGGTCCCAAAAAATTTACAATATAGAAAATATAAGATACCAACACAATGCACTTATTTACTTCAAGCATGTTACTTAGAAGATCAAACATACTTAATTGAATGGTTAAAACGGTTATTAACATTTGACATTGATACCACATAGGACTTATAATCACTCAAAATTGTGTAAGAGATGAACATGGTTTTTAACTATTTCAAAAATAAAATTAAAAAGTATTTATAACAATAATAACAATGGGTTATTGTTGTCTCTTTTATCGACAATGAGTCATCGGGGTAGCTAGTCAACTACTTAAGGTAACTATAACTGCAGTCATTCTCTTTTATCTCGAGAAATTTTTGAAATCTATTTTTCTCAAAAAAATTGATATTTTCTTTTTGAAAGAATATCAAAATTCTTTTTTCGAAAAACTAGTTCAAAATCTATTTTAGCTAAAAATTTGTTCAAAATATTAAACTGGTTTATATTTATAAACCAGTTTCAAACAGGTTCAGAACTGCACTGACTTGATTCGAATGTGGTTTTCAAAAACTGAACCAAACCATTAATGTGGTCCAATGCGGTTCACTTTTTACACCATGAACACCTCTACAAGTTGTGACACCCTAAACCCCAAAATAATATATAATAATTAATACTAGATTTTTTTTGAACAAAATTCGCAGCGGATAAATAAATATATGTTTTCAAGGAAATAAAAACTTTTATAACCAATTTAAGATATCACATTTCTCAAAATTCAAAAGAAACACTTTAAACTTTTTCCTCATATAAAACAGTGCAATATCCATACACTTGATTTAACTAGAATTTCTTAATTTAATTCTAAAAACTTACTAGTACTTATAAGATTTTCATACAAAAAGTCATTTCTAATTAAAAAAAAAAGTAAAAGTAAAATAAAATTTACAACTCTTATTCCCGGTATCACCTATCAGAGCAGGTTTCTCCCAAACTTGAACTTCAAGACTCATTAACCTGTAATAAGTGCGATTTCCCAAACGGAGGGTCAAGCCAGTCAAACACAAACAACGAAGGAGATGAGTTTTGAAATCATGTTAATAGTATAATATAAGTATGAAGAACACGGAAACAATCATAATAGACCATATCATAATCATATTACGATATATAAAGATATTTAAGCAAATAGTACCATATTACAACATCAAAGTCACTCAAGTAAAAGAATTATCTCATTATAATATGCATCAAATCATCTAAGAGGAATTATTATTACTTTTGAAACACATCAATCACAACAAAACAATCACAAGGAAATTCAATGCTACGCATGAGCTTAGACTCTACTTCACAATGTGGTACCATTCTAACTCTGAAGTACTTGGTTAAGAGGCTTGATACTATGCCACCATCCCGGTGGACAGACAATTCAAATTGGCCCTGTCCTCATAGATCCCTTCAACTCAACCCGAGACATATATACGCGACAGTCGAGGTAAACGTGTGTTGCATGGTAGCTCCCGACATTTGGAGTGCTACCTCTAAGTCACCTAGGAATTCCCCACCCGAATACCTCCAAGGTCTAACAATCTTGTCTTAAGGCTCAACAACAGACCACCACGATCAAACTCATTCAGTTGTACTTCCCCGGAATCACTAGGCTTGTCTGGCCCTAGCTACCTATATGATGACAAAATAATTTCCAATTCACAAATTCTCAATATTTATTTTCTCCCATTGTTGGTCTATGATACTCCATTAAGACCGTCATCTCAAACACAAATTGGAATCACAATTATTTCACCAACTATGGGGTTACTTCAATATTCTCATAAAAAATTAACATCACTATCATTAATCATATCTCATCACATAAACTCGTCATAATTTTATAGCATCACTATCATCAATCATACATCATCACATAGACTTATCACAATTTATAACATCATTAATATTAATTATACATCATCATAATCACATAAACTTATCAAAATGAATTCACCTTTTATTATCACATCACATAAACCCGTCTAATCAAACATATACCTAAAATTCATTCTACACTCAATATCACAACAATATCAAATAACACACATTTAACGAAATTAAATCAATCAACACTTTATAAATATTTATATTCCACATTTTATTCTCACAATTTTCATATTTGCACATTAATTAATTTATCCCTCAAAGGGATACTACTGTACGTAGCGAGCTCCGGATGAATCGTTGGGAAATACGGTTTTCGCGTTCATCTCACAATATATTATACTCATGAATTCAAACGCTTTCTCACCCCTTACCTTATTTAGACGCTTTCACACACGAATACGATTCCACGAGCAAACAGCCTTTGTTCATTGACTCTTTGTCATTCAATCGATCTAACTCGACAGTTTATGGGTAAACGTTAAAAATAAATTATGAGAAGGCACTTTAAAAACTAATTTTGAAATTCGGCCAAGGAAACTTACCATAAATCAGAAAATCAATCAGTGGATAATATAGTCACTTTTCACATGGTCGTTTTGGCGTTGGTTTCACTCAAATCGGACTTACGGCGAAGAAGAACTATGCAAAATAACGAATTCCACAAACGGAGAAGTTGAGTATTTTAGAGAGAAATTGAGATGGTTAAAAATCTAAGAAAATGTGTTTAATTGACTAACTAAATGAGTGAAACAACATACTAAAATTTGGACAAAAACGGAGAAAATTTTCTGGAACAGTTATCGATTATCGGTGCCGGCTATGTGTTGTAACACTCCCATCTTATTCCTTTTCCGGCGACCGGAAACAACTCCCTTCCTTATTATTATTATTATTATTATTATTATTATTATTATTATTATTATTATTATTATTATTATTATTATTATTATTATTATTATTATTATTATTGTTGTTGTTGTTATTATTGTTATTATTATTATTGTTATTATTATTATTATTATTATTTTTATTTTGTTAAAACAAAATTAATAGTTACTTAATCTCGTTTTTAATACTCCTCCAAACATAATTTAATTTTCAAAACATTACTAATATTTTAGAACTAATATATGACAAATCAGAATAATTAGAACAATTAACCTTTAATAAAAAAAATATATTAATTATAACCGAAACTCTCACATTCAAGGTAATCACTATAATTATACTTATTTTTTTAAAATACTCACATTATAATAATACCATCATTAGAGAATAGTCAAAATTATAAAATAAATAAATAAATATAACATCAATATTTTATATTAATTACTAAATCATAATATATATATATATATATATATATATATATAAAATCACAGTGCCATAACAAGTATATAAAAATAAAGAAAATCAAACACAATATTACTACTATCCCAAGATAATTTTTTATAAAATATATAATTAAAATAAAATTTATTTAGAATTAATTAAATATAATTAAGTGCATATTTAATATTAGTCAAACGCACAAGAAAATATCACATTAATTATCAACTCACATATACACGTAAAATCGCCTAAATCTTATCCTCTAAAATATTTACCCGAAAATACTATTATTTTTAGAAAAATATATAAAATAATAAAATATAATATTTATTATTTACATCACTCATTTAGTCAAATATGTACATATTAACACATCATAGAAAACACACATATAAAGAAAATTAATCATAAAACTAATCAACATATATCTAAAATTATTTTAACACCATATTAATTATTTAAAATAATATTTAATTAATAAAATAGTTTATTATAAATTTTTGGGTGTTACACAAGTGAGTAGGCTCCATGTGCCATCACTTACTCTTGACATTGGTGGGGTACGAGCGGTTATAAGTTAACTAAAAGCATGATGCAAGAAGGTGCCAACACCTGTTTTTTTTTTAATGAGTACGTTAAAATGTGGTTAGGCAATTGCTTCTCGATGAAGGACTTAGGTGAAACCTCTTATGTGTTAGGAATCAAAATCTATAGAGATAGATCACTAAAATTACTTGGTCTAAGTCAAAGTACATATGTTGATAAAGTGCTTAAACGCTTCAATATGTACGACTCCAAGAAATGACTCTTGCCTATGTCACATGGCGTATACTTGTCCAAAGGACATGCCCTACTTCTTCAAATGAGAGGGAACACATGAGTAAAAGGCCATATGCCTCGACAATAGGATATATCATGTACACCATGATATGTACTAGACCAGATGTCTCGTATGCATTGAGCATGGCAAACAAATACCAATCAGATCTCAGTGAGGGTCACTAGACCACAGTTAAGAACATCTTAAAGTATCTAAGAATGACTAAGGATTCATTCTTAGTCTATGGTGGTGAGGAAGAACTCATTGTAAATGGTTACACTAATGCTACCTTCCAAACTGATAAAGATGGCCAAAGATCACAATACAGTTATGTGTTTTGCATGAATGGTGGCGCTGTGAGCTGGAAAAGTTCCAAGCAAGAGACACTAGCTGATTCTACTATTGAGGGAGTATATTTTTGCCTTTAATGCAACAAAGGAGACTGTTTGGATCAGAAAGTTAATCGTTGAACTAGATATAATTCCTACCATTGCAGATCCAATTGACTTTTATTGTGGTAATAATGGTGCAATCGTGCAATCTAAGGAAATCAGATCTCACCAGAGATCCAAACATATACTTCGAATTACAAAGTTCCTACCTTGGAAAAAATTGTTGGCCCACTTACAAAAATCAACTGCTCAGTAGAAGCATGATGGTCCCACTAGATTGATGGGTATTAGGAGTATGCTTAATTGGCTCTAGTGCTACTGGGAGATTGTTAGAGTTAGCCCTAGAGGCCAACCTTTTTTTCTTGGTTATTATTTGTATTATGACACTTACTATTATTTATATAATAATATGATGCATTTGAATTTATTATGTGGATTTATTCAAAACATAATAAAGTCCGTAGAGTAGTTTTTCTGTGTAATAGAACATTAAGTGTGACTTAATCGTAAGACCCAATTGAGCATAATGACATTATTCTTAAATTGTCTGTAGTCAAAGTTTACTTTTAAATGGAACTATAGTAATGAATAGAGACTATTATGTGAGTAGACTAATGATCATATCTCGCGGAGTCATGGATATGAGATATCTAGTCTTCACATAGGTATAAATATTAGGAGTAATATTTGTACTATATTGATTTGCTATGAGAACGCTACATAATAGTTATGCAAGTGTCATTGACGATTCTCATGTGACCATTGTGAGTAGTCATTTGACTTGAAGTCACTATCATCCCTACTTGGAGAGTTGTATACTTTGAGGCTATTAAATATTATTTGTAACAGCACAATCATAACAGTGGTTATTGGGGTATGCAACAAACCATGCAGAGGAATGTGAGTGTTGTAGATATGATTCATTCCTTTTTGCATAATAGGAGTTGTCTCTTGTACTTTTCGATAAAGTGATATGTGAAATGTGTGTGGCCATGCCAAAATGGATCAATATAAGATATTGGGTACATTATTGATTGCACGTGTACTCGAGAATCGAGAAACAAATTATTGGACCTAACAAGGATGACACGTTTTATGTCTTGTGTTCAATTAAGACATTTGGATGAAGTGACAATTATTGCATATTAAATAGTGGTCACATTAAGTTTTAAATCGTATCACTTATTTTTCCATCAATTGGTTAGCAATGATGCATTGCTAGATGCTACTATTAGTTTATAATATTTAAAATTTTATGTTATTGCCAATAAAGTGTCAGCCTATAAGGTCACACGATAGAACGGTTAAATCAGAAAGTAAAAATTTAATTAAATAATTATTTAAGTAAATAATAATTTAATTAATTAAAAAAAATTGAGCTTGTAGCGTATAAAGTCCATTATGACAAGTAAGGTAGAAATAAGCACTATATATATATTGTGTCTCCTCTTAACATAACCCTAGAATCATTTTTACTGTATCAGTCAACTAGCATCGATGCATTATGATGCAACCATTCATGTGAACTGAGTATAGACACTACCATATCGTGGTGTTGATGATTTTGCCCTCATCGACGCTTCAAGAGGTAAATACATAAAACTTATGTGAAATATTGTGTGTGTGATCCATAACAATGAGTAATTTTTGCTCTTGAGAATCATTTTAAAATTGTTTTAAAATAGATCTCTTGATTTTCCAACAGTCACGTCTAATATATGAAAAATTTAAACTACGAAACCAAACATTAAAATTAATACAATCCCCATTCTTTTGTCAATTCTATATTTTTTTTTTTGTGCAATGTATGTCAATGTAATTTTAAAAAAAAGGATGGGTGTGGAAATGAAGTTGTGTAGCGAGGCCAACAGATGAATGAAGTACATAATATTCTACTTTCCACCCCTACAAGGCTACAACTATACTTTCCACCCCTACATTTTTTTAAATTTTAATTTTGTCCCTCTCATTTGACACAATTTGCAAAAACACAAAATACATCAAGAAAAATCTCTTAAAAGTTGCAAAAATTCGGAATCCAAAATAAGGTGCAGTAAAAATCCGGTACACAAATATGTACGAAAGGTTTCAAAAACAAAAAATTCGGAATGTAACAATTCAAAAACAAAAAATTCGGAATGTAACAATTTATATCAATTTTTTTTTTTGTTATTAAAATATCATGTATGTATATTTGAAAATTGAAAAATTTGGTAAAGTAAACGAATGTACCAAATATTTTATTTTAGATAAATTACCGTTATAATCTGTATACCAAATATTTTGTTTTAGACAAATAACTGGTACATAGAGTTGTATATCGAATATTTTATTTTTCCAAATAACCAATTTTTTGGATATAAGAAATAATCGGTATGTTATATATACACGGAATGTTTCCTAAATGACAAATATCCAACACCTTAATTTTAAATAATTTAATTATGTTTTTTCAAAAATCAATGATGCTGAATTTGATATGTCTGATGCAACAGATTTACCAACATATTCTATTGATACATTCATTACCGATCAGGTAAATTTTTATTATGAATTGACACTTATTTTGTTATTATATAGAATATGATATGATGAATATTGTTTTTAATATATATTATTGCAGATATTTCCTATAAGTGACGATGTGTTATGTTGGACAAAATCAATTGGAAAATAAAATGAGATTATTATTGTTATTATAAGATCAAATATTGAAACGAGACAAAGAGAAAAATTACAAAATTAATTTTGGGTTTTGAAAATGGCGGAAGGTATATAGAAGAACCAAGTTCCGCTAGCTAATATTTTAAAAGGTCATACATATTTGAGATAGTTTACTCGAAGATGAGCAAAAATTTGTCAATGACATGACAAATTATCAAATTGCACCAAGACACATATTGAGTGCACTAAAAGACCGAAACAAGGATAATCTGACATGTGTCACCCAAATTTATAAGCAGAGAAATGTGTATCGATCTAATTTGAAAGATTCTAGAATTGAGATGCACCAATTATTGAAGTTAATAGAAGATGAGATGTATGTGTGCTGATATAAAAGACACAGACTCAGATGTTGTTAGAGACATTTTTTGGACTCATCTTGATTCGATCAAGTTGTTGAATCTGTTTCCTAATGTACTGATCATGGATAATACATACAAAACTAACAAATACAGAATACCATTTCTTGAAATAGTAAGTGTCACCTCAATAGAGTTAACATTTTCTGTAGCATTTACCTATTTGGAATCAGAGAAGCAAGTTAACTTTTGTTGGGTGTTAGAGAAGTTAAAAACTCTATTTTTGAAAGAGAGCTTAACTTCAAAAGTGACTTTGATTGATAGAGACCTTGTGATGATGAATGCGCTTGAGGTGGTATTTCCACCATCGATGAATTTGTTATGTCACTTTCAAGTTAACAAAAATGTTGGAGCCAAATGCTAGCAATACGCGTCGAAGGAAAGACAAGAGTTAATAAGAAATTTGTGGAATAAGATTGTCTATTCTTCTGGTATGATGGATTCCCAGCGACACTTGCAACACTTTAAGCTAGTATGCAATGATATTATCATCTTTGTTGATTATGTTAAAGATACGTGGTTAACTCCTTTCAAGAAAAAGTTTGTTGTGGCTTGGACGAATTGTGCTATGCATTTATGAAACACAACAACCAACAAGTAATAAACTGCAAAGTTTCTAATTTATTGTAATTTGTTTTTTAAATTGGTTGTTTATTTTTTTATAACTTTAATGTGTTTTTTATTTGTGTATAGGGCCAAATCAGCTCATTAGAGATTAAAAAATATGTTGCAAGATAGTAAAAGAGACTTGTCTAGGAGTTGAGATGTCGTGAGCATCATGTTGAAGTTACAACTGGATAATGTTAGAGCATCATTTTAGAAAATATCAGTGGTGGGGAGCATAGACACAATAATCCAATTTTGAGGAGATTGCACGAGTTTGTATCCAGGGTAGGTATACAACACATTCTTATAGAATATTTGAGAGTTAAATTGGTCAACACTGACAAAGCAACATGTGGTTGTGCAATAAGAACAACACATGGATTACTTTGTGCTTGTGAGTTATCATATTGTAAGATTAAAGGTATTCATATCCCATTGGACACAATTCATATTCATTGGAGGAAACTATCTCTGGAGGCTAATCTTGAAGAAGAGTTTGGATCAGAGTTTGACATATTGGGATGGTTGTGGAAACGATTTCAATCACTAGATGTTATTAGAAAAAAGGACATTGATGAGTAAGGTATATGAAGTTGCATTTCCAAATACAACTTCTATATGTCCACTAAAATTAAGACCAAAGGTGGAGTTAAGAAGAGAAAGAATATGACATCCATTGCAACCCTTCATTTTTTGAGCAAGTTGACATGTCTCAAGGCTCGACAAATCAATCATCTTAAAATTCAGGTAAACAATCATCTCAAAAGTCAAGAAAGCAACCATCTCAACAATCAAGAAAAATTGAAGCTAGATTGTGGTAAAATTTAATATCTTGTAACACATTATAGGATAAATTGGAGCCAAATTGTTTGTTTCTTTCGATTGCATTGATTCGGCTGAAATTTTGTAGTGATGATGCTAAAGCATGAGAAACAACCTACACAACACGCCCACAACATTTGAAATATTTCTTTCCAAATTTTCCTCGATGTAAAAACTACTATTTTGTAAAATCAAAGGTGTGGCCAAATTATTTGTATGTAAAAACTTTGTGTAAGTCGTCGTCCAACGTAATAAATAAGTCGTCATAATTTAAAGTGATAAATAAGTCGAATAAACAAGTCTACCATGTATTAAATAATTACAGACAACAACTAATAAGTCTAATAACAAGTTTGGAATCAATAAATCCTAAATTATTCAAGAGGTCTACCCTATGCTAGGTGTAGTGCATTAGAAACAAGATCATAAGTTGAACCATCGGTCCATCTGGGTTAAGATAATTCAAACTATTCATCTGGTCATCAACAATCATATAAAACCTCCTTTAAGTGTGGAAAACTGGATGTGCAGGAGTTGGAGATGCATGAGGTGGACCAGGAATGAGACGAGGGTGTGAGACCTTATAAAACCACTCTATATATCCTTTGACACACTTACCCTAGTAAGTTGCTGGAATTGTTATGCGCTAGATGGCCTACAAAATACTCACATGTCCGCTCATAAATGTGTAGTCTACACTAGATGGTGGATGAGTATGAGGTGAATGTGGAGTATTTTGTATATATTCAAATTGACAAAGACACTTCTCTGACAAGTACTTCACTACCGTGTCACACCATAAAACACAACCACTAAAAAATGACACCATATTAAAGGGACACGTGTTTTGTGATTCTCATAAGGTGTTCATATGACATCATCAATTGTCAGTGCATCCAACCTTCGCCAATAATCTACAATTCCACTAGGCAATGCATGTTTACTGGTCCATCGATAAGAACGAGGACGACCAACAGGAATAGGTCTAGAGTCCCCTTATTACATATGGTTGGAAAATGTTCATATATCCAACATTGTGACAAAAATAAAAATATAAGTACAAAAATTAATACGATCACAAAAATTAAAATACTTGTAAAAGAGCATATATTCTTCTATCTGTCTGATGTTATGTCTGTTTGCGTCACCAAGGTAGGCCTCATCCCAATTGTCGTAGTTCTTCACATCGCGAAATAAAAATAAATATTATGCATCCACCAGAGTGTGACTTTTATGTGCTAGAATAGAGCATCCAACCAAATGGAGAAGATAGGCCCTTGTAACCTCTTCGTATTTGTGTCTCCTTATATTTTTCGGAAAAATCTTATTTTTCAACCAACTCAATTTGAAATGAGCACCTATGGTGGATCGAGTCTATGTGATTGCATCTCCATATGACACCCCTAATAATTCACCGCTGTCGCCATAGCCATATCAACATTCATATCAATAGGTGGCAGAAAAAGTGATCGGTGATAGGAACATCGAAGATGACTCCCTCGTCATCTAAAGTGATAGTTATCTCTCCAAAAGACAAGTGAAACAAGTTAGTCTCACTATGCCACCTTTAGATGAATGTTGATACAAGATTACAGTCAATCATCATCAATGAGTACTCAATCAACTGCTCCAAATTTGATCCTTCAATCTACTCCTCTACAAATTCGGACAAGTCACTAAACTTAAACTTCTTAATTTTAAGACCATGGGCCTTCAAGACACCACGATCCTGAATATATAATACAATATTTCAATGATACATAATAAATAATTATGTTGCTAAATAATTAAATAACTCTAATTATTAAACCAATTACGTCTCCTATACATAATCTACTAGCAACATGGTGCTCGTATGATCTCAACAGGGATGTGTCATATGGTCCTCCAGGGAAGCCATACTCCAACTCCTCTTGACCCTACTCTGACTCCTCACGAACCAGCTTCATATGCTCGTCCTTTGTATGCTGCTTAATATGATCTTCCTCGATATGTTGTTGCTCTATACCGGCACATGCTTTTCCATCTCTCTTTCTCCTAGATGCAGTAGGTCGAACTCTTTCCTCCCCTAGACGAATAATTGAACCATCTCGACCTCTACTCTTAGCCGTTAAATAAAAAAGGATATAAATTAAAATATAGACAAATAAAACAATTGATAAATGGGTTTCTGACTTTTTTGAAAAAAGGAAAAACTTGGTATGTAATACTAAGTACTAAATATTTCAAAATCAAAATATTCTGATATAATATTAACATATCGATTTTTTGTATTTCCAAAATATTCATATGTGTATAATTGAACACCAACTTTTTGAGAAATACTATATATACCAAATATTTTCATCTCAAAATAACCGGTATATTGTTTTGCATACCTTTATTGAAAAATTTAGAACTCCCTTAAACTTACTTTTTTACAAGATTATGAGTTTTTAAGAAAAATAAAAGTATTTTGAGTATTTGTCAATTTTTAATATCAAGAGGATATATGTTAATTGATGGGCCTATAAGGCCTTATCACACACAGTGGGCTAAAGTGCCGAATAGCCCAAGAGCGGTATTGAACAAAAAAAGAACCAAAGAGCGGTTAATTACCATTACCAGTC
Organism: Cicer yamashitae; assembly: GCA_037974755.1. Classification (NCBI taxonomy): domain Eukaryota; kingdom Viridiplantae; phylum Streptophyta; class Magnoliopsida; order Fabales; family Fabaceae; genus Cicer; species Cicer yamashitae. The sequence continues at coordinate 48,034,998 of JBBPBQ010020323.1, read as the reverse complement.
GAGAGCAGAACAGTTATCGGAGTGAACAATGGCGGCCAATGCTGAACTATCTCCCTCTAAAATCCTAGACGCAATCAACGTTCAGGATTCAGCCCTCGAACCACATCTAACGGCTCCGCAAGACGCCCAAATTAACGAAGTAAAAGACGACGTCGTACCGACCGAGAAACGGAAGAGAGACGACGCCGACGGCAACGATAACGACGAAGCCGATGGAAAGCGTTCTCTCCACCCGATGTGGAAAACCAGTATTTGTTCTTACTTCAGGAAACATGCCACCTGCAACCACGGTGACACCTGCCGTTACGCACACAGCGAGGAGGAGCTCCGGCCTCGTCCGGACAACACGTGGGACCCGACGTCCGAGCGAGGGAAGAAGAAGGCTTTGAAATCAGTAACTGGTGAGAAACTTAACGTTACCGACGGGGTGATGATGACGGAGCTTGTCGTTGATGAAGTTGATGGCGAAGGAGGTGATGATGGTTTTGCATCTAACCAGGCGCTCAGCAAATGCTTAGTGCATTTGCCGATGAAATGGAGCTCTGAGAATTTGAGGAATTTCCTCAACGAGCAGGTGAGCTTTTTTCACTTTCACTTTTAACCTTTGTGTGTGTTTGGTTATTACAAAAATTGATTTTGAATGAATTGATTCCGGTTAAAAATGAGTTGGTGATTTTTTTTTTGATACATTTATGTGAAAACATGTTTATCAACAAATTTGAGGCTAGATATCAATCTTAGAGTCAAAGCTCTAAATTCTAGCTTCAAGTTAGAAATTAGAATCAATTCTTGAGGCACTATCAATTTGATTGGGAACAACCAAACAAAATCAATTATGCACATCTAGAATCAATTGAGTATCAATTGAGTAGAACAAAAAACAAACTTTAGTGAGTGTTTGGAACCGCATCCAAAACACTGCCATCTTGAAAGCTAAGACTCTTAGCTTCTATATCTGCGTTTAATGCCATCGTGACGTGGAAACAAACATAGCATTAATCTACATAACAAACCGTTTGAGCCTTTTGTTCACTTTCTCTAGGGTATACCTTTTAAGCATGCCAAGACAAAGAAAGGAATGGCAATTGGTTTCGTTACTTTTGAAAATGAAGAACAAATGAAAAGTTCGTCGAAGGTAAGTTTTGTTTTGTATACTCTGTTGATTTGTTGGTCTCAAAATTGAAGTTTGCAATTGGTGATTGAAAATTATTGATTTAATAGGATTTAGAAGGAAAACAAATTGGCAACAAAAAGTTAGAGGTGGCTGATGTTATTCCTCGATCATTTGAGAAGAAAAGTAACTCCAATGTTTCTTCAAATGGGACATTTGGTGCTGAAACAAATGATGATAATTTGGCAAATGATGGTTCAGAGTCAAAGGCAAGAAGCTCACGTGAAGCTGTGACTCCTCTTGCTCATATGTCCTATGCTGATCAGTTGGAACAGAAAAAATACTCTCTAATGCAGATTCTCAAAAAACTTGTTAGTCATTATTGTTTCTATTTTACCATTGTAGTTTTAACATGTTCCTATGTACTATCAGCAAGGTTGAACTATTACATTTTTTCTGGCAGCCTAGAAATGCTCGGAAAGCTTGTCCAAATGGCGTTCCTCTTCCTGAATGGATTCTCAAGTCTAGGGAAATAGGTATTATTTTATTTTTATATCTGCAAAGTTTGTTCAAATCCTGAAGAATAATGCCAATTTATAATGTTTTGGAGTTTAAGACTTGAGGTGCTAGTTTGGAAACGTCTGATATTTTTTCACGATTTTACCCTCTACTATCTTTTCTGTAATCTGGTTTATTTTAAGAAATACATTAAAAATTTAATTGGATACAATACAGTTCTTTGGCCACTGTTAGAATATTAGAAAATATTTTATAATATCTTTTATACTATATTAGAGTATCTTGAGTTATTTCCTATGATCAATTTATAATCATAGAGATATCTTAGAATATCTCTCATTATTATTATGATTTGTTCCTGATTTAGGATTGAGTCTATTTCTTTATAAATAGAGATTAATATTGAGTTTTTTGTAATCAAGTCAGCAATAGCAATAAGCTATTATCAATAATATTCAAACCCTTATTATTTGCTCTCCTCCTTTTCTCTAAAATCCCACAACTTCAACATGGTATCAGAGCCTATTTTGATCCTCCTTGAGCTGTCTTGCCACTATTTTGCTCTGAGTTCCCAAAAGTTTGGGAATGTAATCATAGTTTTCTCCTTTTCGATGTGATCTCTTGGTGAGCTTTCATACTTTTCCAGCTCTTTACAGTGAGCCTCCTAAACAATTGTTATTTGTTTTTGTCGCCTCTTTTCCGGCACTCGTTTCAACATTTTCCGTCCAGATCCGCTGTTACCACCGTCATCACCCTTGTTTCCGACAACTTTTCCAGAGAACAATCTCTCCATTAGCTTCGTTCTATCTAGATCGGCCCACGCCCGAAAACGTGTCGCCAAAAGTCGTCACAAGCACTGACGCGCCGCTATTCTCTCTTGCGACTAGATCTCACGCGCCGACGCCTCCACAGCGCGTGACGGCGCGTTCCGACGCCGCTCCGGTCACTACTTGGTCGGTCTATCTCCGTCCTCGCAGTTTCAGGTCTGCCCTTACTTTTCAATTTAGATCAATGGAAACATGTGTTCTTGTTCAAACAGCCATTATCTCTCCTATTTTGGATACATTTTCTCACTCTGTTGATCAATCATGGCTTCATTTCGTTAAGTCGCGCTGCTTCTTCTTCGTTGTTTGTCATGCAATTTAGTTCTTACTAATAGATTATAACAATGGTTTCTATTCCCACCGAGATCATTCTGGTGGTGTCTCTTTTCCCACATATGAATCATATTAGTGATGACTTCTTCTTCCGTTGATGGTTAATTTGACAGTGTCTTTTATATTCATCACTCACTTTACCTTGACAATTTGTCCCAGATGCACTAGCCCCATCTTTGTCCTAGGTTACTGGTATCACTTCTCTCTCCCTGAAGCACTCCTCTCTCTCCCCTTGAAGCAGATTCAAGTTTAAATATTTTGGGTCTCCGATATTATTAGTTTGAAACTTCCAAATGCAGTCTTTAGAATAACGGACCTTACTTTGTTCAATTGCTTGCCATGAATTTCTCTCATGCTGATGATCATTAAGGCTATCTGGCTAGGCTATATTTATAGCAATTCTCTCTGAGTTCACCTACATCCCTAAGTTGCCTTTCCATCCTTTTTTTATTATTTTGCAGAGCAAAACATTGTTTTCTTGTAACAAGCTAAAGCTTAGTAAGCTTTAGCTTGAGGGGGAGTGTTAGAATATTAGAAAATATCTTATAATATCTTTTATACTATATTAGAGTATCTTGAGTTATTTTCTAGGATCAATTTGTAATCAGAGATATCTTAGAATCTCTCATTATTATTATGATTTGTTCCTGATTTAGGATTGAGTCTATGTTTCTCTATTAATAGAGATTAATATTGAGTCTTTTGTAATCAAGTCAGCATATATTATCAATATTATTCAAACCCTTATTATTTTCTCTCCTCCTTTTCTCTAAAATCCCTCAACTTCAACAGCCACTTATTTCTCACACTTCTGCAGGTGGTCTTCCATGCAATCTAGAGGGTATTATTGAATCACCAATTGTAAATGGATATCGTAATAAGTGTGAATTTTCAGTTGGATATTCCATGGAAGGCAAAGCAACAGTGGGCTTCAGTCTTGGAAATTTTAGGTATGCTGCACTTTCTCTGTTTGTATAGTGGTTTGCTAAGTTCTTTATTATACATATACTATAATACTTTAATAGGGAGGGTGTAACAGCAGTTGAGGAAGCAGTGGACTGCCCAAATATTTCTACCATTGCTTGCAAATATGCTGCTATCTTTCAAGAATTTCTACAGCACACTGATTTCCCAGTTTGGAACAGATTTAAAAATTGTGGATTTTGGCGTCAATTGACGGTATATACTTGCTGGATTCTGTGTTGAAAATTTTATGGCCGTGTTGATTATTGTTTTTAGATATGGTGCTTATTTTTTAAATTTATTATGTATTTTAACCATTTCTGAAGCTAATTGGTTTCGCAAGGTTCGAGAAGGGAGGTCAAATGGGAATGTTGCTGATGCTGAAACTTCTGACGGTATTGCAGAGGTCATGATTATTGTGCAGGTTATTTTTAAACTTTTTAGTGAATGTGCTCGTTACTATCTTATAAAACCCTTTTAGTTTAAGGTTGGTGGAGGAGAGGGTGATAGTTTATTGTTTATTATTATCCATATATAAAGGCTCGATCTGATTGTGAACATTTAGAATGAAACTGACAGGCCAAAATTAGTCTGTGCTGGTATTATTGTGTAAAGTGTGAACATTATAAACTTGTGTTATGGACCGTAAGGTTTAGACATTAGATAGAGAGACAAGACCCCAGAGTACTTGGAGCTTATGATTTGGGTATCTCTTCTTTCTTTTGAATTACATTCATAACTTGTCTTTGTTCTTGATTTTAGGTTTCTACTGCAAGTTTTGATGATGCACTAGTAGCCGCTGAATTCAAAAGGCTTGCTCAGGCATTTGTTACAGGAGCTACCTCTCACTGTCCAACTTTGCCCCTTACTGCTCTGGTTGTTCAGGTAGAAGCCTGTGTAGTTGAAGTTTCTTTTGTCAGAGATTGTTAAGGATCAATTGTTGTACACATGCATGTCCATGCAATATGACTGGAAGGATACAATGATGTTACTGTTCCATTGTTTGCTAGATAGTAGACATGTTACTCTCTCTCTCTCTCTCAGCATCAGTAGATTAGGTTATTTTATTGAGAAAAAATTCATTACATTACGATACCTGAAGTGTTAGATATTTGATTGCTTTCAATTTTGATTGCATGTTATGGTGTAACTTAATTTTCTGAATGACTTCCCATGTGGAAATTGGTCTTACATGTAGGATCACCAAGGAATATCCAATGTAGCACCATCTGATGCACCCCTGCATTCACTTCCCATAGCAGTTGGCGATTCTGAGAGGGATGAAAACATTAGTGCTGCAGATGTGAGAATCCATGATTATATCAGCAATCTTCAGTTCTCTATATCTCCAACCTCATTTTTTCAGGTTGGAATGGCGATTATTGTTTTGCACTGTTTTCAACAATATTTATTTTCCTGGAATATGAAGTTGAGTCTACCGCTGCAGGTTAACACCCTTGCTGCCGAGAAATTATACTCCCTTGCTGGAGATTGGGCATGCTTAGGTCCAGATACATTGCTATTTGATATATGCTGTGGGACAGGAGCAATTGGCCTTACATTAGCACATCGTGTTGGAATGGTAATAATCACCTTTTAAGTTTCTATCTTCTTGCCTAAAAAAAAAGTTTCTTTCTTCTTTTTAGCTTGCAGATCTTTAGGAAATTTATTGTTCGATATGCCCCTTTTGTGGTATGATATGATGTAATGATGACTTATGCAGTGGTTGAAATAAATTTTCAGCTATACTCCCATGCTTGTCGATATTGAGTATTTTTTCGGTTACCAAGAATAAACTTGATAGATAAAATTGTTCCTATTATACCCTCATCTTTCACTTCCCCAACTTCACCCAATTAATCTCATTAAATTCCTAAAACAAAGGAAAGTTTTCTACAAAATATTCTGCTCATATTGTTCTCTCTCGTATGAAGCGTTTGGGTTTCACTGTCACCCCACTTCTCAAAAGCTTTCCAGAAAAAAGGAAAAAGCAATACCCTCCACTGTTTTTTCATCATAAAATGTTTAGCCATAGAATCCCCTCCTTTTTAACGTGTTCATATACATGTGTTGTGCTCATGAATTAGAGGCAACACATATTAGTGGCAACATGTTTTGGTTAACTATTACCTTTTTTTTGTATAGATTCATATGAAATCAAATATTAAAGAGTATTTGTTTTTTCCCCTTTAAAATAATGTTTTTGAGAGTGGATGTATGTATGACCAGAATTCATCTTCCAACTTTTCAACTATTCACTAATCACTTTATGGAAAACGTGTAGGATAATTTGTTAGAGATAAGGGTAGGATTGACAATATGTAACGTTAAACTATCAAAATGATAGATAAAAATGAACATAAAATTTCTTTAAAAACGATTAGTATTAAGGAACGGAGAGAGTATTATTTAAGAGCTTATTTTCCAAATTTTTCCTACTTTTTTTCTGGAATTGCTGGAATAAGTTTTGTTTTGGGTTATTCCAGGTGATTGGGATTGAAATGAACGCTGCTGCTGTATCTGACGCTCATAAGAATGCTGAGAATAATGGCATAAAAAACTGTAAATTTATCTGTGCAAAGGTGAGGTCTGCAGTCTGGAATTATTTTAATGGTTTCTGTCCAGAAATAAGGCATGAATTTATAGTTGACATCAAATTTTGGCACTGAATTTTCCTCTCTCGGGAAAGCTTTCAATCTGTTTTTAATTGTTTCCATGTATTATCATTGCAAATTTTGCAATGTTGCTTATATGAGGAAACAGGCAGAGCAAGTTATGGGATCTCTGTTAAAGGAATACCTTAATGCGCCCAAGGAACAAGTTGATCCTAATATCTCTGAAAGTGTTAATGACATGCCTGAAGATAGTGCCTGCCCAGAGCCCGGAAATGGTGAAAAGGCATCTAGTTCTTCTGAAAATAACAATTCAGGAGTTGCAAATGAGGTTACCAAGGGTAGCACTTCTGAAAATGAGAATACTTCCATGCAACAGTTCAAAAATGTTGTTGCCATTGTTGATCCTCCCCGTGCTGGACTTCATCCAACTGTAAGAATCATACTATAGTGTCTTCACTATTTTTAAATAGTTATCATAACTCTAGTTGCACATTGTCCAAAATATGACAGAATTTCCATGCATTTTTCATTTTTGTGGCTTTTCTAGTTGTCTACCATTTTTGTAAGACTGCATCGAGACTCAAAGAGCAATTTTATTTGCCCTTGAAGTACAACAAATATTAGGTTTGAATAGGAGTAGCTGAAACTGAAATCTCACCTTTACCTACGATCATGTGGTGATTCCCTACATTCCCATTGCCCCTTTTAAGTATGTGATACTATGATTCCTCGTGCCGTTCACTGTCTGGTTTCTCATCGGTCCAGCTCCACAATTCCTAGAGATGATCATTTACAGTGACTTGATTTTCTCAGCATTGGTTTAACATGATTTATTATTACATTTCTCTTGTTCCATTTTATTGCAGAATACTATATTTATAGTCTTCTGTATAGTAAGGCAGATTTATTTAAATTATTATTTTTGAATATGCAATGGTTTCACTCATTCTCTCAAAAGCCGAATTTCTGACTTATGAATTGTGAAATTACAGGTGATTAAAGCTTTAAGAACTCATACACACCTGCGGAGGCTCGTGTTAGTTCTTGTTCTGAATTATGCTTACACTCTTATTCAAGTTATTTCCATTTTTTAGGCAAACTAACTGTGTACCTTTAAATGCAGCTATATATCATGTAATCCTGAAAGTTTGGTGGCAAATGCTATTGAGCTTTGTACACCATCCCCCACGGAAATTGAGAAAGGAAATAAAGACAACAGAGGATGGAGAAGGATGAGTAGTGCTGGCCTAGCTCGGCATAGGGCCAAGTCTATGCCCATTTCAGAGGCCTTTAAACCCATAAAAGCCATGGCTGTTGATCTTTTTCCACATACTCAACATTGTGAATTGGTTATGCTTCTTGAGAGGTAGGTCAGGTGGACCAGAGTTTGTGTTGAAGTCTATTTTATTTGCTAGGCTCTCAAATTCAATTGTCCCACAAAACTTTGGCTGGCATTACAATCGGTAGTAGATGTTACTAGGTTAGTGTTGATTCTATTTTGATCTTGTGTCCTTTAAATTATGTACCATGAAACATTATCTGCATCTTTTATAATTCCTGAAGATGTGGAGTTTGATTACTGCTTTGAAACGTATTCATGATATAGTTTTTTTTTTTTTTTAATCTTTTCAGAACCTATTCTATTCTGACCAGAACACTTATAAATTTCCCTTTCTTTTTGAGGTAATTAAACAAAAACTTTTCTAATTAGAAAACTATGTTTTTTAGGTAAAAAACGAACAGGTGAAAATGCTTATCTCTTTAAAGTATACCTCGTGAGGCAGAACTTTAATTTGTGCTGCCAAATTAGATTTGTACCAGGTTATAACAAAAGCTAGGATCTGCGTATACAATCATATGCAATAAGGTTTTGTGTTTTGGGAATATTCGTTATCTTATTTCATATTACTTGAAGTTGTGTGGCCTAGTTTGGTGAATTGTTAATTTGAACGAAATCAAAATTGTTTGTGTTAACCTTGGCTACGCCTTGGGACAAAAATGATTGATATATGTGCTCAGTGTTGTTGACTGGGCAGTCAAAGAATCAGTGGTGTAAGTTGACAATTGATATTGTATTCACATGCTCATCACTACATTGTTGGAAATGAGTCAGCTCGAACACTTTGCCCGGAAGCAATTAGTGGGCATATCTTTTTTGTCTTTTCAATTCAAACAGATTTAGACTTGTTGAATGTTGACCTCCTTCCATTGGCACCACTTTACTTGGACAGTTGGACTAATCGTTTCTATCCATTTTTTTATTTCGTGCATAAATTAAATAAACAACGGGACATATCTATTTTGAAGTTTGCGCAGCGGATTTTAAATTAATTATTACTTTAATGGCTGCTACTTTAAGGTCAGTTTGATCTATTTGTAGTGTGGTGTCACTATCAATCGAGTGCATCGAATTTGTCTTGGGATCGAGAAACACGACTTTAATTTTTTTTTTTTTTTTCTTTCCTTTCAAAAGTAGCTAGAGAGAAGTGATAAATCTCATCTTGGAACTTGAGTCTCACTACTTTCACATGGAGAAGAAGTGAGAAAACTCATGCTAGAACTTGAGTTTTTTCTTATCAATGTTTTTGTAAGATTAATTTGTACTTTTCCTTTGACTTTTAATTTAAAATTCTTCACAAAATATAACATGAATTAATGATTTTTTATTATTATTGAAAACGTAATAGTTTTTTTTTCAATTTTATGATATCAATAAGGACAAATATGTAAAACTAAGATATGTTTTTTGACAAATTATTTCTAGAACCATTTTTCATAATACTCATAAATTATATTGGAGTGTCTGATAACAGAGGCAAATAGAGAAAAATAATTAAAGAGTAGTGTTTTATAATTAGAGAGATAAACCTTATAAATGAGACACTTATTATGAGATGGTGGGATAGTTGATTTTGATAGAATTGATTCTAATATAATTAATTTTGATTAAAATTCAGTTAAATAAAAAATGATTTATATTTAGATAATGTGATCTTATAAATTAAAGTTGTTTAAATAGTTTAGACGAAAATTATTTTTAGGTATGTAATTACCAAACTAAGTTTTAATTGTATTTAAAGCTAGACATTCCATTTCTATAATAGATATGATTTAAATACTTTTTAAGGTTAAATAAATTTGTAGTTTTTATAAAATTTTAAATTTTTTTTTAGTTTATATAAAGTAAAATCACATTTTTATTTCTTATAAAATTTTAAATTTTTTTTTAGTTTATATAAAGTAAAATCACATTTTTATTTCTTATAAAATTATTCTACAAACTATTTTAGTCTTTGTTGGAATGAAACATTCTTCAACTTTTAAATTTTTTCATAATATTTTGCAAGCCTATTTAGAAAAATTCAACCACACAAAATTTAAATTTTTTTTAACTTAGGATGAATTGAATATGAATTTTTCAAATGTCATGTTTAGAACTTTTTAAACATGTATACACAAAAATTATTCAAAGATATATGTCGATGTTCCAACAAAGATTAAAAATGTTTGCATAATAATTTTGTAGGGACTAAAAAATGTGATTATCTTTTACATGGACTAAAAACAAAATTTTAAAATTTTATAGAGATTAAAAAATTATTTAACCCTATAATTTAATAAAATGTCTAGGAAAAATAAAATAAACATTATTAAGAAAAAAATATAAAACAATTAAATAGAATGTAAACATCATTATTTTAAAAAACACAAGTACTATTCACGCATATAGAACAATAACTATAAAATAATTTACCCAGCGACTTGAATTCAAGTAGTTAAATAGTTTTAGTTGGATGAATTATTTGAGAGAATTCAAATTCAAATTTTAACTGAAACAATTCTTAATTAACGTATACTTCTCGGCCGAACTTCAAATGACTAGAACTTCATTTCCTTAAAATTGGAGGGTTAAAATAAAAACTATAAAATAGTTGTCAATAAAAAGCCTTTACAAAAAATAAAATATTAACTTTAACCAAATATTTGAGAATTGATTTTGACCGGCCGTAGAAACTTGAAATACTAGCTTAAAATCAAACTTGGTTTTGAGGCGAATTGATTTGATACCATTGAAACCAAACACTCATAATTTAATGAAATCACGTTGTGTTGTTGTAAACGCGCGATTAGGTCTTGTAAACGTGTTTTCAAACGAGTACTAAGTAGAAGTAAAAAAGAATTATGTGGGAGAAGATGAGAGATAAAAGAACAAGAGGACAAGAAAATGATGATTAAAGAGGGGCAATGGAGGCCTTACAAAAGCTGCAAGGTTGATATGCATAGTTGTTGGAACATAGAGTGAATTTAAAAATTGTTGAAGTCCCACATTGGAAAATTATCATATTTTGAGTTGTTTTCAACTCTATAAATATTAAAGTCCCACAATAGATAAAAAAACATGTGTAGGTTTCCTTTCATCACTATATAATGAGTTTCAAACTATTGTGAAAAGTACACTAAAGTTTGATGCATTTTCCAACTTTATCTTTTCTCCCTTTTCTATTATGCTCTACTGATTTTCGAGCCACTTCTCCCCTTTCTTTCTTTCCATTCGATTTTTAGAGCAGTTGTTATACCGCAGTCCCTTCGTATTTTAGAGTGGTTGTTATGTCGTAGTCCCTTCGTATTTTAGAGCATTTGTTATGTCGTAGTCCCTTCGTAGTCCTATCAGTTTCTAGAGCGGTTGTTATGTCGTAGTTCCGTTGATTTTTGAGTGGTCCTAATACCACTATCCTTTTAGAGCGGTTTTTATGCCGTAGTCTCGTCAATTTTTTTAGTGGTCATAATACCACTTTGAGCGGTTTTGTGCCGTAGTCCTTTTGATTTATGAGTGGTCATAGTACCATATTGCGAGTGACTTTAATCGTCATATTGAGAGTGGCTTTAACCGCCATATTGAGGGTGTAATTCTAGAACAGTTTTCTACAGTGCAGTGGAACTCTGATACAGTGAATCTGAGCTGTTTTATCCTAGGGACTTTGTGGTTGATAGTCTGTCTTGCACAATTTGGGCAGTGCCACGAAACGTCTTAAAGAGAGCGACTTAGTCCACGATTCAACCCAGTAATATCTTCGGTGGCATAAATTGTGATTTTTAAACAGTTTTCCGAAATTCAAAAAATAACAATAGCACATGAAAGAGTAGTTGTGACTAAGGATGGCAAAGCGGACTAGCCCACTCTATGATTAGTCCTCTAAAAAGTGAATGCGGCAATGAGCGAATCAACTTAAGTAGTCGAGTTGAAAGTATCACTCTACCATGTGGGGGACCGCAGACTTGATGGTTGGTCGGTCATTTTTTATTTTATTTTGACATTTCATAAAAATAATAAAGACAGTCAACATCAATTAACAAAGGCAAATGCCAAAGCAAAGTTACCACTAACATAAACAAAGTCTTAAAATAAATTAACCAACATTAAACAATTCTAAAGGCCAAAACAAAACCACCATCGAAATAAAATAAGTCTTAAAGTTCGCAGGAATTGTTCAGACAGATCACAGGTGCTAGATGGTGGAGCGAGTGTGTTGGGTTTGAGTGAAATAAGAAGGTAGAATTTAGAAACCAAACTCCAATATCTTATTCTTTTTTTAGTTGGTTTTATTAATTAATGGATCAGTATTCATCTTTAATTTGGTTAGGTTGATAAAAAAAAAACTAAAGTTAGAAAAAGTTATAAAAAAAAAAGTAGTTATTTTTAATCTGGCCTGACGAGACAACTAACCTCGTTCCATTTTTTAAACCGATCGACGACTTCAACTCATTTTATCAGCTCTAATTTCTGACTTTTATAATCAAACTAGTGAGCTACCGTCTTAAAAACCAAAATTATATAAATAAAAATAATAAAATTTTTACCTCACATTAGCGCAATAAATATCAGAGAGACGTGAGAGTTAAATAGTTACTATATCCTTCACTATTTTTTAAGTTTAAATTCTCGTTGGCCTATTTACGAAAATAATAGCAGGAGACATGAGCACAATGCAGAAATGAAAAGTCGGTTACCATAATTCAAAAACGTTGCCGAAAATAAAACCAAGGAAACCTCCTCTTCTCATACTCCTATTTTTTTTTTTAATTGTGTAAAAATAACTATAATACACAAGCAACTTAAAATAAAATAAAATTTACTATCAATTTAAGAAAAGTAAACACTAACAAAAATACATTATTGTCCTAATTAATTTTATAATTAGATCATTAATGAAAGACACAAAAGTAATTGTCATATTTTAAATTTTAAATTGTATTTTATTGCTACTATAGTTATGTAACTAGCATTTATATAACCAACTATTCTCTAATTGACAAAAAAAACTCCTCTAATTCAAAAAATTATATATTTTATTTCAAAAAATATTTTAATTAAAAAAGTATTCTATTGTATCGAACCACTAGAATCATTACTAATATTTATTTTTGGTACAAGAGAACAGGTATTTTATTTGTAAAAATAAAAACTCTATTTGTCTTTTTGAATAAACACAAAATAATACTACAACATGAAAAATATTAAATTATATTTAATTTACT
>JBBPBQ010020323.1:47928226-48012909 GCA_037974755.1 Cicer yamashitae | reverse complement strand
CAATTATTTTTCAAAAAAAAAAATTGATATTCTTTTGACTTAAATTTTTCGAGAAAAAAAAAATTGAGAAAAAATTTTCCATATTTTTTGAAAAATAAATTTCGAAAATTTTCTAAGAAAAAAATCTTAATTGAGGTTAAAAAAATTTTAAAATAGTTAAACTATTTTTTAATTAAGTTTAGTTAACTAATTTGTTTTAAATATATAGTTCAATTCATAAACTATATATTTAATTGAATTGATTTTATTTTTATCAGTAGAGTCTAATTTATTAATATGTCCAATCAACTATATATTTTACGCACCCCTACAAAAAGTGACTTAAAAGCACCTGTTAATATTTTTCTATAGAAGAATTAACTGCTTGCTGAGGTTGGATATAGAAATACATTTATTTAAATATTAAAAAGAGAAATGGATGCAAAGTGTACAACTAACTTTTTTGATAAATAGTAGTGGTGAAGTTAACTGATGTTCAATAGTAAGGTTCCATGTAAACAATTTTGCTGCTGAAATATTATTGTATAATGTATCCATCCACTTATAAGTGGGGTTGGTCTTCCCTTTAATTTCCTACTAATTTCTTCTTTTTCTTAAAAGATGTCAAATTGATTCATTGTTCTTTCTTTTTCTGGTTCCTTCAGTTGGTACTATTGAATTCTTTTGATAAAGCAATGCGAGGACAAACATCAAAGCAAATAGGCGGGGTCTGAAATACAAGTTTTTCTTTATATATATCTCTAGTGGTTGATCACTGCCACGTTAATCATAAAAATGACTCTTCTTGTTAGCGTCTCTTGTAACATGAAATATAATTATAGATTAAATATGTAAAAAATCCGTAGAAATATAAGTCATTTAATTTTAGTTTTTGTAAAAAGTTTTTTTTTTATTATTTAATTTTATAATTTTAAAATATTTTTAATTTTCTGTTTCTGTAAAAAAAATTAATTTAATTTTATAATTTTAAAACATTTTTAATTTGCTGAAATTGACGTAAAATGAAGACGTATTACGTATGACTGTGTTTACTTTATATTTGCTCATCAATTTAGATTACTAATAACCTAATTAATTGCATTAATATAATTTTAATTATTATTGAAAAAATATAAAAAATTTAGGATTATTAAAAACACCTCTTTTGGATGGGGAGACTATTGTGCAACACCTTCCATGTAAGATTAACTTGTTTAGACACCAGTTCCAATGTTCCGTACAGTTTAGTCTAAATTAAGAATGAACATTGAGAGAGATAGTTTGAGAAGACTTCGTTATCCACCAAATAGTTTTAATAGAATGGTAGACACTTCTAACAAAAAAAAAAATCCCTTTTTATTGGGCCTCCATATCAACTAGTCCATCTATTTCAAAACAGGGATAAAAAGTTGAAGGATTTGCACGACTTCAAAGAGAATGAAGGTAGCATTCACTATTGAGTGTTCCATTTACCAATGCCTAATAAATAATCGGAGGTACTTGAGATACCTCAAACTCAAGATATTTTGACAAGTAGACCTTGTAACCATATTGAAGAGGCAACAATTAAGAAACTACTCACCGGAATTATCTTCTATTAATGATCTCAATACTTCTAGGTGGTCTATACTAATTTTTAGAATGTTGCCTGAGGAAGTAGAACATAATCGAACTTTGATAAAAATACTGTTGGTTTTGAGTTTCGAAAAACTGTTTAAAAATCGCAATTTATGTCACCGAAGATATTACTGGGTTAAGTTGCGGACTAAGTCGCTCTCTTTAAGACGTTTCGCGGTACTGCCCAAATTGTGCAAGGCAGACTATCAACCACGAAGTCCCCAAGATAAAACAGCCCAGATTCACTGTATCGGAGTTCCACTGCACCGTAGAAAACCGTTCTAAAATTACACCCTCAATATGGCAGTTAAAGCCACTCTTAATATGACATTTAAAGTCACTCGTAATATGATACTATGACAACTCATAAATCAAATTGACTACGACAAAAAACCGCTCTAAAAGATTATGGCACACAAAACCGCTACAAAAGACTAGACACAAAACCCGCTCATAGTGGTATTAGTGTTGAGACAAAATCTCAATTTAATGTTTTGATGAAAATAAACAAAAAGTTAATTAAGAATGTTAATTATAATTCTAAATGTTATGTTAATTAACTTGTGCTTTTGAGTGTATTAATTCAAAGATAGGAGCCAAGCAAAGCAAAGAAATCAGATTCAAACTGAACAGACAAAGAAACAACAAAATCTGGAAAACGGAAAATGTTCTCCAATTTCAGAAATGATCATCACAGCTCCAAAACCAATCAATCTCCACTAGTTAAAAGAAGTTTTAGCCTCTGGTTTTTACATCTATATCATCAACACTTGGCAAGGAACAAACTGAGATGATTAGATTCAAAGAAACTATTCGAATCACAAAGAGAGAAGATCACAAATTAGCAAGACCAAACAGATCTGAACTTGACTGTCAACATTCTTGACAGCATTCTGATCATTCTCCAGCATGCTAACATTAATCTCCAGCATGCTAACATCATTCTCCAGCATGTTAACATCAATCTGCAGAATGTTCAGACCAGTCTCCAAATTGATTATCAATCTCCGTTTCTGCAGAATCAATATCCGTTTCTGTAGAATCAATCTCCGTTTCTGCAGAATTTCAACATTGATGTCCTTACTTCTGCAGAGGTTTATAATCATTCACCAAACTGTTTTGGACTTAATCAAGGCTCCAGATCGAAGCTGTAATATCAATAATTACATATGAAGCTTCAAATATCAATCTCCGTTTCTGCAGAATCGATTCTCTTATTTCTACAGAAGTTGTTCATTACTTTCCAAACTGTTTTGGACAAAATCAAGTCTCCAAATCAAAGATATATCATCAACAAATATATTTGAAGCTTAAGGGATAATTAAACACGCAAGCAATCTCATCAAATTTGAATAAAACAGCCCAGTCAAGCAAGACCCAAAACTGTTCAAATGGCTGAATATTTTTATTTACTTTTATTAGTTTTGGTCAAAACTGATAGAGCACTACCAACAGCTCTTTTGACCATTATTAAATGCTCTAAAACGCCTATAAAAGGAAGGTCAAGCTCAAGGAAAATTCAGAACTTCAAGTGCTAAGAAAATCCATCAATCACATACACTTACATACTTGAAAGTTTCTCATTCGCAAATAGAATCAGTTCTGATTTTTTTCATTTGATTCCTAGAATCATTCTATTGTATTTCTTTGTGAAAGAATCAGATATCAAACAAGAGTTGAGACATCTCAGATTCTAACAAAACAATCTCATCATTATTGTAAAACTCAAACTATAAGAGCTTAGTATAGTTTGGGTAGATTGTAAGAAATCCTATCAAGGTTGATAGGTGACCTGATTTAACACCTTTCTGGGTGGAAAGGTTTTAACTTTGTAACAGATCAAGGTTGATCTGAGCTAGGTGCTGTAAAAGCAAGAAGATTCTTTGTTTTGAACACTTAGTGGAAAATCTCACAGTTGTGAGGACTGGACGTAGCCCGAGTTGGGTGAACCATGATATATCCTTATGTGGTATCTCTTCCCTTTCAGTTTGATTGATTATCAAGTTAAATACATAAACTGAATTACTTATTTTAACTAACCAAGAACGTTCTCCGTTTTCTAGTTAAAACCAAGAACGTTCTCCGTTTTCTGTTTTCACAACCAAGATCAATCTTGAGTTAAATTCTTAAGTTTTTTTAGGAATTTTTAAATAGGAACATTTACAATTCAAACCCCCTTCCTTGTAAATCGACATTGCTACTTCAATTAGGACCACCAAAAATCGACGGGACTACGGCATAAAAACCGCTCTAAAAGGATAGTGGTATTAGGACCACTAAAAAATCAATGGAACTACAACATAACAACCGCTTGAAAAATGGAATGGACTACAGCATAACAACCGCTCAAAAAATCAAAGGGACTACGGCATAACAACCGCTCTAAAAACGAAGGGACTACGGCATAATAACCGCTCTAAAATATCGAAGGGACTACGGCATAACAACCGCTCTAAAATATCGAAGGGACAGAAAGAAAACGAAGAAGTGGCTCGGAAATCAGTCAAGTAGAATAGAAAAGAGAGAAAAGATAAAGTTGGGAAATGCATCCAACTTTGGTGTGTTTTTCACAATAATTTGAAACTCATTATATAGTGATGGAAGCAAACTCACATATGATTTCTAACCAATGTGGGACTTTAGCATATTAAGAGTTGAAAACTACTCAAAATATGAGAGTTTTTCAATGTGGGACTTCAAAAAAATTTCTTACCAATGTAGGACTTGAATTTTAAAAAACATGTTTCTTTCCAATTGAATTTACAAAAACAAATTCTTTCCAATGTGGGACTTCAATAAATATTTTAAATTTACACAATAACATACTCTATGTTCCAATAATCCCCCACTTGAATTTAAAAAAAAAATGTTTATGAAATAGCGTCAAACGCTTCTATAAGATCGTGCATAAACAAAGGTGTCTCTTGACTTGAACTTTTGCATAGTAAGTAAGATTCAGATTCAACAAGAGTGACTCGTAGTCTTGAACTCTATCTCTGACATCAAACCCACACACAACCTTTTCATAGGGTGTATTCTCAAAATCCCGTGCATTAATGGCCCTGCACGTCTATCCCAGTATAGTGAACGCTCTAGGAATTCTGCCTCAAAATTCCATAGGAAGCGGCCCAACTTCCACATTCACATAACAGAGTCTATCAAGAGTACTCCTGTAGCTAGGTACTCCCTCCACAAACAACATAGATCTCATTAAGAGTTTCTATTACCTCTACCTATCATCGCTTCAGGAATCATGCTTCTCGGATTTATAATAGCATGTTCATCTCATATCACTTCAGAACTTGTTATTACCCATTGAACCTAATTCTTGGGATCTCCAGTCTTTTAGGTTGGGTTACCATCATGAGTGACTCTATAGGCATTAGTTCCATCCTTTTGGATGTATTTATGACTTTCTTTCTAGCTAACCCTTTCGTCAAAGGATCTGTCAAATTTTCATCAGTGCGTACATGATCCACTAGAACAACTCCTTTAGAAAGTAACTCTCTAACAGCGTTGTGCTTACGACAAATTTTTCGTCTCTTATTGTTGTAATAACGATTCTCAATCTTCGCAATAGCCGTGGTACTATCGCAGTGGATCAACACATTTGTCGTAGGTTTTTCCCATAAAGGGATCTCAACTAAAAAGCATCTCAACCAGCTCGCTTCTTCACTAGGAGTAGCTAGTGCTATCATTTCAGACTCCATAGTGGACTGAGCCAATATCGTCTGTTCTTCGATGTACAAGATACAACACCACTAGCTATACTAAAATATAGCCACTGGTTGCTTTGGAGTCATCTGATAAAATGTTCCAATCAGTAACACTGTATCCTTCAAAGATGGCAGGAAATCTTTGATAATGTAATTCGAGACTCATGGTCCTTTTTAGGTATCTCATGACTCTTTTGATAGCGTGCCAATGCTCCATACTATGTCTACTGGTAAACTTGCACAACAGTCCCACGACGTAGGCAATGTCTGGTCTAGTACAGTCAGTGGCATACCTGAGGCTGCCAATGATGCTCGCATATTCAGTTTGTCTAACACCTTCACCAGTGTTCTTGAAAAGTTTCACACTTGAATCAAATGGTGTGCAAGCAGGTTTACAGTCAAAGTATTTATATTTCTTTAGGATCTTTTCAACATAGTGAGACTGATCCAAAGAAATTCCATTTTCTGACCTAGTAATCTTGATTTCAAGGATTACATTCGCTTCTCCGAGGTCTTTCATATCAAAGTTGTTACACAACAATGATTTCACAATATTTACAGCATGAATGTTTGAATCAAATATGAGTAAGTCGCCTACATAGAGACATACGATGTGCAAATGCCATTTTCAGATTTGTAGTAAAAACATTTGTCACTTTCATTCACTTTAAACTCATTCGACATAATCAAGTTATCAAATTTTTCATGTCATTGCTTAGGAGCTTGTTTAAGACCATACAGAGACTTATTTAACTTACAGACCTTGTCTTCTTGTCCATGAATTACAAAACCTTCAAGTTGTTCCATATAGATTTCTTTTTTCAGGTCACCATTTAAAAAAGTTGTTTTATTATCCATCTGGTGTATCACCCATTTATGAATAGCCGCAAGTGATATGAGCACCCTAATGGATGTTATTCTAGTGACTGGTGAAAAAGTGTCGAAGAAATCTATATTTTCTTTGTTTAAAACCTTTTGCTACAAGGCGTGCCTTGTATTTATCAACAGTTCCATTGGGTTTTAGTTTCTTTTTCAAGATCCATTTACAACCTATTGGTTTGCAACCAGGAGGCAAGTCTACTAAATGTCAAGTCTTGTTAGACTTTAGAGAATGCATTTCATCATTTATTGCTTCGTGCAATAAATCTGCATCCAAAGATGACAAAGCTTCTTAAAGATTTGCAAGATCCTCTTCTAAGGTATAGGTCGTATAATGGGGTACATAATCTTTAGCAACTCTGACTCTCTTACTTCTTTGAGTTTCTGTTTCGCCTTGTTTGTTGCTTTTAGTGCTTCTTGTCACGGGAACTTGACTAGGTTCGCTGCCCCCACTATTTCTCCATTTGAAAGGGAATTTATTTTCATAGAAGTCAACCTCATTTGACTCTATGATCATTTTTGCATTTAGGTCATAAAACCTATACGCTTTGTTGTTTACTGCATACCCAATGAATACACATTCATAAGCTCTACTAGCGAGTTTAATTCGCTTAGGATCAGAGATTCTGACATAAGCCAGACATCCCCAAGTTTGAAAACAAGACAAGTTCGGTTGTCTTTTCTTCTCTATCTCATAAAGAGATGTTTTGTTTTTAGATTTAGGAACTCTATTCAAAACATAGCAAATAAGCAATATATATTGCTCACACCAATGAGATGCAGCACTAGAGTTAAGCATGCTAGAACCAACTAGTTCAATAAGAGTTCTATTCTTTTTCAACTTTACCATTCACTTCAAGCAATTATGGTGCACCTGTTCCATGTATAATTCCAAGAAATTTATAAAACTCATTAAACAAACTAGAATCATACTTGGAACCTCTTAATATTTCTACTAAATTGATTTTCAATTTCAGTTACAAAGATCCTTAACATGTCAAGCGTTTCACTTTTATTTTTCATTTCTTGTTAACATCCCATTAAGTTCACATATATCGTAGTGTAATAATTCTAAAGACTCAGATTCTCTAACTACAGATTTATGTGAACTCTTTTTTATTTTAGCTACAAAAATTACATTTTTCAAAATCATTTAATGATAACTTTGAAATTAAACCTAAGTTACTTAAGTTTGAAATCAAATGTGTTCACATCACATAGTCTAGCATATCAAAAATTAAAATCATATAGCATGTAAGCATGAGACATTTTATTGATTTTAATATTCAAACAGAATGAAACATATTAAATTTCAACATTTAATTTAAATATGTCATGAGTGACGTACCTTAATAGATGATCTCATGAGTTATCTTCAGCCTCCATGGATATGTCATCGGTCATCTGATACTCTAAGTAGCAGCTCACAACATACTTATTGAGAGCATCTCAAACATCTCTAGCAGTATTGCTGGAACTGTAGTAGTTATACAAATCATCAACAAGTCCATTAAGAATATAATTCTTATCATTCTTCTCCCATGGGTTAATTTGTTAAGACAAAATCTCTAATTAATTGTTTTGATGATAATTAAACAAAATGTTAATTAAGAATTATAATTATGATTCTAAGTGTTTTGATATTTAACTTGTGTATTTGAGTGTGTTAAACAAGATAGGTACCAAGCAATTCAAAACAAATATCATTAAAATCAAAGCAAGCAAAAACAGAAGATCGAAGATCAATCTTGCCAGACTTCTGCAAAATGAAGATTGATCTTCACTTCCATCAGAATCAAGAATGATCAATCCTGAGCAGAAGATTGCATTCTAGAAGCTTTGTCAATCTTATCTCTTTATCAAGAATAAGCTAGGAAAAGCCTAAAACAAAATCAGCCCAGAATTGGAAGAATCAAAGACAAGCCTCATGAAGGAATATAAGAAGCAAGATCATTCTTCATGTTGTACAAATGCAAGTACAAGTACAGGCTGTAAAAGTACATCATAGTTGTACTATCAAATCAAGACTGCACATTGACTCAAAAGCACGCAAGCAACCTCAGAAACAGTACTGGATCGAGTACAAAGTCAGATCACACTTAACTAATCTGAGGATCGATCCTGGACTGCAAGAACGCTCCTGGATTCAGCTTCTTCACTCTTGCTTTTGGCCTGCTTCAGTTCACTTACTGTCCTATGACAATTGGCTTCATCTCAACGACTATGTGAGCTGTCCTAACCTCCATTGGAGCTTATAAATACAACATCAAGATGAAGAACAAAACACAACTCAAAGTGCCAAGCAAAGCATCAATCTTACATTCATATTCGAGCTCTCTCAAATATCATTCTTTAGCTTGCAAATCTTTTTCTTTGTGTTGTGGTGCAATCAGTAACAATCTAGTCTTAAGTTTCAGAATCTATTCCTCAAACAAGAGTTGAGTAATATTCAGATTCTAAACATCTTCATCATCATTACTTTGTAACTCAAAGCTAGTGGATCATCATAGCTTGAGAAGTGTGTAGAAATCCTTTTATGTTGTAAAAGGTAATTTGTGAAATCCTTACTGGAATAAGCTAAGGTAAATCTGAAAATCCTTTCTAAGGTAGACAGGTGGAAGTTGTGTAAAGATCAAGATTGATCTACGAAAGTTGTGTAACAACCAAGAACAATCTTGCCTTGAGCACTTAGTGGAAAATCTCACATTTGTGAGGACTGGACGTAGCCCAAGTTGGGTGAACCAGGATATATGCTTGAGTAATCTCTTTATCTCTATCTTTATTTACTACATGCTTTACAATCAGTTTTTTCATTGATAAAATCAATATTGATGTTTTTACACTAACCAAGATCGTTCTTCGTATTACCAAGATCAATCTTGAGTAAAAGTTTTAGTTTCAAACAGGAAATTTTTAAAAGGGGCAATTATAATTCAAACCCCCTTTCTTATAATTGATATTGTTGCTTCATAATTCTCTAGCTTTCTTATCCTTTTCTGTTTGCCTCAAACTGTAACAGTTTATTGAAATCAGAGGCAACAGAACCAAATCCAGTAATCTCTTCGGTTGACATGGAAGAAAGAAACGTCTTAAATTGTTGGTTTCGAGTTTCGGAAAACTGTTTAAAAATCACAATTTATGTCACCGAAGATATTACTGGGTTGAGTCGCGGACTAGGTCGCTCTCTTTAAGACGTTTCGCGGCACTGTCCAAATTGTGCAAGGCAGACCATCAACCACGAAGTCCCCAGGATAAAACAGCTCAAATTTACTGTATCGGAGTTCCACTGCACCGTAGAAAACCGTTCTAGAATTACACCCTCAATATGGCAGTTAAAGCCACTCTTAATATGACATTTAAAGTCACTCGTAATATGATACTATGACCACTCATAAATCAAATGGACTACGACAAAAAACCGCTCTAAAAGATTACGACACACAAAACCGCTACAAAAGACTACGGCACAAAACCCGCTCATAGTGGTATTAGTGTTGAGACAAAATCTCAATTTAATGTTTTGATGAAAACAAACAAAAAGTTAATTAAGAATGTTAATTGTGATTCTAAATGTTATGTTAATTTACGGCATACAAAACCGCTACAAAAGACTAGGGCACATAACCCGCTCAGAGTGGTATTAGGACCACTAAAAATTGACGAGACTACGGCATAAAAACCGCTCTAAAAGGATAGTGGTATTAGAACCACTGAAAAATCGACGGAACTACAACATAACAACCACTCGAAAAATGGAAGGGACTATGACATAACAACCGCTCAAAAAATCGAAGGGACTATGGCATAACAACCACTCTAAAAACGAAGGGACTACGACATAACAGCCGCTCTAAAATATCAAAGGGACAGAAAGGGGAGAAGTGGCTCGGAAATCAGTCAAACAGAATAGAAAAGAGAGAAAAGAAAAAGTTGAGAAATGCATCCAAATTTGGTGTGTTTTTCACAATAGTTTGAAACTCATTATATATTGATGGAAGCAAACTCACATATGATTTCGAACCAATGTGAGACTTTAGCATATTAAGAGTTGAAAACTACTCAAAATAGAAGACTTTTCCAATGTGGGACTTCAACAAATTTTTTAAATTCCCACAATAACATACTCTATATTCCAACAAATACACTATCATTTTTCAGTCATAGTGCAATTGAACGCCTTCAAACTTTGGAATCCAATTTTTCCTCTACTCTTTAGCTCACAACATTTACTCCAATTACTACAATTTTTTTTATGTAAATGGTAGTAATACTAATATATGCTCTCATGTCCCGTCACAAAAAGTCGACACAAACATTTTCAACTCATTTACCCGAATAATATGTCACATGATAATTGCGTGAATACAAAGTATGAATAAACTCAAAAACAGTTACAAGAATGACAAGTTGCGTGACTTGACTGCTATCACCAATTTATTGGTAATAAAAACTTCTTTCTTTATACTAAAAGTGGTAGGGAGGATTTTAGTAACAAAAAAGAGGTACAGCGAAGTATATTTTAACTCCATCAAATATACTTTACACGATTTACTTTTTAGGAATTGTACACAATAATTATAAGTTGTATACACTAAATTAGTAATTATAAACTGGCACCTTATTATTTTAAAATTAACTATTTATTAAGATTTATTTTTTAAGAATTTACTATGAATGTCTACGGATTCAATTTTTGAAAACCACTTTTATTTGAAATTTTATTGTAATCTTGAACTAGTTTAAAACTAATTTATAAAAATAAAACAGTTTATAGTTAAAATAGATTTCGAACTAATTTTTCAAAAAAAAATATCAATTTTTTTCGAGAAAAAGTTTTTGATCTTTTTTTAGAAAAATTAATGTAAAATATTTTTTGAATATTTATCAGAATAAAAATTTCAAAAATTATTTGATTTTTTTTGAGAAAAATGGATATAAAAACTTTTAAAGAAAAATGTTTCGATTATTTTATAAAAAAAAATCAAAACTATTTTTGATTTATTTTTCAAAAAGTTTCTAAAAAAATAATTTAAAATATTCTTTTAAAAAAAAAGTTGCGATATTTTCTATATTTTTTTTGAGAAAAAAAAATCTTAATTGAGATTGAAAAAGTTTTAAAATTATTAATCCAATTTTTGAATTAAGTTTGGTTAACTAGATTGTTTTAAATATATAGTTCAACTCATGAATCATTTAATTGGTTTGATTTTTTTGTGTGTTATGCAATTCAATTTATCAATAGGGTCTAACTAACCATATGTTATTGCACACCCCTAAGCGTACACCCCTCCTAAATAAAATATAAAAAAATATGATATAAAAAGTTGATATATCTGATTAAAAATTAAGACTAGATACATTAACTTTTTAAATAATTTTTTTTGCTTATATTTTATTTTATAATAGTAATATATGTGTCTTACACCAACACAACGCTGACAAATATATTTACTTTTAACTACTTTTATTTTTTAAATTATTATCCTTGGCTACTACTATGTATGTGTTTGTAGAGTTACTTGACAAGAAATATTTGTTTGGACACAAGTATAAATAAATAGTGTTTAAGTACACTTACATAAAAATATAAATTATTTAACTATTTTAAAAATATTTTTTTTTAATTTTGTATCTTTATTTATTTTTCCAAGTGTGTCTAAATACTACTATTTTTGTCTCTTATTATAAATACTCATTTTTTTCGCACTTTTATTAAAAAAAAGTTGATATAATAATTAATGTGTAATTTTATATGTTAATGTTCTTAAAATAACATTTATATTTACATGTGTTAAATTTGATTTCTTATATTTTAAAATAAATTAATAATATTCATAAAAGATATATTTTAAAAAAATAATAAATGTATTTACTATATTGAAAAAATACTTATGTTTAAAGACAATTTTCTTTCTTAAATTGTGGTTATAAGTTATAATTAAGAAGAGTGATAATATTTATTTATGGCCGTGTCTAAACAAGTATTTCTGTATTTGAGTCATTGGTTTATAGGGTGTCATTAGTTCAAAAGCTTGATTTTTGTGCATAATTCATTCATAGTCATTCCATCTTATCTATGTAACCCACTTGAATTAATTTCCCACTCTTTTTCTCT
Source organism: Cicer yamashitae (assembly GCA_037974755.1). NCBI lineage: Eukaryota > Viridiplantae > Streptophyta > Magnoliopsida > Fabales > Fabaceae > Cicer > Cicer yamashitae. The sequence goes on along the minus strand of JBBPBQ010020323.1, from coordinate 48,000,603 downwards.
TTCATTATTATTACTCATCTCTATCAATTACTACCACCCACTAAGCAATAACTAAGTGGTATGGGTATGATTGGTGTTTGAAATTCATTTGTTACTATAACTACTTATTTTGCTTCGTTTTAGAATTCTAAGTTCTGGGTTTTCCTGTTCTGTATTTGTAACAGCAAAATGAGTTTTGAAGAAAAAAATCATATAACTGAGGAACATGATGACGTTTCTTGCAGAAGAGCAGTTTCTCTTCCTGTTGCTCACAAGGTATTTGTATTTTTGTTTCCAAGACTAGTCTCTATTTTGAACTCAACTTTTTTTTAATTCTTCCTTAACTTTACTTTCACCTTCTCTTTGTTTTGGTTCTTTTGAGGTCAATGTTTCGTTGGACTAAGATTTTTATTTTTTTATGTTGCTATAGTAGACATGTTCCACCAACACTCAACAACTTTTATGGTGGTGGAGTTTTGTAGTTTTTTGGGGTTACTTCTTTTGTTGGTCTTAAAATTTTAATATACTTTATAATTTTATTTTTAATAAACAATTGAGCTTGATCTATCTTGTTTCATCTACTTTGAATTATGTTGTTAAAAACCTTTTCAGCTTTGTTTGCACTACTGATGTGTGATAAAAGGTATCAGCTAGAAAACCAAACATTAGTAGTTTGTTTTCTGTCAGTATATTTGATTCTTTGATTTCTATTATATTTGTTAAATGTGTCATCATGCAAATATTTAATCTATAAGAATTTATTTTTGCATTGTTCTATTCATTCATTACATATATGTCAAAAACTATAGTACCTTTTGGGTGAAGAGGAATGGTAGAATCTACTTATTAAGAAGGCGCATAAATTCATTAGGACATTTGTAATTAGTTCAATTTTTAATTACTATTATTTTGTTATATTTCAGTGTGTGCATCACTTATTGTGTCGATTCAATATTGTATTTATAGGATGATGATCCAATGGGGATAACTGAAGAAACTGGGCATGTTCCGCCCCGGAAGAAACAAAACCTTCTCCTTGAAATACCCTCAAGAACACCAGAAGAGTGTTCTCAAGATTTTGTTGCAATCAAAATGCCAATGACACCAAGTCCAACTCCTACTCCCAAAAGAGTGAATTTTCTGGTGAGTTCTCACAGTGTTGACGCGCCGATAAATAATTCACCTAGATCTGCAACATCAAAAGGCAAATCATCGATAAGAAACATCCTACCAAAATTGAGCTTCAGGTATAGGACACCAGCAGATATTGAAAAGGCTAATACACCAACTCCAGAAGTTTCGTCTTCGGGCCCCCGAGAAAAGCCTTTAATCTCTAGATCATTGTCCCTTAGTAAGATATTTACTCCTCGGATTAAAAGAACTTCATCATTGCCGGTAGAAGATATTGGAATTTCAAACACAGAATCCACTCATGGTGGAAATGGAAGTGTTGGTGGTCCTCTGAGTGTAAGATTTTAAGCAATGCTTTCAATTTCATTTTTTCTAGTTTTGGCTATAACTGTCATTGTTGCTGAACCTTACATTATGAAAATAATGTTACCATCATTTTAACCTATTAGTTTCTTTTGCAGAAAAAAGAGACTCGGCGAAAGATAGCGCGCTCTCTTTCAGTGCCTGCCAACAACAAGGACAAAAGCCTAAGGAGGATGAATTCATTTTTTCGTGTCGTGCCTTCTACTCCTCGAGTAAAGGAAATAAATGAATTGTTGAGCGTGTCCCCAACGAAGGATACTGGTATATATCTCTTTATTAACACTGTTATTATGTGCCAACTGCCAAGCATGAATGCATATTAACTTTTAAAATGCATAGTGTTTCTTGTACTATTCCTGGTCAGTAACTCGCTTCAAATGCTTTCTTGGTTCAGAAAACGAAGATGCTGATGACGATGGTGAAGATATAGCTGAAGAAGAGGCTGTGTGTAGAATCTGTCTGGTTGAACTATGTGAAGGAGGTGAGACCTTCAAGTTGGAATGTAGTTGCAAAGGTGAACTTGCTTTGGCTCACCAAGAATGTGCTATTAAATGGTTTAGTATAAAGGGTAACAAGACTTGTGATGTCTGCAAAGAGGATGTTAAAAATCTTCCTGTCACTCTATTACGGATCCAAAGTGTTCGAAATCGGATTAGTGGATCAAGTAGATCTCCGCTGGAAGATGTAAACGGGTACAAGCATGTTTAATTGTGTTTCAAAAAAGTTTGTACTACTTTTGTATGACAAATATCTTTACTAATAACCAAGTGGTTTGACTCAAGTAGTTAATGAGCTTCAGTGAAAGTCAAATCGATTGGGACTATTGAGTTTGAACTCGAACTTTGGCTAGAACAAGCCTTGACTAAATTTTACTTACCTTCCGGCCCGAACTCTGGATTTCTAGGGTTCCTTTCTCCTAAGAACCGGAACATTGAGACAAAAAAATTAAGATCTTTACTGATTTCTAATTGATGAACTAGTTATGGCTATGTGCCTCAATTAGAAGCTTATGGATATCATAGAATCTTCAAGAATCGTGAACCATGTTATTTGTCTGTTAAATTTTATAGGATTTGGCAGGAAGTTCCAGTGCTTGTCATTGTCAGCATGTTGGCCTACTTTTGTTTTCTTGAGCAACTGTTGGTAAGAATAACACCCTCTATCTATGAACTGTCAAAGTTTTAATTTTATATAGGCTTAGTTATTCTCCTCTTTGCAGGTTGCAAAAATGGGAACTGGTGCAATTGCCATATCTCTTCCATTTTCCTGTGTTCTTGGTCTGCTCTCCTCCATGACATCATCAACCATGGGTAGGTTTGTAAAACAATGATAAATATTATCAAAATACTTTTTCTCAGATTTTATTTTTAAAAAAATTGGGGAAGGGGAAAATTAATATTAATTATAGTGGCACTAATAGTCATTTTACAACCATCTCCGAGGATATTTGAACTACGTCCCTTGCGGTTACAAAAGTCAAACTTTCACCATTAAACTGACACCTCATGAGCGCTTATTCTCATAACTCATCATCCATTTTGAATAAATAATGGTGGATCAGTCACAGTCAATTGGCCATGTGTGTAATACATTCACACCCTTGCAGAGTTGTGTATATCATTAGTTAATATTATGTTGAGGCTTGTTGGATAGTATAAAATGATGTAGCAATTTTCCGATACATTTATGATACTGAAATGATTCATATTTTCTTAACAGGTAGCATTGTAGGTTTTTTATTTGGAATTATACTAATTTTTGCTAATTTTAATATTTTCATGATGTTACTGCTAGGTTGGGTTTCACTTATTTATGCCAACACCTAACATTATTTTGTCTAAATATGTGTCCAGTGAAGAGCAGGTTCATATGGATTTATGCATCTTTCCAGTTTGCTATGGTGGTTCTATTCGCACATATATTTTACTCCTTGGTAACCGATTTCTGTGTGAACTATATTCTTATAATCTGTACTTTTAACTTGAGGAAAAGATTGATAATGCTAATATTAGCATTCTGATTTCTGACTTATGATATCTGTCAATTGCAGGTTCATGTGCAAGCAGTTCTGTCAGTCCTTCTTGCAACATTTGCTGGTTTTGGTGTGGTGATGAGTGGAAGTTCTATCCTTGTGGAGTTCTTTAGATGGAGAAGAAGATGGCAGGCTCTACAAGAGCAGCAACATGGCCCTCAACTGATGACACAAGCAGGACAACAACCTCAAACTGTAAGCACGCCACGCTCAGACACATCCAACCGCAGTCATCCGGTGGTGCAAGATCTACAAGACTCAAATCAGAGCTGAATTGGTATTTTTGTGCTTCTCATCGATGAAGCACATACAGTATTGGGATTAGGTGTGTCCCCGAGTCGGACACACGTCAGTTTCCGGAACTCCTATGAAATCCATACAACACGTGTCAGATACCTCAGACAAGTCTCCTCAAAGCTAGTGGCTGCAGTTGGTTGCTTTTCATTCCGGAATTGGAAGAACTTATTGTGTATAGGGTATGGAGTTTAACCTTTATTACTACACATCTACAAGAAACTTCATTGTATAGGTTATGGTTATAGCTTTCTCTTGGTATGGAATTTATGTTTGTTTATTTGAACTAGTGATTATTTCAGCACATCAAAATTGGAAGGATTTTTGCTTTCTTTTTTGTAGTCTCCTTTGAGGCACAGTGATTTTGTTTCAGGTCAAAGTGAAAGTCAAGGATTGAGGAAATGTGTTTGTTATTTTGTTTTATGAGTTTGATCATTGATGAGCATTGTCAAATGCAATGATGTAGTTACTTACATGAAGATGTATTTCCTTGTATTCTAGGACTAGAACAAATTTTCCATATCTCCATTGTGGAATACACTGCAAATTATAACTCGTTACTGTCAAATTATTTCAATCTAGCAAATGTTAGACTACTGCACTTTTCAGCAATGTTTAACGTGATATTAATAATCTACACAATTTTTGGGATAGGAAATTTGTGAAGGATATATTTCTTTGAAGGGTGGAAATCTCTAATCTGCAATTGATTAAATACTTATCCGGTTGCCATTTAATCTTATATCGACAACACTTTCAATGAAAGTTTATATTAAAGGTATGTTTGGTGTCTAATACACATCGACACAATACTGGTTATCGATACATATATGCTTGACATGATTATTGTTGACATGTAGTGTTCAGCATATTCTATCACCAAGATAAAGAAGATTGTTTTATTCTATTCATGCTGACTTTGAATTGTTGTAAACCTTATCTCTTATACTTTCTCCTTTTATCATGGGAAGAATATAAAATATTCTTGTCCGGGCTCCATGATGGCAACTTGGTTTCATCTTTTTTGATTTTATACAAATGAATGAAAACCAAAATCTCATATGTTTCTATAAAAGATTTGCTTTAAGAAAATTGAGTTTTATATTTGAAGACAGATGAGTTATATACTATGGTAGACTATTATGAACTAATATTTAAAAATCATCAAAAACTTTAACGATAGTTGCCGATATTCTTTAGAAGGAATAGTTCATGATTCTCTTTATTTTTATGGTTAAGACAGTGATTTGATTGATGTCGATTCAATACGAGATACATATTTATTTTTCTTTATTTTTATCGAACTAGTATAATTTAAGATATTATCTCATTCATGGAAATGAAAATTACTATTAACATCTACTTCTAAGAGACGACATATGTAGCCGTTGAAGTTTTAAATATTTTTTTAAGTATTGGTTAATGGTGAACCGTAATCAATATTATAATTTCCCTTGAAGACATCTCTTTCAGAATAATGTTTGTAAGAAAGATTTGATAAGAGTTATTTGAGTTTAAATAAACAATTAAAAAGTTTTCTAGCAGTAGAAGAGTTATTTCATATATTAATAGTCCAACAACGAGTACAAAGGTTAACTGTTCGCAATTGCTATGATGTGAGCAACTATATTTCATTTACTAAAGATTTAAGAAAAATAAAATAAAAGACTCATATATACCCTAATAAAAGTCAGCTTAACTATATATTCATATATTCCTGTCATTTTGAGTAATTTTGTAGATCATCATAGTTAAATTGCGCTCAATTGACTTATGAATGTCATATATTAAGAGGTATGATGTTTTTCCTTCATACACATGGAATCTAGGACAATACCAATAAGATTTAGCTTTCAAAAATCGTTGACTTTTATCATGTAAAAGAGTTTTATACCGATAGCAAATTTGTAATCAAAAGAGAAAAGTTGTAGTCTATTTACGTCCATTCTAACCCTTCACAAAATTGGGACACACCTCAATTGTCATACTTCCACCATATATAACAATAGATATCTCCTACGTGAGACTTCCTTATTTTTTCAATTCACACCAACTAACTCTCATTATTATCATCATCATTTCCAACATGGACTCTATCGTAAACTCAAGCGGTGGTTCTAATGGAGGTGTTTTAAACTGGATCTGTCGTGAGTGTGGATAATACCTCGTAGTTATAGATAGTGATTGTGATATGCCATAACAAAGTCAAGTTCTTCAACATACTTCATTGGATCTATCGTAACCGATGAGGAGAAAATAAGTGGAATAAAGATAAAGATGCAAGCAAAAATATATGGAGAAAGGATTCTTAGATAAGAGGGTTTGCTCTTGTGAGAATGAAGAAGACTTACCAACAATGATATCAAAGTTATTATCGTTAAAGAAATAGTATTGACAAAATTATGAACAAGTTAATAAAATGATAAGCTTGCACTTTTTAACATCTTTTTTTACAAAAGAAATTCATCACGTTTCTTTTAAAAATCAAGGCTTCTTTTAATTTAAATTGTTTGAAAGTTCTCAAAATTGAAGTATGAGATTGCAAATACAAAGAGTTATTCTTTTATTTATTTTCTCTTCATAAATATTAGATTATATATCATTACTTTGTAAAATAGTTAGTTAGTTAGTTATCTGAGTTAGTTAGAGATTGTGCAAGTTAGTTTGTACTAAATCCTGCATGTTATATAAAGCAGGATTCTATTCATTGTAATTTTCAATTTTCCAATTCAATCAATTGATGAAATTCAATATGGTATCAGTTTGAGATTTTCCGCCATGACTATGGCACTTTCTGGCAAAAACAAATTTGGTTTCGTTGACGGTTCTATCGATCAACCTGCTCCAAATCAACCTAATAGTTTGGCATGGAATCGTAATAACAACATGGTCGCTTCTTGGATCTTGAACGCGATTTCGAAGGATATGCAATCTACAGTTCTTCATTGTTCTACCGCCAAGGAAATTTGCGATGATCTTCAAGAACGCTTTGAACAACCTAATGTCCCTTTCATCTTTCAGCTCAAACGTGAATTGGCAACCCTGCAACAAGGTTCCATGTCCGTTACTACCTATTACGCCAAGGTTCGTTCTCTTTGGTAGTCTCTTGTTGAATTACGACCCCCTCATCATTGCAATTGTGGTGGTATTCAACCTTGGGCTGACTTTCTTCAAATGGAACATGTTATGCATTTCCTTATGGGATTGAATGACTCATTCTCTACTATTCGAGGGCAAATTTTATCCACTGATCCCATTCCACCAATTACTAAAGTGTTCTCCCTTATCATTCAAGAAGAGAAGCAAAGAGTTGTTGCAGCTCCACCTATTACTTCTGTTGATCCTTTGCCTGCGTTTGTTGTCAAGAATTCTTCTGCAAATAAATCCAAGGGTAGCAAGAAAGATCGCCCCCTTTGTGCTCATTGTGGTTTGCTCGGTCACACTCAAGATCGTTGTTATAAGATCCATGGTTATTCACCTAATTACAAGACGAATTCCTCCAAAATTGCAGAACCTGCTATAGCAAATCAAGTGTCTGCTGATGCCCCTTTTCATTTGACAACACAACAGTATGGCCAATTGTGACACTTCTCCAAGGCAGCACCCCTAAGGTTCACTCCACAGATGTTTCCACCTCCAATGGTATAGTTCTTTCTATCAAATCATCTTCTTTAAATCTATCACAAGATCACTGGATTCTTGATTCAGGTGCCAGTGCCCACATTGCTTGTTCATTGCATTTATTTTATTCTTACCAAATGGTTTCTAATAAGTCGGTTACTCTTCCAATAACATGCTTATTCCTGTTATTGCAGTAGGAACTATTAAATTGACTCATGATTTTATTTTGCACAATGTGTTGTATATTCCTCATTTTAGTGTTAACTTGATGTCTGTTAGTGCTTTACTAACTGATAATTCTTTCTCTATCACTTTTTCAAAAAATCAGTTTCTGATTCAGGAGATGGTACACTTCAAGAGGATTGGCAAGGGTAGCCTCTTTAAGGGCCTCTATTTGCTATCCTCCCAAGACCTGATTTCAGACCACATTGGTCCAAATTACAAGTTTGCAGCTCCTGTTTCTTTCCACTCTTGTAATTCTACTTCTGTTTGTAATAATGCCCAACTTTGGCACTTTAGATTTGGTCACATTTCTGATAAGATCCTTAGATCTTTAAGCAATAAAATACCTTTTATCATGCCAAATCAATTTACTTCTTCTATGTGTCAAATATGCCCTTTTGCTAAATTTAGACGATTGTCTTTTCCTTCTTATAATCACATCTTTGATGCTCCTTTTGCTTTGTTGCATTGTGATATTTGGGGTCCTTATGGCCACCCTACCTATGATGGAAAAAGATACTTTCTCACTTTGGTGGATGACTGTTCTAGATACACCTGGGTTTTTATGCTTAATACGAAATCTGAGGCAACAACTACAATAATTAAATTTTTTGCAATGGTCAAGACTATGTTTGGTGTCACTATTAAATGTCTTCGATCTGACAATGCCAAGGAATTATCCCTCACTCAATTTCTACAAAACCAAGGCACTTGCATCAGTTTTCCTGTGTTGAAAGGCCAGAACAGAATTCTGTCGTAGAACGCAAACACCAACATTTGTTGAATGTTACTTGTGTATTGTTTTTTCAGTCCAAGGTGCCAATTACTTTTTGGGGAGAATGTGTTGCTACTGCAGCCTTCTTGATCAACAGATTGCCCTCTCCAATTCTCAAGGATAGATCTCCTTATCAGGTTTTATATGGTAAGGGTCCGGATTACAACTATTTACGGTCTTTTGGCTATCTGGCCTATGCAGCCACATGGCCATCCAGTCGCAACAAGTTCACTGCAAGAGTTGTTCCCACTGTCTTTATTGGTTACCCTCATGGCTATAAAGGTTACAGACTATTCAGCATTCAAACTCATAAGTTTTTCATCTCAAGGGATGTCACTTTTCATGAGACCACTTTCCCATTTCATGACTTACCTAATACATCTATCTCACAGGATCCATTTCCTGATTTGGTGATTGTCATTCCCATTCCTAAACACAACACACCAGTTTATGATCCCTTGCCCGAGCCAGATATTCAACACCCACTAGACGATCTAAATCCTCCAGATAACCCATATACTCTTTCCCATGATATTTCTATACTGCGTAGATCCACCAGAAATACTTGTTTACCCACTTACTTAAATGACTATGTGATGACATCTCAGTCCCCCCTATATCCCATTCAACAGTTTTGTTCTTATACTCATCTCAACCCATCTTACAAATCCTTCATATGTGTAGTATCAGCTGTTTCTGAACCTGAATTTTTCCATCAGGCAGTGTCTAGCCCTGAATGGAGACAAGCTATGAGTGAAGAAATCAAAGCCTTGGAAGCCAACAATACTTGGTCTTTTGTTTCCCTTCCACCTGGTAAGCATTGTATTGGCAGCAAATGGGTATATTAAGTGAAATTCAAACCTGATGGCAGTGTGGATCGTCACAAAGCTCGTTTGGTAGCCAAGGGTTATACTCAACAGGCTGGTATTGACTTCGCAGATACTTTTTCCCTTGTTGCCAAGCTTACTTCTGTTCGTATTTTACTCACCGTGGCAGCAACAAAGAAATGGCATTCGTTGCAATTAGATGTGAATAACGCATTCCTTAATGGTGAACTTTTTGAAGAGATTTACATGACTCCTCCTTTGGGTTACCATCCTGCTAACAAAGGTTTGGTTTGCAAGTTGAACAAATCCCTGTATGGCCTCAGACAAGCATCACGATAATGGTTTTGCAAGTTCTCCACCACCTTGCTTGCTCATGGTTTTGCTCAGTCTAGAAAAGATTGTTCCTTGTTTACTTCTGGTTCAGGTCCTTCTCTGATCATTCTACTTTTTTACGTAGATGATATTGTGTTGGCAGGCCCAAATTCCACTAAAATTGCTGAGACTCAAGCCCTCCTTCAATCATTGTTCAAACTAAAAGTTCTTGGGAACTTGAAGTATTTCCTAGGCTTGGAAATTGCTAAGTCCAGCAACGACATATCACTTTCTCAGCGTAAATATACTCTCAATCTGCTTGAGGATACTGGTTTTTTGGGTTGCAAACCTGTCTCACTCCCAATGGATCCCAATGCTAAACTTTCAGTCACTAACGGTACTCCTATTTCTGATCCATCACTTTATCGACGACTCATTGGCAGACTCATGTGACTATATCGCGCCTTGATATTAGCTTTGATGTTCATAAACTCAACCAATATATGCAACAGCCACGACGACCTCATCTCCTTGTTGTTCACCATCTTTAGCAGTACCTTAAATCTGCACCAGGCCAAGGTCTCTTGTTTCCATCAACTAATTCTCTTGCACTTTCAGCTTATGCTGATGCTGATTGGGGCAGCTGTGTGGATACTAGAAGATCCACTTCTGGTTTTTGCCTCTTCCTTGGTGATGCTTTAGTTTCTTGGAAGGAAAAAAAGACAACCTACAATCTCTAAATCTTCTGCTGAAGCTGAGTATAGGGCATTGTCCTCTGCTGCTAGTGAAGTTGTTTGGTTGCGACGTTTGCTTGTTCACTTTGAAGTCTCTCCAACTTTAGTTATGGTTTTTTGTGACAACAAATCTGCCATCCATCTTGCCTCTAATCCTGCCCACCATGAACGTTCTAAACATATCGACATCGACTACCATTTTATATGAGAATTGGTTCAGTCAAACTTGCTAAAACTCATTCATGTCAAAACTCAACACCAATTAGCTGACATCTTTACTAAGGCTCTTCCCACTCAAGCCTTCTCCACTCTCATTTCCAAGCTGGGAATCATCAACATCTATTCTCCATCCTGATGGGTGGTATTAGATTATATATCATTGCTTTAGTAAAATAGTCAGTTAGTTAGTTATCTGAGTTAGTTAGAGATTGTGCAAGTTAGTTTGAGTTAGTTTGTACTAAATCCTGCATGTTATATAAAACAGGATTCCATTCATTGTAATTTTCAATTTTCCAATTCAATCAATTGATGAAATTCGATAATAAAGAATAAAAAAAAACGTAAACCATTGATTTAGGGATTTCATTGATCTATTTGACATCATAATTATAGACAACATTTTTAATTTGATTGAGCCGTACGAATAAAAATCTTCTATTCAATACGAAGTTGTAGTACCCCAATTTTGTCCGGCCAAATTATATATATAAAAAAATGATACAATTAAAATATGATTAATAAGTGTTGAGGTTGTCTTGTCAAATTAGATCATCAAATTACAATTTTAAGTGTTAACCCAAACCCAAACCCTAATTCTTGCTTATGCAGCTCTCAGCTTCCTGCCTCAGCTTTCTTGCTTCTGCTTTCTCTACTTTCTTGTAACTATTCTTGTAATTGAAAATATAATTATAAGTTTGTAATTAATTGAAAAAATGATAATTTTGATACATGACAAAAAATGATATGTAATGAATAATGAAAATTCAACTCCCTTTGCCCTTTGTCCTTAGCCATTTTACACATGATATAGAGCAAAGAGACAAGCTTTTGAGTTTGAAGCAAAAAAAACTAAAAGACAAATGCGGTTGAATCATGTACAAAATTAACCAAATCTGCAAATAAAAAAAGCTCTTTAGCCCAACAAACCAGCTCTGTCCAGCAGATGAACATAATCAGATAAAAACAAATAGGCTAAAACCGTGAATGGATCAGATGTACAGAAAAATCTGATTATGAGCAAAAGAAATTAAGCATCAAACAGAAAATTAATAGGGAAGCAAAGGCAGAGCAAGAAAGCAACTAAACATTTGAAAAAACTCTATAAATATATCTTCATTTGTTTTCAAAAGGGGATCGGAGTTTAACTCTGCTTATAAAAAAAACACATACAAAGAAGGAGAAGGGGAAGAAATCAGAGAGAGTATCAGTAACAAACAACAAACAGAAAATGTCATGTTTTTTTACTCTTGTACAGTAAATCTGCTGTTCTTTATCTTCATCATACAATCACTCTTTTGTTTTAAAAAAAAAATGTAGATTTTTTATTTGTAAGAACAAAGATTAAGATAACATAATGAACGAAACATAAAAAATAAGACTAAAAATTCGAACCTATGATGATGTCGCCCTTGTCGTCACCGTTTCTTTGTTCTTCTTCGTTTTTCCCTTTTTTTGTTGCCCAGCCGTTGCATTCTACCAACAAGTGGTCGCCTCCCTTTGGTTGTAATGTGGCCGCCTCCCTTAAAATGAAACTAGGGTTTTCAGTTTTATGTTTTAACCTTTTTTTTTTGTTTTTAAGTTGGGCTTGGGTTCTAATCAAAAATGGTTTTAAAGTTAATTTGGGTTTGGGTTCTAATAAAAAACAAAACAAAAATCTGTTCATATAAATTCAGCCCATTTAGAGCTGATTTTTATTTTATTAAAAAAGAGTTAATTTGCTTCATAACTTAAATATCAAATTTCATAAAAAATAAAAAAATAAAATAAAAAACAAGCAAATATTTCATTAAAGATTAACTAAATGTGACATTTTTTTTTAATCTTTGAGTTATTTGGACACAAGTTGCGACAACTTGGCGGTTCTAAATCTCATTTTTATAGATAAATTAATAAATTAAAGCTCATAAACAAATTAATAAATAAAAATTATTATTAAAGGTTAACTAGAAATGACATCTTTTAATCCATGAGTAGCAGAACATAATTTATACAATCTGATAATTCTAAAACTTATTTTTATAAATAAATAAATAAATATAAAATCAACTTTTTAAATTTAATTAATTACATGTGATCCTTATTTAATCTTTGAGTTGTTGAGACACAAGTTGTACTACTTGGTGGTTTTAAAACTCAATTTTAAAATCGAAAATAATATAAAACATTCTTAAAAGGATTAATTAGATGAGACATATTTTTATTTTGAGTTTTTGAGACACGAATTGTACAGCTTGATAGTCCTAAAACTCGCATAAATAAAAATTTCAAGTCAAACAAGCTCATTTTCTTTTCTTGTCAAAATATATATATTTTTTTATCACAAAACAAATTTTCTTTAAAAAAAAAAACAATCAACGCATCCACATTTTCTAAACAAGAACTACGTAGCTTAGATTTCTCCATCGCATCGGGAGATACGTCAGAGCAAGATCACATTCTTATCAAACTTATTAATAAAAATTTCTTTTTTTGTCCTTTATTTCTTAAGCACACATTTTTTCCAAAATCATATTAAAAAAATAATAATAATTGTTATTCATATTTAATAATAAGGAGAAATAAATATACTTAAGTTAATATTAATCTTGCACAATTAATTATAGGTAACCGTGTTTTAACGGATGTCGTAGGGTGCTAATACCTTCCCTACGCATAATCGACTCCCGAACTCAAAATTTGGTTTCAAAGACCATTTTTTATTTTTATTTTCTATTTTTAAGGGTTTCCCAATATTTTCCCTATTTTAAAATAAATTTGGTGGTGACTCCATTGAATTCGAGAAACACTCGAAATTTTAGGCCGCGACAGAAGTGTAACATGATAAAATAAACAAAAACAGACTAGGGACATTGCTTCCTTTGCAAGGATATAAGCTATACTATTCAAAATTACGGACATTGCTTCCTTTGCAAGGATATAAACTATACTATTCAATTGACGCTGAACACATCTTAAACTATAGTTTAAAAATAGGAAAAATATGGAGACAATCACCAATGATCATTTCAAAATCAACGGTTCAGTACGAAGTGTAACATAACAAAATAAAAGGGGACAAACTATGGATGGTGCTTCCTTTGCAAGGATATGAGATACACTATTTGATTGACGCCTAACACAACTTACAGTAAAGTTGAGGAAAAGGAAAGAATATGGAGACAATCACCAATGATCATCCAAAAATCTAAAACATCGATTTTGAAACTTAAACACTAAGTCACAATTCAAGAATTACATTAGAATAGCCTGCATTCATCACCCATTGAAGGGCCTTCAATAGATCCAAAGTTCTCTTTTAGTAGTTAGGAGATGATGAGGAAACAGTCAATCCTAGCAGTAATAAAGTTACTCTAGCAATCGCTCAATAGATACTAAAGTCAATACAATCATTAAAAAATTCAATATCTATGTCACATTTTTAGCTCCCAACAGGAAACGACATCCAAGAAGAATGGGATAAGTGACTAGAACTCACACATAAGGGGAGAAAGTCTACCCTTACCTATTTCCAATAAGAGAGACATGAACTAGATGTTATGACAACTAGTGTTGTGGTAAAAATGATATCGTCCCAAAGCCTCTCATTCCTCATACGCCATATACTCCAAAGAATCATAGCAAGTTTTGCACAAACATGAGTATCCAAAACCAAAAGAAGCGAAAAGCATACCTCGAGAAAAAAACTTTAGCTCCAACTATTTGGGACTAATAATCTATCACAAGTGAGATTGAATCTGTTCTGGATATGACTTAGGCCCAATTCGCAGTAGTTATTGGCCCTTTGCTCAATCCAACAAAGGTCAAACTCAAGGTGATCTGAACCTCCGAATTCGTCTGAGGCATAGAATTTGCACCTTATTCATCAAGACCATTGATCGTCCATCAAACGAATACCTGCATTTCACGCCGAATTCTTCGCACTAAAATAATCGTCACCACGTCACCAGCCCATGGGGAATCCCTATAAATAGAGTCGTGCACCCAAAAATAGATACACATTCATTAATTACCTCTTGCTCCTCCCAACTCCTACTGACTTGAGCGTCAGAGTGCTTGCAAGTACCCTCTCCAAGACTCCAATCGTCTCGAGCCTCTAATCTTGTCTAATGGTCATGTGTTGATCAACATCCAACATTTTTTTACTATTAGGACAAGTGAGTAATGTTTGTCACAAAGGGAGATCGTCTCTAGTTGAGTTCTAGTAGGTAAACAATTGTGGCATGCACACTAGAGAAACAACTTAATACCAAGGTTAAATTACTTTTTTGGTCTCTTATCTTTTTTTTTAGGTTTCGTTTTGATTCGTTAATTAACTTTTGTTTTGTTCTGTTTTTGTCCTTTAAATATGATTTTGTTAGTCACTTTCGACATTTCCGTCAACTTTGGTGAAAAAATGTTAAGTTGAACCTACATATCAACTTAGACCTGTCACTAGATTGTCTGAATCACCTACATAAAATCAAGAGAAAATACAAGAAATAAACGCATTAAAAATATCTTATTTGTGGACATTTTCATACAAAAACAAAAGTTATTTTTGGGACTTTTTTTGGAAGAATCATACGTGGTTTTGTTTCTAAATATTTCATCAAGTCTCCAATATCATTGCAATTTAACTTAATTTATGTTTGGCAACTAACCATCTAATTCAGAGTTGTTCTTTCAACTTCACGTACACGTTTCAAATCTCATCTATACCTATTTCTGTAGATGTTTGTCGTTTTGATTTGTATGACTTGTTTAAAAAAAATTTAACCTAATCTAATTTCCACTAGTTGAATTTAGATATTTTTTGAATATTTAAATTATAATAGTCAAAATATATATTAATATTAATATTATAATAACAATAAAATAGTAGATTTGATGCATAATATATCATAGAATATACTAAAATAATTATTAAAATAAATTAAAAACCAACAAATAATATGCAAATATAATATATCATATTTTTTGTGTGTTAATCAGATATTATTATCCCTCCAGCTGAATAAGATCACAATGAGCAGTAAAGCTCTCTCTCAAAAGATTTAACACTCCACGTTGGATTTAAACCAAAAACCTCTTATTAAAGTGTATGAATCTTTACCATCTCATTCAAATACTTATAGGTAAATAAATAAATCATATTAATAAAAATAAATAATTATGCAAATTTATGTATTTAATTTGATTCGATTTAAAAAAATAAAATAAAATCCAATTCAATTTATACAATTTTCACTATATAACATCAAAATATATTCAATAATATTCAATTTTCTCTAAAATTTAACGTTTTTTTTAATGGATTTATGATTTAATTTGGATTTGAATACCAAACATGTTTTTTATATTTTTTTCACAACTTTATTTCATAACTATGTACATCATGATTCTCAGTGAATTGTAACTTTAATTATAATTATTTCAAAAATCATGCATATAATTAATTGCAATTTTTTCTTTTGACTGTTGGATGTTTTGTAACATAAATTCAAGAATTAAACCGCCCAATAGGGAGATGTTTTTATGGAGCAGTGTATTTGTCAACGCAGATTGTGAGAATATGCTAAACATATCATCCATACAAGGACGGTTTCTTCTCAATACTTCTCTTCTACCAAATTTATCTTTTCGAGGTACACACTCACTTCTTCTTCATCTTGTCTTGGTTTGAACATTTAATCAAACATTTGGTGGTCAATAAATTAACCAAATTTTCGCTGTCTTTAACCCTTTTTACTTTAGTCCACCTTAGTTTCTTGCTTAAAAATGCTTCCTTTGATGACATTCAGCAATTAAAATGTTTACTTTATATGGTATTTGTACTTTTGACGGTCAATTTTATACCAAATTTAGTTCTACATGTTGAAGTTTGAGATGGGTCTTTGTTAATTGTCATTAGTGTTTAATAATGGAGATGTATTGTCCGTGTAAATGAAAACTGTGTTATTGTCACATACGTCTACTTTGTAACCACTATTTGGGAATATCCGCAACATGGTGAATTCTTGTTAGACTTTAGTGTAAAACTGGTTTACATTGACAATGCATGTTTCCTATTCTCTTGTCGTTAATGTTATTGTTGGGTTTTTGTCGATAGCACTGATTGAACCAATGTCACTGTTATTTCAGGGGTGTGTAGGTTGGCGCTTGCTCGACGTTTGCAACAGAGTCAGGGGATTAGAAGAAGGAGTTTCTCCAAAAACATGGCTTGGAGTATGGATAGATGTCAGTTGGGTCTTGAAGTCAAGATTGGAGTTGTTCATCCTGCAACCGATGCTTATGCTGCAGAGGCAGTTGAAGCTTTGAAAGCTGGGAAGGTCATTGCTGTTCCCACTGATACACTATATGGATTTGCTTGTGATGCTTGGTATACTTCATTTTTTGTTTCTGGCATCTAGTTTTTTCATATATCTTTGTATCTTATATTTTTCAGGAATAGCTTAATACAGTTTCTGTTTCTTGTGTTCAAAAACTTGTTTAAGTGGTCATTTGACATACTTCCTACCATACACTGATAATCGGTATCCAGCCATCTAGTGTAATGAATTAGGTACTGAAGTACTTAAGTAAATGACAATCTAGGAGGGAATAACATACCAAAATAATATTTGATAATCACTAAAAATCGAAGCAAAACAGTAGCAATGTGCAATATCAGTAGAAAAGCTTTACGTAGTTACACTAATTTCTGGTATAGTTGAACAGTAGACTGCTATAGGACACCAACAAGCATTAATGTGTAGCAGCAACGGTACACCCGAAACCTATTGACTTCTCAACATAGAATTTACAAGGTCTATGGCACCATGCAGAAAGAGTTGTGGAAATCAATGGTTGAGCTATCTGCAGATTTTGTTAACAAACCCTTGCCAACAGCATCGGTGAGGTCTAAGAGAATATTTTTGCTGTAAGAAGATGATTTTATGAAGTAGTTAAGAATCTCTATAAACTAAATGATTTTCCTTGAGGGAGTTAAGTGAATCCAAACTTAGGTACACATTTTAAGCTACTCTGCTCAATGGACAGGAAGTGGTTGTTATTGTTAAAGTTTGACAGCATGGCATCAAGACAGTCATATACTTGAAGTTTGCTTGTACTATCCATTGGGATATATGGATATAAAGGTCAATGGAGGCTTTAAAATGATTTTTGTCACCTACATTTTTCAATGCTTTAAAAATCTGAAGTCAATTGTTGACTAAACCATTTAGGGAGGTTTGCGATGTGAGCAGACTATCAAAAAGTGATTTGCAAGTTTTTCTTGCACAGAGAATTACATGGGCTCCAATTGGTTTATAAAACTAGTGTCCAAAATCTCATTTGCACTGCACCGCTATCATATATTTAGACCTATTATTATTATTCAGTCAGCTTTCTGAATGATTAAATAATTGTTTGTTACTTTTGGGGCATATTGGCAGCTCATTGGAAGCAGTTAACAGGATTTACGATATTAAAGGTCGTAAACATACAAGCCCACTAGCTATTTGTGTTGGTGACGTATCAAATATAGACCGTTTTGCCGTCACTGATCATTTACCTCGTGGTCTCCTTGATGACCTACTACCAGGGCCCGTTACAGTTGTACTACGACGAGGTTTGTATGTCATACTTGTATTTATTGTATGTAATGGAGGATAAAACTTATGATAGTACTTAGACAATATATTTAAATCAATTAATTCACAAAATTTGTTTAAAGCAATGATAGTCTTGAATTTACATTCCCTTTGTATGTCTGATTGTGTGCTTGGATATTACAGGCGAGTCTAGTGCTCTTGAACAAAGTTTGAACCCAGGATTTAATAGTATAGGAGTTAGAGTACCAGATTGCAATTTCATCCGGAACATTGCCCGTGGTTCAAGAACTGCCGTGGCCCTTACCAGCGCAAACCTTAGTGGACAACCAAGTAGTGTTTGTATCAAAGATTTTGATAAACTATGGGAACACTGTGCTTCTGTTTATGATGGCGGTTTGCTTCCATCAGGTCGTGCGGGTTCAACAGTTGTGGATCTCACTATACCACACAAATACAAGATACTTAGACCTGGAAGGTAAGCTTGGCTAAACTTCTTTTTGCTGCATTATTTAAAATTAAAACATAGACTGTACTTTTATGTCATGCAGATGCTAAAATCTATTTCTGTTACATAATCTTCTTTTATAATATAGGAAGGAAGTGGTGGGATTTTTATGTTTTAATATTTCAATTTTTACCATGGATATCTAAAAATTAATTTTTATTTTTAATATGTCCCACTAAGGTGACCTTACCTGTGCAAAATGCATATGAAGTAATGAAACAGTTATTATAATTTCCATTTGAATCCTTTGAAGTGATAAAAAAAAAAAGTGGCTCAAAAGTCAAAACTACACATTTTGTGAGCCGTACGATAGAAGAATATCTATCGACTGAGGTTACTTGTTTGAAAGAAACCAGTTCTTGGATTACTACGCATTTGATATTATATAAATATGAATTTTATGTTGCATAAAAATGCATTGATATTTGATAGTGTTCTTGTTCACCTGCTATTTGCAGTGCAAGGGAAGAGACAGTTGCCATCTTGGAGAAGTATTCTTTTGTCGAGACAGTGTGACTGCTTTAATTAGTTGTGATCCGTCTGCAGTTCCACGTTCTAGGTGAAAATGTTTCACTTGCAAAAACCAGTTCTTTTGCTTATGACATTGTGAGGAACTATCTACAAGCTAATTTATTTCCATCAACCGTGTATAACATATGTTCTATAAATTGAGTCATGATAAATTTCTTCTCCATTATTGCGTGTCTTTTTTATTTCTACCTGTAAGGAATTTATGTAGGTTTCTGAAAAATAAGTGCACCACCCAACCAGACCTATGTATATGATAATAAATTTATGTGGCTTGTCATATCAGTTTATGAAACTATATTCCTTGCACTCATCATATATAGGTAATTGCTGTTCTCGGGTTTCTGGTTTCTGATCTAATATCGAAAGCTTACAAAAAGTGGTTAGTGAAGACATTTTCATATGAGGAAGCTTTATATTTTGTCTTCACTGCCTATGTTCAAATCCCAAATCAAACCTGCAAAGTTTTCTGCACAATCCCATTGCTTAGAGTGGATTTGATTTTTAATTTGGTAGAGAACTTGAGCACATGAGATTTTAGAAATTGAGGGTTGTGAATCTTGTGATCAATTGATCTTTCTTCAACTTTGTTCTAACCAAGAATATAATGTTTAAATGGGTGGCCAGTATGTTAGTTGCCATTAATGTGGTTGGGGAAAAGTTAATAGATTCACCAACTATTTATAAAAGGTTGGCTAGGAAACTACAACAACAACTCAAGCTTGATGGTTTTATCTTTGACAATGTTTTCGTGGTTGTTCATTTGTATGAGAGTTTATTATTGTCTCCACAATTTCTTCTTCTTATCCTTTTCTCACGTGCTTCAAGGGAGTATTGTTACAGAAATAAACTTTTGCACATGGAGATTATATTTTCATGTGAATATAATCAAAATTACTTAATTGTGTTAAAAAAATAATCAAAATTACTTAATTATAATTGACTTAAAGTGGAACTTTGCTGACGACTGAAGTTGATAAGTGATGACTGAGTACGGTAGCATAGTTTCCAATAGAGTATATTTGTAAATATTATGACGTTCAAGTTAGTGAAAGTTAGAAAAAGTGAGAAGTATTTTAGATAAAAATAAAGTATGTATCTCGTAAGGATTCAAATTATGGACAGCATCGCGTGATGCAGCTGCAATAATTGCGGTTGTGATATTGACCACAATTGCATTAGATCGCAAATGCATTGTGATCCTAATTAACAATAAAAATCGCAATCGGGGTTTCATAAACCTCCCATTAGAGAATATCTATTGAAATATTCACTCACCTCAAGGTGCCACTGCTACAATTCACTTCACTAGAGTTTTTTTCTATATTCATAAGAAATCCATGTGTGTTTTGGGTCTGTCCATTTTGCCACTGGTGTATCAAACTGATTATAAATCTTCCTTTGCTAGCTTAATTAACATATATCTTGTGTTGATCTAGTGAGTTATTAATATTTTTGCGGTTTCTAAAAAGACCATGTTATGTATGTTATAAAAAATAAATGTTAATGATAAAGAATCATTTTAGTCTCTAAAACATTGTGGCACCCAATTTAGTGCATAATTGTTTTTACAAATAGTGCGTCAAAAGTATTAACTGAAAATACATTAGGTTGACAAAAATTTAAATACACAAAATAGTCACTGAGTGAGGAAGTGAGGAATTAATATGGCCTAATTTTATAATTATGTGAAACTAAACTGGGAGTGTGAGTAGAAGATTACTGATAATTGTTTTTACTCATTTAGATTTATCAAGGAGATAGTGATATATTACTAGGTATACAGATATTATTTGAGACTTATTATTAGGTAATATAAAAGATTATTATTTGGTGTTTATCCCTTTAGTTGTTATTATTAGGTAATATAAATATCATTTTTAGTTTTGAATATAATTAATTACTTCTTTTAACTATATCATCTAATTAAATAATACTAAATCACTCTCAAGTCATCGTTAATAAAATAATTATCTTTTACAACAGTCAATGTAAATAATAACTAATATTATTAAAATTGTTATTAATATTAATAATTAGTTGTTAAATTTATTATTTTGTTAGAGAGATGAATTAAATTCATCATTTCCTTGTCAAGTCAACTCTTCTAAACCATCCATCTATGTTAATATTGTTAGTAAAATTAATATTATATTAATTTTATTTATATTTTCTTTTTTGTTTGTGTAAAATAACTTAATATTGCATTCACAATAGAAAGCGAATCTTTATAATTTTAGTCCGTAATTCAATTAACGAATGTCGATATTATTAAGTTGTACATTATGTTATGAATTCAAATCTATATCAATTATATGAATTTCAAATGATAATTATTATTATCCTATAAAAAAAATTATGTGTGATTTACTTCAGTGTTACACAGTAACTCATAAATAAAATACCAATGTAACGATTTCTACACCGAATTTCAATAAAAATTTAATATTTTGCAGTTAAATTTACATTGCAATCTCAAAATGAAGATGCATAATAATTTCATACCAACTCCTACAGGATGTTAGTATAAAACATCTCTATTTTATTTTATTTTGATAAATTTACATGCATCTTTGGTGCTAATTATCATTTCTTCTGTAAATAAAAAAATAATACTATTAAATAGTGTCTTTATTTATTGAATTCAATACTATTAAAAAGTGTCTTTATTTATTGAATTCAAATACAAATGTTAATTAATCTACCTACATTTGATTTGATGTGCATCCTTCAACACTCTTAAATTAATTCCTTAATGGTGCGAGAAAGAGAAAATGACCATTTAATTAAGGGTACGTTAAAAAATATAAATTTTTTATATGAAATAAAAAGATAAAATATAAAAAATAGAAAAAAATAGAAAATATATTCTTTAAGTTATACAAAATTATTATATTGACTATTTAATTTTTTTATATATTAGTTCTTTATGTTGGTAAAAGTTACAATGTTGAATTATTTTTAATCATGATGTTATTTCAATTATTTTTAGTTATAGATTTTTAAAATGGTACTATGAATTTTATTATTAATCATACAAAGAACAATATAATAAATTTCTATGTGATTTTATGATATAGATTGAGATAATTTTGCGTTTAATTTTAAAAACCCTAAAATTTGTATCACTCTTATGTTTTTATAATTATTGCAATCAAAATCTCTTCTAAATTATTTTATTGAAAAAATTATGAGAAATTTTAAGTTTAATTTTGCTGGTTTAAAATTAGATTTATTGGTGTAAAAATTTATAAACACAAAGAAAAATAAATAATTAACTTGTTAAAAAAATATTCTACAATTTTCATCTAATTTAAAGTAATATAAAATACATTTTACTAAATAAATATTAAAATAAAAATTGATGTATTTAATTTAATAGGATGTATCACCACCTAAAATATCCATTTTGTCATATATCATTGAGGACTAAGGAGGAGCAAAACAAATATATAGTTTTGGCTATAATCGGATACAGAAGGAGTCCTTTTTTTAAATAAAATAAATATCAATATCACGCATGGAAATCACAAAATATTTTATTCACCTGAATGTAATCAATTTATTAAAGCATGTACAGTGGTGAAATTAAAATACAATTATGACGTAAATAAATCCAGACCCTAGAGTAGTTCAAATTTCAAGACTAGAATGAATAAATTTCCACAGTCTAGTTTGACTGAGAAGGGAAAGAAAATTGCAATCCTTAACAGTTTCAAATCTTAAAAACCCTGTCGCAATCGTTCAGAGATTATGATAAATCAATAATAATCAAATTAAGGGACAAAATAAGCTAGAATAGTATGATGAATGAATGCTAAATACTAAATTGTAGTATAACCTGTAGCAAAAACTCAGTGATTCAATTCAATGCAAATCAAAGCATATAAATCCATCGAAGTTTCTAGAGAAGTTCTCTTCTTGCTGCGTATCCATACTCAGACCTCTGGATGTTTTGTCGACGCTTCTTCATCACAATCGCTCCCAATGCAACCACGCTTACTCCTGCGATGACTCCAACCGCTATCCCTGCCTTTTTGCCAGAACTCATTCCTCCTTCGTCATCATCGCCGACGCCGGTGTGGCTAACTCCGGTATCAGCCGCAACATCTGGAGATGGAGAAGGAGAAGGAGAAGATGAAGGTGAGTTCTCAGGTGAAGGTGCTGGTGGCGAATTAGGATGAGGAGGCGTCGCCGGAGTTGGAGATGGCGGTGAACTTGGCGGAGAAGAGTTCGGAACAGGATTAGGAGAAGGAGAAGGAGATTTAACAGATGAATGCGGCGTTGGAGCCGGCGAATCAGCGGATGAAGCGATGTTGACTAGTAAAGAAAGGAGGAGAAGAATTGAGAATCTTGCAACTGCTTGATTCGCCATTGATTTGAATTGAAGAAGGTGAGAAAGCGTGAATTGGAACAGAAGAAGTTTGGATCTAGAATTGAATTGAAATGGCGGTGACGAATGGATGAGAAGAAGAATGAAAACGGCGTCAACGTCAAACCGTTTGAACGGAACGGAAAAAATATGAAGTGGATCTGAAAAAGAGGCGATAGTAAGACAGCAATGATAGTGGGGTTTTTAAAAGGGGGAGACCTCGATACGCGGATGAATGGAGGGTGATGATTGGATTGAAATCTTAATGAGGGGCCACTGATGTAAGACACGTGGGTAGCGTATTAATTTTTGGAAATGTAACGATAATGTATAGTTGGAAAGTTGGAAGTTTCGTCAGGAAGTGAACGTGGAATGGGAAATGGGAAGCACTTGTTCATATGCAGCTTGATACAGCGCTCACTAATTAACTACGAGACTTGTGTTTGGGAATACGATGCAATTAGTGATTTGATAGTGGAAAATTCCGGTGAAATTAAAGTTACAAATTAGAGTTTTTAGTTTTTACCGTAAAAATTATATTAGAATGTGATAATTGATGTGTTACTCTGTTTCTAAACACAAGTCTCGTCTATGTTTATTTTTATGTTTGAAGCCGCTATAATTGATTTTAAAACTGTAAATTTGATTTTTAAAATATTTAATTGATTTCAAATAGAATTAATTTTAATTTAAACATAAAATTTATTGATTTTGAATCTTTTAACATAACTTTTACATTTAATTTTATTGTTCAACTTATTTTTATATAAATATATTTAAATATAAATTATTTTATATATAAATTATTTTTAAATAAAATTAATTTTGTAAAATTAAAATGTTTAAAATCTATTTTTATTATTGTAGAAACACACGCACACCACTTTTTCGTCTCTCAAATATATAAACTAAAAAAAGAAATACAGAAAGAAAGATATTACACTTTTAAAAGAAAAACATGTTACTCTCACTATTTTATATAGTAAGAAAGATTGTCCAAAAAAATATACATCAAGAAATATATTACACTTTTAAGTTTATTAATTATTTATATAATTTTTATACCCAAAAGGATTATTGTTTTCCTAAAAAAAAAAATTCCCTATCCTAAGAAAATTTATTTAATTATCGCTAAGTGTACTTTTGGAAAAATTTGTACTAACTCATTTGGATCATTGGATGTATATCTTTTACTTGTAGGATTAATTTTTTATAAATAGAAGTAAAAATATATAATGTAGTAATATAAGGAGAAATACTTATGAGCGTGAAACAAAATTATTTCACGAAGCAGGTGGCAACGTTTCAATCGTTCAACGAATTTCTTCATTCACTAATGTGTCATGTATTCCACCAAATTCAGGAATGGCATCGCTTAAATTAAATCCATTTCAGTATTTTGCATTTCTCTACTAAACAAATAGAAAGTAGGCTAACACGCAAATTAAAGGTTAAAAAGGACATTTGAATAGTTTCGTGTGTTTCGTAAATGTCGCATTCATAATATATATAGCGTTGTTGTATAAATATATAATTAAGAAAACTACATTAATAAGAAATGCATTTAAGCACAAAAAATTTGGTTTGCATCTGATTTTAAACGTAAATTTCAACAATTTAAAGGACATACGTATCTTTTATCAATTGGTTTGAGCATGTAGTCAAAAATAGTTTGGAATTGGCAAAATAAGTTGAACTTAAAGTACATATAATTCGACTTGTTTGAATGATGAGTTGCTCAATTATATGTGTATATATATAATTGATTTATTGACTAATATTAGTATTCGACTAATATTATCATGATTGTTTATCACTAGTTCTATCTATCTCAATTGTTAGTTAAATATGTTTGTGATAGTTACACTTTTATGTTACAATTTTGTGTTGTTAATGTTTTATTGAGAAATACTTAAAACTAATAATAATTATTTAAAGTATAATAGAAATTTTGTATAGACCTAATTTATATTAATATTTTTTAATTAAATAATTATTTTATCTAAAAATAATAATATTAAAATGTCATAGATTTAATTTATTTTTGAATTATATGATTTAAACTAACGAGTTGAATTTGAGTAAAATAATATTTAAATTGAACTCGAATCAACTTTTACGTTGAACTAATTCTTATTGAATTAAATTTAGTTAAATTAGACTCAACTCAACTCATTTTCAATTATATTTGTTATATTGTCTACATGAATGTATGTGAAAGAATTTAGTCAGTATTTTGATATATTAGTTGTTATTTTAATTTTTAATATTTTTAGAATTTTCTTAAGATCCTATGGTTACCTTATGATGCTGACACGCGTGGCAAACATGACAATTAAATGATACCTTTAGCAAATTTCCTTTTTCTCACATTTTGGAATGATTTAATATAGTAAATTAGTAAGGATAAACACGAGTAAGAATGTATATATGATAACCTACGTTAATACACTTATTATCTTTACCAAAAGTGTTAATCAAGACACCTTTTTTACCAGCTTTGGGAAACAAATAAAATATTTCCTTCTTTAAAAGGACATTATTTACAAATAAGTTTTTCAACAATGCCGATGCAATTCTAACTCTTTTTTGTTTGTTTCGTTCAATTTTGTGGTGGTTTTTTCTTAGTTTCATTATTCTTTATAATAATCCTATAATTTCTACAAAAGAAAATTCTCGTGGAAATTAACCTATCAGGCTTTCAAATGAACTTTCACTAACACCACTAACTTTAAAAGCAATTCAATTAATCAAATTACTCATTAATTCAAGGTTTCAGGACAGATATCTTTTAATCCTATAATATATACATTATTTAATTTTTTTTCTATTTTATTTATTTATTTTTGTGAGTGTGTCCAAATGTTAACTCTAAAATCTTGTGATCACACAAGAGTTTCTCTCCTATAATACACTACCAATGATACTACAACATGCAACCTCTAACAATTAATGCATTCAATTGCATGATTTCAAATTTATGAAATACTACATGAAGGCACAACATTAATGCTTCGTATTGTATTCCATAAAATCATGCAACTACATATCAATTGTTCAATGTACACATTCTACTACACATGATTCAATTCAATGCTACAAAAATAATGTTGCACAAGACTCAATGCTACTGCACTTTCCTAGACTATATATTACTACTTCAGCCCATACATTTAATGTGATGATTTCAATTTTTCCTCTCTCTCTATATATATATAAATGGATATTGTCAATATGCATTCTTATTCCTACTTCAATCTAATCTATAACTACAAGCAACTTATATTTCATACAAACATTATTCTAGGAAGAGGATAACATTAATAGATGAAGAGTAGAATTATTCAAGTGGAGTTTCTAAACCCTCTCAAAACTGAGCAACATCTTAGGCAACTATTTTTATGGCTATAATGCATTGCTAATCATGCGTGATCTCATCATGTCCTTTAGAATCTATGGCACGGACAATGGACTAGATAGTTAATTTTAATCATTATGTTTACTTGTCGTGTAATTTGGACTTAAATAACGACATGTGATGTAAGGTCTTTTAGCAATCATCAATTTTGGGTTCTTAATATTAAATAGTGAATTAATGAGTCTGGTCTAACATCAAAGTGGATCTACTATCACTTAATTAGACTAATCTACTATAACTTGATTGATATGCAACATTGGTAGATAGTATGAGATAAAATTCCAAGTCGAATCACACAAACTTACTAAGACCGGAATAAATCATTACAACTAGATATGATGGCCATATTTAAGGTGAACAACATTCGAAGGGACTACTGATGCTCCTGAATGTAAACATTGATAACATACACTTATCTGATTCTCTTCCTCTCTTCTCTTCTGACCATGCTCTTTCCCACTCTTATCTTTTAGTACCAACTGGTTTTTCATTTTGAGTGCCTGCACTTTATAAGGCTCAAATATCCAATCCATCATATTGCCTTGCTAACTTTATGGGTAAATCCCATCCTTGGGCACTCAAGGCCCTCACAGTTGTGGCAATTAAATTCAGTTTTATGTTTGATTTGATAGAGGATGATGCGGGAGCAAGGTGTGTTCCCAAAGGTGACTGAGGTGAAGGAACATGCGGCTGATGAAATCGGAGGAGGGTTGGGTCATTGTAGCACCGGAGGTAGGTGAAGTTGATGGTATAGGAGGGATTAAAGGGGTCAGGGAGGTGTTGGAGAGAGAGAGGAAGAGAGTATAAGGTTGGGAGCATTTTTCCTAATACGACTGTGTCTATGCAGGTGAATGTTACACTTACACTACACTCCAATAGTATAACCGTAACATTCACCAGACAAACCTACTTGTTGATGAAACTTTAATTTATTTTCCTAATGATAATAAACGTAACCAATAATCTAATACAAAAAATAAATAGGCGGCTGATAAAGTAAAATTTTGGGCCTCTTTTTTAATTCAGTCTTCTCACAAAATTCTAATACAGAAACAGTCAAAGCTGAAGAAACTAATACATAGGTTAACATCAACATGATTTTTCAATTTCCCTTTTCTTAGCTATTTGTCTTTTGGCCAGGTTAGGGAAAATAGACGTTTTTTCTCAGCCAATCATTGTGCAATTTTCTTTGCTGAGCAGCTAGTCACTCTCCTCTTATCATCTGTGATCTAAGTCACACCTCTTTATAAATAGAAGTGTCCTTTAACTCTCACAATTCATCCTTCACATCTGTGCTGCTACTCTCACTCTGCTTGACGTCAGAACTCCCACTATCGTCGGTTTTAGAAGTAGAGTTTGGTTTTGTGAGTTGGAATGGGATTGACGCGTGTTTCTTGAGAAACTTATAGAACGCCACCACTGTACGATCCACATCAACAGTAATCTGCATACACAATGAACCACATGCATATTAGATCATCTAAGGATTTAGTTAGTATATGCAGATCCAGGATAAAATGGAGAACTTGTGCGCTGTCGTTTAATTTTCACTTACAGGGTCGGAACTCTTTTTTCCTGCTGGGTAGAAAAGGAGAGTGGGGAACCCATCAGACTGCAAAGTGAACACAACTCGGTGAGTACACATGCAAGCACGCAAAAGCCATGATGGCTTCTATGTAATGCTTAATTGAAAAGTCCAAAACATGAGTTTGGACCTAATGTCATTTGTTTTAAAATAATTGGGAAAGGGATAAATTATTATTAATTAAAGTGGCACGAATAGTCATTTTACAATTGTCTCCAAAGGGATTTGAATTACGTCCCTTGAAGTTATAAAGTCAAACTCTCACCACTGAAATGATTCCTCATGGACCCCAAATGTCACTTTAATTATAATGGAATAATAGCACATATTATATGCTATGGAAATCTAGTTTAAATTGGGCTTACCTTTGCCCTAGGATGCTCATTTGTTGTTCCGTCCATCTTGGCTATTACAATAGAATCAATACTACGAAGATGTTTTGCAAGCTTGTTGTATGTTGGTTCCAAGGCTTGGCAATGGCCACACCAGGGAGCATAAATCTAATATTGCAACAACCATTATATTAAAACAAACAACTGAACAAGCTACACAAGACAATATGACTCAAAACTGGTGGGCAAAAATTATACCTCAAGTAGAACATCCTTCGACTCATCCAAGACAATATCATCGAAGCTATTGCCAACAACTATTTTCACATCACCATCATTCTGCCATCAAGTTAGAAAAAGAAAATGTGTTAGAGATGAAAAACCTGGCCAGCAGAATATTGGTGAAAAATAGAATGACTTACACTTTCAGGAAGTGGATCTGACTTTAGGAAAGGTTTTAGCTTGTCTTCAAGAAAATCTTCCCCAAATGCCTGAATAAAAACATAAAGACTCGAAATTTTTAGCCACAATCTCTTTCAAGTTTTACTGAAGCATAGAAGAAACCATTCATGCATATTCCATAACATGATAACAAAATGAACAGAGCCCTCGTAGGAAAAGGAGAAAAGAGTACCTTAATATTGTCAACGGTCACCTCTGCACCAAGCAAAAATTTTCTGCCATCATCATTTCCTGTGAATGCAAGTACCTATATTCAAAATTTTATGTTACTTGATTTACTTGGAATTGAATTCAAATTATATAATATGTCATGCATCTCAAGGCTCGTGTACAAAAACAAATAAGAAAGAGGGGAAATTATTACTTTGGGAGTATTTCCAGAGATACCAAAATAATCTGCAACAGGCTTTCCAACATCTTCATTATCCAATTGCACATGAACAAAGATCAGCTGCAAAGGATCATGGTACAGTAGAAATATGTCATTGTCCTGAAATCAAGATTCTTTGGAGGAAGTGTGGAAACCAAAAAATTATTATTTCTTAAATTTTAAATGATGCATAGGGTTATTATGGACAAAGTATATGAACAACATAAATAGATCAAATTTGAAATATAAA
Organism: Cicer yamashitae; assembly: GCA_037974755.1. Classification (NCBI taxonomy): domain Eukaryota; kingdom Viridiplantae; phylum Streptophyta; class Magnoliopsida; order Fabales; family Fabaceae; genus Cicer; species Cicer yamashitae. Next base: position 47,970,701 of record JBBPBQ010020323.1, on the reverse strand, counting down.
AAAATTAAGCATTGACAGTATCGAATATTGCATTCTGTTAATATACAAATAAGGATAAGGTTATTAATCATATAATGAAGTGTACACCCACAGAAACTTTTGTAAAATTCAAAACTATTTCGTAAGTCACAACTACTCAGATCGAAAGCAAGTTCACAAAGAGTTTAATTTCTATGCAATGCCAGTGTATAACTATTTTATAGATGCATCCAATAAATCACCACTTTGTTATGTTAAATCCTAAAACAATTCTACAAATATCTACATAAGATGTTGTGATTCGATGCAAGTGTAAAAAAATTTACACTGACAATTTATACAAATTAAATCCATTCACAAATCTATATAACTTTGATCTGGTTTTAAATTATGGTGGTTTGTTAAAAAGACTTGAATCTGAATATTTCTCTCTTACTAATAACAAAGTGTACAAGTATTTATATACATGAGAGGAATAATGTAAGTAGTGATCCTATCATATGATCCTGCAGCTGTGGAATCAAATCAAATATCCTTATAAATATAAAAGCTAATAATGAAAAGAGGATAATAACAACTCTGATTACAATCAATTGCAACATCTCAACAAAAAGAAATAGATTTTGAACCTCCTTCCTTACCAAATAGTTTATCCATTTTTAAGAAAATAAAATATAAAACAACAAAGAGACAGAGAAATAAGGAAACAAGGAACTTGATATTGAATTAAAAATTGGTTAATTTAAGAACAAATTCTATGATGTACCATCCTTTGAGCTCCTTAGGACTTACAAGCTAAATAAAATTAGAACTAGTTTTCATAAAAGCCCAGTGATTACAAACACAAGATTTTGACTTAATCCATTGGACCTGGCTACGGAAAAAAGTCATTTTCCAACAAGTGGACTCAACTACATGGAGCAAATGAAAAAATGAAGTTATTTAACCTACTCAGCCGCAAATGGCAAAGATGGACATATCCGGACTTTTAAGTTTGGCAAACACCACCATAGGAAAGTACATACAACATTCATCAAGTCAATTCCATGCCTTGCAAACTAAGAATTTGTCCACCCTTACTCTCCCCTAATCTATTTTCATGATACACTCAGCCCTAACCAGAATTATAATAAACAGCAAAGCATTCCACTTTATTTGCATTTTTTGGTGAAATAAAAGGCAAATACACAGACAAAAAAAAGGCAAATACAAATTTGTCTAGACTCTGGAGAATGAATGCAGTGAGAGTATTAAACAATAGCCCGTATAGAAAATACCTTCCCCTTGAAAAACTTTGCTGCTTCTTGAAATACTGGAATGAAGTTCTCTGTATCATTTGAAGTCACAAACAGCAACAACTAAAAGCAAAGTTTAAAACACAACAATGTTGAGGTTTGTTAAGATCCCATTTTCAAGGAAAATTTCTTCCTAGATTAACAATATAAAACGATAAGTGATATAAGCAACTACCTGTTTCTTGATTGGACTTTCAAAAATTACTGGGCCAGTTTCCCTGGTAAAAGTTGTGACCAATGGAAGCTTGTTGGAGGATACAAAGTCGGCTATTGCAGCTTTTACAAATTGGCCATCTGCAGAGACGGTGAAATATATTAAGTTTACATTAAAAACTTAATGATGTCTTTTCTTTATTCCGGAGAGAGTGGAACAAGAAAACCAACCAAAATGGTTGAGTTTCTCCTCCTCTTTCTTGAGCAAGACCAAAGCCGGGCGCTTGGCATTTGGGTCAATATGGAAAAGCTTAGCCACATTAGGAATCACAGTTTGGTAAAAATTGACACCATCCTCAAGTTTTGATGCTGCAGCTAGCTCGTCACTCTCAGAACCCTGCACATTATGACAGGTTAAACGAGGCATCAGACCTAACAACCAATCAACCAACACTTTCATAGATTGAATCATCAAAAGTCAGATCGATTAGCTTAATCTAGAGAATCAACATGGAAAATAATCCTTACTCCTTATATTACATGGATTAATTAGGAAGGAAACGAAACAGTGTATCTTTTTCTTACTAAATATGACAAAGCTAACTTAGTATGATCCATATAAATAACAACAACAAATTAATAAAGCCATATTGAGATAGGCATTTAAATTACAAAAAGTCGAATAACTTCTACTCTCGAAGTTGCATTTGATAAAATAAGGTAAACATATATGCAAGACAATTAAACAAGAATCCCAAAACTTACAACTAAGGAGTCAAGGAAACCCAAAACGACTTTAGTTTCAGAAGTCAATATACGTTCAGCATCATCCAAAGTAGTTATGTTGTATACACCAGGTCCTATCTTCTTCTTAATCCATGTCACTATACCATCTCTGCATAAAGCAAAATTTCAACTCACAAGTCGGTTTTAATAAAGCAATGCTACACCAATTGAAAGCAAAACTTTATCACTATAACCTATGCAGTACCAACATCAAATTGAAATCATGACACACATCCACACGTATTGGTGTTCGACACCAACAGATATACATTCAATCACTAAATTATTACTCCTATTGGCATGTCAATATCAGTGTCGTGTTTGGCGATCGTGTCAGTGAAACATAGATTATAACTTTCATTTGTGATCACAATTGAGAAAACACACAAGATCGCAAATTGGATTGAAGGTGAAAAAAGTTACTTTGTTCTTTGGCCATTGTAAGGTTTATGAACCCCATCGATGAAGAAGTAAACAGTGGGAAAACCCTGAACATCATACTCATGAGCCAATTCATTTTCCTGCGAAGCATCCACCTTAGCCAAAACGACACCGTCATTTTTCAACTCCGTAGCAGCGGCGGCGTACTCCGGCGCCAATGCTTGACAGTGACCGCACCACGGGGCGTAGAATTCAACCATCACGAAACGGTTATTTTCAATTACTGTGGTGAAGTTTCTCTCCTTCAAAACGATGACGTCTTTTTCATCAACCTCTGGTTCCTTGAACTCTTCATCGGAGTGAGGGTCGAAGCCGGAAAAGTCGCCGAAGTCATCGCCGTCGTCGTCTTCTTCTTCGTCATCGCCGAATTGATCGAGATCTGGTAAATTGGCGTGGGCTTGGTGTGAAGTGGAAGCGTCTTCGGGCTCCTCGAGGAAGCTGAGATCTTCGTCGTCCTCGTTGTCGTTTTGGGAGGATTTTTTGCAGAGAGTGAGAGAGAAAGAGGAGAGTAAGAGAAGAGTGGTGAGTGAGAGGAAAACGACGAGTCGTCTACGATTTAGCATTTTGATCTGTGGATTCAGATTGTTTGGGTTCACCGGCGAAATGGAGCTCGAGTTGTACTCTTTGAGGCTTTGACCAACGTAAGTCACAGAACAAGTGACTAGTACTAACTAGTTACGTTTATGCTAAGTAGGTAGTATGCTGTATCTCCTGACTTAAATTTCCTTTTTACTGCTCATAATTTTGTTGATTATGTTGTTCTTTTTACATTACATTATGGTTCTGAGTGAATATGCAATTAAGATTTGAATTTTGTTAATTATATTTTTTAAATTATAAAATATCAATAAAAAAAAGTCTATACGAAAACTTTTTTTTAGATATTTTGATAGAATATGTAATTGAATAAATGGCTTATTTACGTTATTTCTACGTCAATTTCATCTCTCGCGTGAATAAATTTGTTGACGAACTTTTGTTAAAGATAAATTTTTGAATAAATATAATTGTGCGTGAACTAATTATTAACAATATTGACGAATTAGTCCATAAAAAATTTAAATTTTATTAAAAAGTTAGTCAATGTGATGGCATTGATATGAAATCAACTATGATAAGTATTCAATTAAGATATTATATCATAATCTCTAACAAGAAAATATTAAATATGAACTATTTTGATTACTATTTTGTAATTTCATAAATATGATAATTTCTGAAAATCAACTATTAATTTGAATGAATGCTTACAATTTAAATGATTCATCTTGTCTAATGAATTATTTTTCATTATTTTCAAAAATATTTATGGATCTAGATCGTCTCAAGTTAATGCGGGAAAGTCAGCATGCATTTCCCACATTCTGATCCGTCTGATTAATTTATAAGTCTAGATTATATCAAGGTGAAGAAGATGGAAAAAATTGCAAAGATGGAAGAACACATCACCACCATTCCACCATTTCCTTTAAAGTAATTGTTGTCTCAGGTGGATTTGCCGTTTGCACACAACAATTTTAGATTGCAAAAAGAAGATGAAAGTCACCCTGCCCTTCACATCCTGATCTGTGACAAAAATAAGAGATTTTGGGTGTCGAGAAGGCGACGACAACAATATAAGAGAAACGGCAACGGAGACGTCCACTAAGTTACCTTTAAAATAAGAAAGTGAGACACGTGGCAACATCTAGACAATTGAACTAATCTGACAAATAAGAATGACCGATAGGTAAGGTGAGTTTCCTGAGTTAATGTTAGAGAATCTGAATCCAATGTTTATGTTGACTGTGTTTTTGCCTTTATCAAATTTAAATTTGATCTCAATATATACTTTTTTATTTTTTTTATTTTAACATTTGAATAAAAATTTGTAAAATGAAGGACATTAAATTTTTTTTTTCCTTTACTATATTGCTCGATTTTACTAGTTTTTAAACTAGTCTAAATCTTTTATTGAAAATTTTTTTTAAAGATATATTTTGTTCCTTCATGTTTTTTAAGTTAATATAAATAAATTCTTTTATCATTAATTCATTGATAAGCTGACTAAAGTAATTGATATGTCATTAGACACTTTTAAAATAATCATATGTGGCTGTTAACACATAAAACGATATTATTGTATATTTTTGTTTTGAAATTGAGTATTGGAACTTCCAAATATGTCAAAAAGTTTACCTTTTGATAAATATGAAGATTTGTGATTTGAATATGAAAAAATAGAACCTTAAAGAATTTTCTTGAGATTGTTATGATGAGAAATGCATGAAAGTGATTGACGTAGTCCACGTGCTTGTGGGTTTTTTAGGTTTCACTTATGAGGAAATCCATAAGAGATTTGTAAGGTTGTTTCTGCTGCTGATGTTGTTGTTATCAAGTCCTATAAAAGAGTTTTGGTTGGTTTTACTCTTATTGCACATTTGATTCTGGTTTGGAATGTGGTTTTGCGTTGGAGAAGGTTGTAGACCAATAATTACATATTTAAAAATAGATGAAATAAAGTTATGAATGAAGAAAGAAATAAATAAGAAACAAAGGTATATTTAATAATCATTAATCATATAAGTTAAATTAATTCAAAGATCTTATAATTTTGTTCAATTTTTAATTAAATCTTTGTAATGATGGTACCTTTTTTAAATAAAAAAACTGTGGAATGCATAACAAATATAAATAAATAAATGCTTGATAGGATAGAAACATCAACATTTCTTTTTTTAAAATAAAACTTAAACATTTTTAGTGCTTGTAACATTTATTTTAGTGGTTCTAACATTTCATCACCATATATTTTTTTTAAAAAAAAATTTATAATTCCAACGACTAATTTGTTTTATTTTTATTTTATAGAATGTATGTTAATTTGATAGATATTATTAGTTTACTTAAACACAAAATATGTATCTATTAAAAATATGATGTAGGATTTGTCATGAATATTTTTAGATATTTTTAATATTCATCGAATCAACAGTTGTGCGGTTTAACTACTGATACACTTTTTTTTATTTGTTTTTATTCAACATAACTTAAACCCTCCTAAAGAGGTCCATTTGTTTTGGAAAATTTTACCAACTTTACGGTTGAAACTTATACTGCCACAATATTTTTAAATGTCAACTTTACCATTGAAACTTTTTACTATTTTACAAATTCAAAATCACCTTTCTTTATTACCATTTAAATATTTTCAAACCAATCAATCCAAGTTTTCTGGTACGTTAAAGATTTCAGGAAACTACCGGAAAAAATTTTCTGGTACGTTAAAGATTTCAGGAAACTACTGGAAATTTTTTTATAAGATTTCCGGTACAGAAAGTTGAAAAGATACATATCGGAAATGTGTATTTAACTTTTTCGATAGTCACCAGAAACCTTTTTTTAAGTTAACAAATAATGAGGTGTGTTCTGAAAATCTTGAAAAACGTTTTCCGGTAGTTCCAGAAACCTTCAAATAAGTTTTCTTGTATTGGAAAACTTTAAAAAAAAAAAAAAATCTGGTAGTTCAAGAAAACTTCAAACCGGAAAACTTGAAAAAAGATTTTTGGAGTATAAATTTTGTACCAAAAAACTTGAAAAAAGAAATTCAGTAAAATAAAAAAAAAATTGGCACTCATTTATATACGAAAAACTAAAATGATAATATAGGTAAAAATGACAACTTTTAACAGTTATATGAGGCAAATATTTCAATTCAACATATTTGTGGAGGTAGGAGTCTAATATTGGAGTACAGGGTTTAATTTTCGAGAATTATACAGTGCACCCCCACCTGTACCTCTCACCCCATTCCTATTGAAAATACCATTTTGTCCCTACTGTTATCTATAAAACCCCCAAAAAAAATTCACTTCCCTTTTTTTCACCCATTTCATTCGAAACTTTGAATTATCCGAATCAATAATTTGCAAACCTTCGAACATTTGAAACCTTCGAAACACAAAAGTAAGACCTCCTTCGAAAATTTGAAACTTTCGAAACTGTTTTTTTCCAAATTCGAAAGTTTCTATGAACATGAAACTTTCAAAGTGCATTTTTTCCCAAAATTCTTAAACTTTCGAAAGTTTCCATATACATGAAACTTTCGAAATGCAGAAACCTTCGAAACTTTCTAAAATCTGAAAGTTTCGAAATGTTAATTTCAGAAATATGAAACATTCGAATGTTTCAAAGGTTTCGAAACTTTGGAAATCATGGAAAGTTTCGAAATAGCTTTGGAAGTTTGGCCTTCAATGAAAGTTCTGAATTCAATTTCGAAAGTTTGGGAAAAACTAAAAGTTCCGAAATGAGTTTTTTTTTTGTTTATTTAATTTTTTTTCTATTTTTTTATTATTGATATATTGTAGTGCCTAGATTGAGAGGTGCCTTTGGCCAAATTATTTGCAACGTTGTCCAAAGAGTGAGAGCTGATAGTGGTGATGCAGCTGAGAGAATTCCACCTACAGCATCAAACAGAGGACGGAATGAAGCAAACCGTCCAATTAGGCAACGTCGTCGTAGACATGATGTTCAAGACGATGTCGTTGAGCCTGCACAGATGGACGAAGATGTCCCTAAGCCTGCACTGCTGAGCCTACACATGATGATGCTGATGATGCTGAGCCTGAGCAGGATCTGTAGCCCAGATTCCCCGGATGACCAATTGTGACATCTATGTTGACACAGTATGAACACCACGTGGCTTGGAAGCTCTAGGAAGGAGAGGTATATTTTGATTAATTTTTAATTATATTTAATTATTTATTTATTTAAATAAGAATAAGTATTTATTGTTATGTTCTGTAATTACTCGCAGGATCGTGGGTCGTTAAAGGTTATTACTCATGGATTGAAGCAGAAGAAGTTTGTTGAAGTTCCTGTGCCAGATCTTGTACAGCATTGGATTCGAGAATCTGGGCTGCTACATCTGTCTTCAGCTTACCTCACTATGGCTGATGCTGGTCTAATATCTGCTTTTGTTGAAAGGTGGCATAGAGAGACCATCTCATTTCATTTGTCATTTGGAGAGATGACCATCACGTTGGATGACGTCGCGACTCTTCTTCACCTCTCACCTCATGGTAAATTTTTTGATGCACATGTGAATATGAACACTAATAATGCTGCAAGAGCTGCACATGAATACTTAGGTGCAACATGGGAGGAAGCACTAGCTGAGATTAATTATAATAAATGTGCCCAATATAGACTGCAATGGTTGCGTGATTTATATAGTCGTCTCATTCAAACTAACCAGTTTGAGTGTGCAGCTAGAACGTACCTGTTGCATTTAGTTGGTAGCAATATTTTCGCAGATAAAACACATACGCGTGTGGATGCGAAATACGTTAGTTTGTTTATTGATTTAGATCGTTGTCGGAACTATTCATGGGGTACCGCGGCATTGGTTTTCCTTTATGACAATCTGGGAGATGGAGCTGTCTATGACACTCGACAGTTGGGGGGTTACATGACCTTATTACAGGTATATGATTTATATTAAGTTGTGTCATTTATTTATTTATTTATTTATTTATTTTTATTAAGTTGTGCTATTTATTTATTTATTTTTGGTGCAGTGCTGGATTTACGAGCACTTTCCTAGGATCTGTAAGCGGGGCGATAGAGGAGAGGTTCCTACAAATCTTCCAAGAGCATGTAGGTGGACTGCAAAACATATTGTTGAAGGCGGATTGATGACATATCGTCGGAGACTTGATGCTTTGTTGCTCGAGGATGTAGTGTTTACACCATATGATGATGATCGAGCTAATCATCCGTTAATATCGATTTCGATGTTTTCCGGATACCTTTGTTGTGGTGGAGTCTCAGTCCAATATCTGTCGGAGCGATGTCTTCGACAATTTGATCGTATTCAATGCATCCCGCGTGACGTTCCTCGGGTGCCGAACAATATAGATTGGGAGTGGCAGACTACTACTAGATCATTTGTAGCGGCCTTTCGGAGACTATATCCTGTAGCGACTTTTCCTGGAGAGGTCACTACAGAATACTATGCATGGTACTTAAATGTTTCACATCCTCTAATCCTCCCTTCACCTACTAATGCACCTTCGAGTCCACTTACTGCTGCTGCACTGAATGCACATGGTCCATCATCTTCTGTACATGCTGGTCCATCATCGGCACGAGACCATAGAGCAACTGGGCTTGCACGTAGGGCCATAGATTTGGTAGCTCCATTTAGTGAAGTTCATGACATATTAAGTGAGTTAAGCCGCTTGTACGACGATTGTGATTGTGTTATGTATGAATTTTTATTGAACATGAACTTCTATTTTAATATTGTGTTATTTATGAATTTTTATTGAGTTATTGATAAAATGATAAAACGTAAATGATAAATGATAAAATGTTCAAACATATATTCTAATCTTCATTTAATGAAATATAAGATGATTTGATAAATGATGGATCAATGTGTTCCCAATGCTTCATACATCTTGCATAAGCTATTTCCCATGTCTTTGCACACTCACTACAAAAGTCTCTCCATTTTTGTGAGGTAGGTGGCAAATGACAATCAGACTTCAATTTGATCTGAACAAGAAAATATTAAACATTAATTTATTAAACAATACTACCAATAATAAATTTTACCCAATGATTTTCATTGACGAATCCAATTGCTAGTAAAGAGATAAGAGAAGACTCTTTTGATGGTGCTTTGTTTAGCGGAAAGAATGTCATATTCAGATTACAAGACAACGACACCAATATGACATTATATAGTGTTGCTATCACGTAACCCAAGTCTGGTATAGTCATCCATTTATCTTTTCCTTGAGCACCAAATCCTGAAATTTTCAATGAGTTCCACACTGATTGAACACTGTCATTGAAAACATTGGAATAAAAGTCTTGATGTAGATGGATCTCTTTATCCAATTGTGTTCGAACTAAAGGTCAAGATTCTTCAGTCCAACCTAACAATGCTGCAATTGCGCGAAACCCACAATTTCCATCAGGCACAACATCTATTATCTCCTCAATATACTGATGTATAATAGTAGGAAAATGTATGTTATATGGTTGTCTTGCAGAATACTGTGTTGATTGATTTGCAGAACGTTGAGATGGTTGCTTTGCAGAATATTGTGCTAATTGATTTGCAGAACGTTGAGATGGTTGCCTTGCAAAACACTGTGTTGATTAATTTGCAGAACGTTGAGATTCTTGAGAGGCATCAACAGACTCCCAATATGAAGGATCACAAGGAGTTTTCTTTTTACTAGCTCCCTTGGTTCTCACCTTCTCAGGTGGTGCAAGTATTGATGTTGTATGTGGAAATACAAGTTCACGCACGTTTGCCTTGAATATCCTTTGACCAACAATATCTTGTTTCTTCATGTACGCTTTCATTGCTTCCACCTCTTCTGAAAAGTCATATTCTGATAAAGATTCTTCATCCTTCAATTCATGCTCAATCCTTAAATTTCTCCAAAAAAACATGAATGCTATCAAAAGGGATAACATTACCAGATATCTGCAACTTTGCCAACTCACAAGCACATGGTAATCCATGAGTTGTTCTGACTGAGCAACCACATTTTGTTTTGTCAGTACCTACAATCTTCATCCTCTGTAACTGTTTGTCAATTTTTTTTTTAAACATTTCCTTGGTACACAGTGATGTAGACTTTCAAAAAAATGGTGAATTATACTTGTGCTCAACATCGAGGATAGTTTTCTGAAAATACGATTTAATGATACATATTTGGTTCTTCAACATCATATTCACAACATCTCAACTTTTACACAAATCACCAAAACTAGTTTGCAGCATGTTTTTCAATCTCCAATGAGTAGACTCAACTCTACAAATAAATTAAATAACACAAATTAAAACAAATCACATAAATTAGTAAATCATATTTTCTAAAACAAAACAAATCATAATTTAAAAATACCTGTTAGATGTTGTGTTCCCCAAGCCATGACAAATCTTTCTTTGTAAGGTGTCAACCATGAATCTTTCACATAATCAACAAAAATGATAATATCGGCACACACTAGCTCAAAGTGTTGCAAGTGATGATCATACTCCTCCACACTAGTAGAAAATACAATTTTTTTTCCATAAATCCATTACTTCATCTAGTCTATCATTTTTCACATAATGTTTGCATTTTGCCCCAACATTTTTTTCAATATGAAAACGACATAGCAAATGAATTGAAGTAGAAAACACAACACTAATAGCATTCATCATGGCAAGATCTCTATCAATCACAATAACTTTATAAATTAAAGTCTCAGAGATGAACAACTGTTTTACCTTTTCAAATGCCCAAATAAAGTTATCTTGTCGCTCTTGTTCCAAGTAAGCAAACCCAACCGAAAATGTCAAACTAGTAGATGTGACACCGACAATTTCAAGTAATGGTAACCGATATCTATTTGTTTTGTATGTGCTATCGCATATCAAAACAAAATGAAACGTGTTTAACAACTTTATATAATCAGGATGCGTCCAAAATATGTCTCTCAGAACATCTGAATTCTCCCGTCTTCTTGTCCAATGCACATAATTTTCTTTTTGTATTAACTTCAACAGATGTTGCATTTCTGTGTACGAACCTCTCAACGATGATCGATAAGTATTCCTTGTTTTATATATTTGACTGGGAATTGTGAGATTATCTTTATTTCTTTCTTTCAAAGCATTCAAAATGAATCTTGGTGCAAGCTTATACTTTGTCATGTCATTGACAAATTTTCTCTTTTCTTCATTTAAACTCCCCAAATATAAATGACCGGTTAAAGTATCCGCTAAATCATGATTGTGCGTTCCACAACAAACACTAATTTTCCATCCTTCACTGATACTCAACGGTATACATCTGAGTTTAAACGGACAGTTTTTCTTGTGAGAACAAGTTACTGTTGATTTTGATTTATATCTTCCACCTCTTTCGCATTCCAAAATTAATTTGTCTTTTCTTCCTCTCTTTCCGGTTGCTTTATCAGATGGTAACAATTAAAATTCTTTTAGTACCTCAATTTTGTCGGATTAACTAAAAATAACTCTAAAAGTATGCATATAATAATATATTTAATAATTATTTTACAATTATTATCAAAAATCTAAAAAAAATCATCATTTTACAAATCTGATTCAAATTTGAGTATATACCAAAAATAAATAATAAAACAAAGAAGGAGTTGTGATTTACAACAACCCTTTTATTTTTATTGTCTTTCATTTTATTTGGTCTGTAACACAGACACAATGCCCTGCCAACACAGCACACGCACATCAACTTCTCTGCCAACACAGCACACGCGCATCAACTTCTGCCAGCTAAAACACAGCAACACACGCTTCAACACGCTTCATTATGAATGTTGTTTTGAAAATCACTATGTATTCTTTTATTTTCTTTGCCTTATTAACATCCTAGTACAAACATGCAACAAACCAGTTTCTTGCTTAATCTGATTTATTTTTTAGCTTAATAAGGTAATTACTTGTAACATATGTGCAATCAATGGAAAAGGTAGAAGACACTTTTTCCTTAATCATACATTGCTTAAAATTTGTTACAAAAACAATACAAAATCCAGTTAATTTTTTTTGTAAAACAATACAAAATACAAAGCTCAAATTTATCTAATGATCAGAAACATTCACCATTTTACTTATAAATTGAGACAAAAAAATCAAGAATAGGGGAAGATTTTTTTTGAATAGGTCTCAAACAGGAGAAGGAATCAACCCAAAGGAGCAGTAAAATTGTTGAGAACCCTAAACCCATACAAAAACAAAAAATAGAAACAAGTAAAAACCTCATCAAAACACAAACAAGTAGAAGAAGTAAGGTATTTTTTATTTTCCTCCATTTAATGTTCTTGTTATTCTACAAAATATAAATTTAGGATGACTTATATATGAAAATAAAAATAAAAATTGTGGTTATGCAAATCTTAGCATTCTGATAAAATAAAAATTGTGGTTATGCAAATGTTAGCGGATAAAATAAAAATCGTGGTTATGCAAATGTACCATTCTGAGATGAAAGAATAAAATTTGTTTTTTTTTAAACCTTCGACGACACCGTTGCCGGAGCGGCGCCCCTTTTTTAGCCTCGTCGTGCTTGACATTTTCCCCTCCTTCTCGATAGGTTTTCTTTTATACTCTCCTCTCCCTCTCGGTCTCCTTTCTTCTTCCTGCGTTTCCTGTTTTGTTTTGTGCTTCTTCTTCCTGCGTGTCCTGTTTTTGTTTTCTTCTATTCTTTCCCAACGGCCGTTTTGGGTTTCAGCGTGTCCTTGGCTTGCCCTTTTGCAAACTAGGTCATTTTAATATATATATATATATATATATATTAAAACTTATTGCATAAATTTAGAAACTCAGTGAATCCAAAACAATTATATGGCAAAACAGTTTATGGTATCCTTTTATGGGCCTACTTATTTGGTATCCTTTTATTGTTTTTTTTTGTTCCGTTGAATTTTGTTTTTTATCATTATATATAAAAATAAGTTTTTTGGATTTTAAGATCATTAGTTCTTTATAAGCTTTATATCTTTAGCATTTTGTTTTATCTTTTTTATTTTTATTTTTTAAAAATAAGTCTTACTTTTATATATTGAAATTTAATTAATTTTATAATAAATATTAAATTTGCTAAAAACAAATGAGAAATTTTCTATTAAAGGCTAATTAGATGTATCATCTTTTAATGTATGAGTTAGCAGGATACAAGTAGTACAATTTAATAGTTCTAAAACTCATTTTTTTTAAATAAATTTAATTTAAAGTTTTTTTTTTAAATTTGATTAATTAGATGTGACATCTTTTTAATCTTTTAGGACGCAAGTTGTGACAACTTGATAGTTCTAAGACTCGATTTTAAATTAACCCAAAATCAACTTTTAAAATTTGATTAATTTAGATGTGACATCTTTTTAATCTTTGAATTTTTGAGACACAAGTTGTACAACTTGATAGTCTTGAAACTCGTATTTCAAAATAATTATTCAAATCAAACAAACTCATCTTTTGGTCAAGATAACTTTTTTTATCAATAACAAAACACACTTTCTTTAAAAAATAATCAACACATCCGCATTTTCTATCCAAGAACTATGTAGATTTGATTTCTCCATCGCACCAGGAGATACGTAGGAGCAAGATCACACTCTTGTCAAGCATATTAATGAAAAAAAATCCCTTTTTCATTTCCTTTTTTTTAAGTACATATTTATTTCAAAAAAACAATTTATATTCATATTTAATAATAAGGAGAAATAAGTATATTTAAATTAATATTAATTTTGCACAATTAATTATAGGTAACCGTTTTTTAACGGATGTCGTAGGGTGCTAATACCTTCCCTATGCATAATCGACTCCCGAACTCAAAATATGGTTTCAAAGACAATTTTTTTTAAGGATTTTCCAATATTTTTCCTATTTTAAAATAAACTTTGGTGGCGACTCCATTGAATTCGAGAAACGCTCGAAATTTTAGGCAGCGACAATTCCATTTTGCCTTCCAATATTTTTTGCCCATTCAAATACAACTTATCGAGAGGGAAATACCTACAAAATATGTTTCAAATAAAACATCAATATAAGTTTATAATAAAAATTTTAAGTCTATAATAAAACATCAATATAGGTCTATAATAAAAATTTCATCGGTAGTGAATTATCAGTAATAATACCTGATTGGTGGTGAATTATTATGTAGAATCTATAGTCGTTCTTGAAGCAGGAATATCAACTCTACTCATACGTGATTTCAAAAAGTATACTAAATTTAATTAATAATAATATTATAATTCCATTTTAAAAAATACAAATTTTAATTATTTTTAAAAAATTTATTTACATTTCGAAAATTTCATATAAATTGAAACTTTCGAAAGTTTTGAATTTTTTGAAATTTTTGAAATTGCATTACTTTGAAACTTTCAAAGTTTCGAAAATGTTGATGTTTTCTGAAAATATATGCTTCGAAAGTTTCGAATTTGTGGAAACTTTCGAAGGTTTTTATAAAAACTGGAAATTTATGTTTGGAACTTTCAAATTGAACAAAATTTTCGAAATTGTTGCTGAATTCTGGAATATACGTTTCGAAAGTCTGGGATTCATCAAAGGTTTCGAAAATGTTAAAAAAAATATGGAAAATTACGTTTCGAATCTTTCATATTTATCAAAAGTTTCGAAAATGTTAAAAAAAGTCACTTTTTTATATTTCGAAAGTTTCAAAATTTTCGAATAATAAATTTTATTTTGTAATTTTGGAAAGGGGGTGAATAATGGAGTGATAATTTTTTTTGAGGGTTTTATACATAATAAAAAAGGGTAAAATGGTATTTTCAATGGGGATGAGGGTGGGAAGTGAAGTTGGGGGGTGCACGGTACATTTCTCTTAATTTTATTTGTTTTGCCAATGTTCAGCACATTGGGGGCCCATAGAATAGTTCCAGGACAGAGCCCAACATTGAGGCCCAAGACTGAAAAAAAGCCTTTCTCAGATACGACGTAAGAGAGAAGCGTTTTCCAGAAGCGTATAGAAAAATGCGCAGTGAATGGGGGAAGTGCAATTGAAATAGGGAAGTAACAGGGAAACACTGTTCCGTCAAATCTGTCGCAGGAAAAACGAAATTAAACGAAACGAAAACGATGATTAGTATTCTCACACAGGTACTTCCCTAACATAATCAACCCTCCTCGGAGTTTCAATTCAGGCTTCTGTTTCCTCGTTTTGTTTAGCCCAAAAATAAAAATAAAATAAAATTAATGGTGTGGATTTCTGAAATTTGATTATTTGAAGTTTTTGATTTGTTGAAATGGTTGTAATACATAACACAGGAGCGGTTATTGGGAGCGTCACTGGGTGTAATATTGACAAGCGTGGTTGTATTGGAGCAACGCAGATACATCTACTCTTCTGTGTCGGATTCCCAATCTCACTCTCAGGTTAAACGCACATTTTCATACTTTACTGCATTAAAGAATTATAAGTTGTATTGGAAATTTTCACCAAAACAACTTAATTAAATGCATATATTGTATATAGTTTTTTGATTGGATATTTTAGATTAGTAGTTAGTTTGATAACATTTTCTCTTTTTCATTCATTACTTAGTTAACTGGCTTGATTATAATGAGTTGTAAGGGGCAGGTAGATAACTGCGTTTATTCTTGAATGAAGCCACATATATGCATTGCAAAATAGCATCATTTATTTTTCTAGGTTGCCGAACAAACAATTGTATTGGAAATTGATAAAAGCCAAATAATTTGCTTCGAAGTTAAAGGTGTTTTTAAACTGAAATAAGCATTTAGTTGTCCGCGTGTTAGCTCAGTTGGTAGGAGCTTGGGAGTTGGGACACCAATACACAGTGCGTGGATTAGAACCTTCAATGTGCTGCATTCTTGATACTCATTTCCCCATATGTGCCCATTGAGCCGGCCTTTAAATAAAAAGGAGAGGAAATAAGCATTTAGTTTCTAACTCATAAGAATAAATTTGTAAGTGTTCTGTGTTCATTGAAAAGCCAAATGAGAGATCATTTGAAAACTTGAGGCGCAGAAGTTGATCTCAACTTGTGGTAAAGATATCCTAACTAGCTTAAAGCTATGAAGCATTGACATTGACAAGATCACGAACATGAACACCGGACCCGACACTAACATTGACACATAGGTTACAATTATAATTTGAGAAAATGGAAGTGATTGAATGCAACCACATGCGTCAGTGTCGTGGCACATGTCAAAACATTGAACACATAGGCTCAATGTCTAACATACTTTTACTCCCTTCTTTCAATAATTTTGAACATCAATCTGTTCCCTTGATATTATATTTCAGAGTCAATAGTCAGTTGGTAGGAGCTAGGGACACCAATAGTCGTATGTGGGTTCGAACCTGCAATGTGCTGCATTTGCGATCCTCATTTCCCCATATGTGTCCGTTGAGCAAGCCTTGGAATAAAAGAAAAGTAGAAATAAGCATTTAGTTTCTAACTCATAAAAATAAGTTCATAAGTGTTCATGTAGAAGCAAAATGAGAGATCTTTTGAAAATTGAGGTGCAGAGTTGATTTCAACGTGTGGAAAAGTTTATCTTAACTAGCTCAAAGCCTGACTTATTTCTACTTCCTTTTTTTAATAACTTTTAATGTCAAAGTTTTCCATGATATTATATTTTAGAGTCCACAGGCTTGAGTGACTTTGCATTTGAAATATCGGGCATTCATTCTATCTGGTAAAGATACTCTCTATTTCTCAAAAGAAATGAAGATGTCCATTACTATAGTTTTTTGGTATATAAATAATAAAAAAAAACACATTCCAAAAATTGGCGACATTAATTAGATATTTATACTCCAAAACTGTAGTAATGGATATCTCTATTTCTTTTGAGAAATAGAGAGACCCCATTTCCACCAGTGTCACCGTTGACTTACGAATTTCATGTTTGATTTGCTACCAGGCTAGAGAACCCATATTTGGGAAGAAATCACGTTCTGAATTTGCACATTCATGGAACAAAACTGTGGATCAAACATTTGGACCTTTGATAAAGTCTCTCAGCTCACGAGGATGGTAGAAATGTTATGAGTTTTTAATACTATATATATTGTGCGATTGTGATATTAAAACATGCAGTAATTGGCCTTTTTATTTATCTTCACATTCTAAATTGTTTGAAGACCAATGTAATGTTACTGCAACATTCATATGTTCCTTCAGTATATGCATCAAAATACATGATTTTACTAGTTTCCGAATATTGGAATTTACTTACATTGTCTCTATGTCTGGATTGGCATGTTACTGGTGTATGTTGTCTATAAAAACACTAACGGATTAACTCACTGGACAGCATTGTACAAATATATGATTCTTTCACTTTGGAGTTTGTGCACTTCTTAGGTTCTAGTTGTAAGGGGAAAAGCTATGTTATGAATAAAGCATTTAGTTTAGAAACTGCATAGAAATTGACCCCTCTTAGAAATAGATAGAATAGACCTTGAACATAAGCCACTTCAATATTGTCTTATGTTTTGGTTCAAATACTTCAATTTGAAACACTTCCTTTTGAAATTCAAATATTTGAAGGCAGATTCTAAGGTACACCAACTATATAGGTGGAGTATAATCGTTGGGTATATCGTTATTTAATTAAACGGTCTCGATTACAAAGTTTTAGATATTACAAAGAAAAAACACACCTCAATGCTTTTCATCTCGCTCTTTGGGCTCCTCTCGAGTCAAAGAATAGTGCCATCACTATTAATCTTCTCTGGTCTTGTAGAATGTAGACATCCTCCAGCTAGTCCCATTAGTACAAAACTGTCATTGTTAGTCTCTGCTTAGGCACCACAGTTACTAACCTCACCAGAAAAAATAAAAAATGAACGTTCAAGTCCCTCCAATGCCATCTTGAGATCTTCAGAGTGAAATGATTTTCAAAGAGAATTGGAAAGAAACAACTCTTACAAAGGAGATAAAATATGGACATTAATATCCCTTATAAAAAACCGGGACACATTAGTCTCTGACTAAAATCCATGACTGACCTAGCTTTTAAGTGATTAAGTGAACTGTTAAATGTTCTATGTTGCATTAATTGCGTTAAGACGCCATAACTTGCAAAAGTTGAAGGACAAATCAGTCCATCACAAGGTGATTGGGTAAGGAAATTCACAAATTTCATCGCTTAAATTTGAATTCCGTTAGTGCATCATGTGCATCATGTATCGAATAATACGTAATATTTTGGTGATTATTCATCCGTCCTTCATTTTTACTCGCATGATATTAAATACATTATCATACTATGTTCAAGACTCTAGCTTTAGTGGATAGGGCATGAGCCTGGTTTGCAAATAAAATGCATCAGACATTTCCATCCCTAAAAACATTTTTATTAGTTATCCTTTTGCATCTGAGGAGAACCTGCTATATATGCATTGCTTACCTTGATAGTGTCAGTTAAAAGTTGGAAAACCCATGACATATAAAATTGTAAATATATTTAATTAAATTAGACATTAATCACTATCAATAATTGCAGTCCGCTACTGCAATTGTAAAGTCTCCATAATAAAATTACAAGTGCAATTATGACCACATTAGACTGTATTTTGTTGCAATATTAAGATTAATTGTGTTACGGCAACTAATTGTAGATACAGTGTCTAACCATAAACAAGGAGAAATTAAAAGGGAATAAACGACTAAGTAATATTGAGAAAGTGATGTGTCTTGGAAAGAAAAAACTCAAAATGCATATAGACACACTCATACTCATTATATGATTTAAGGAAAGGTTAAAATTTCCTCTTTTTGAAAAAAAAGGAAAGGTTAATTTTCAATGTAATTATTGCATACACATTAAGCCTGAGATTGAACATTACTAATAGTTCTACTCATGTTCACTTGGCGGGTGACCTTTACATAGTAAACTCCAATAACTAAAAGAACAACAAAAGTAACAACAATGATAATGCCAGCCACAAAACCAGCTCCAATTTGTTTCCCACTTTTCTGTGGTTCTTCAGCTGAAGCTTTGTTTTCATAATACTTCTGATTGGCTTCTACTTGAGGTAGTGGTGAACATTTGGATGCAGTGCAAGAGTCTTTGGTCTTAGGAGTTTGTGTATTGGGATGGAAGAAGATATATGCTGATGGTGGAAAAGCTACAGGGTTTTCGTAAACAAGACCATGAGGAGCTCTTTCTTCTTGAGATGTTGTTATAGAGACAAGTGTTAAGGAAAGGAGGAAGAGTAAGGACAAGTTTATCATGGGACTCATGTTTGTTATTTTAGGTTTTGTGCAAAAACTTGGAAGTAGAAAAATATGTAGCTTTTAGGTGAGAAGTTGTAGGTGGTTTGCTCTGGCCTTTTATAATGACTTTAGGTCTTGAGGAAGTGCTTGGTCCTTACACTTGAATTTAGATATATAGAATAGAATTATTTCACACTCATACAATCATTATTGTTTAATTAATTAAAATTTGACCTCTCAAAATAACTTAGTAAAACTGATTCAAAACATGCAATTAAAATACAGATCATGTAATCAAGATCGGTTGATTCTCACAATAAAACTAATTCAAACACATGCAATTAAAATATAGATCATGTAATCAAGATTAGTTGATTAATATTCACAACGATATAAATGTGTGACTATGACTTAATTCATTTTCAAGTAATTGAAGCCAATAAAATTAGGGAATACTTTTGGTTAAGAGATAAATGAAATAAGCCAAATCTATTGGTACAATGATGCTTATAATTGCTTTTTTATTTTTATTTTTAATGAAAATTTAATCATGGTTTATGTGCTTGAGTTAGCGTGTACTAGTGAATAATATCATTGGATGATTAATTGAAAACCATCCACAATTAAAAGATAATCATATACATATATATCATCTATGGATTTGGGTATTTAATCACGGTATTATAGTAATCAAATGCTAATTTTGATATCAACTGTTTGTAAGGAGTATTTAGAGGCTCCATAATGCCTATGCATATTAATGTGTTAGAAAAATGATTTGCACATTGCTTCTTTTCTACGTGGAAAAATCCTAAGCAATTAAAGCGTGGGGTTGGCTTAGCTTAGAGGGGCAGCAAAGGGAGCAAATGTTATGGCTACAGCCACAGGCATGCCTTGCTTGCCACATTATTGCGAAGGCACAAAGCGCATGCAAGAGTTTACTAATGTATATCAAATGCGTTCTTTGTGTTATAGCCACTCTATATATGTGAATATCAATCATGTGATCTTAATTTAAAATCATGTCACTCTTCATGCTTTCTTTAATTACATTTATTTATATTCACTTTCATTTAATGCCCTTGTGTAGGGAAAGTGGACACTTAATGTGACTCTCTTTAATCCTTCTCCCTTTGGCAGCACCAACATTAACATTAACTCACTTTTAATATAACCATATAGTCTAACCAATAATTAATTGACATTCTCTAGTTTTAGAAGTTTTTTAGTCAATTGCTTGCATATTCCACAGAAAAACCTAGATGGACTACCCATTTAGAATGATCCAGGAGGCAACACCTTAAGAATGTTAGGCTACCTGATGGCAACTTACTAATTTTTGTAATGAATTTAGTAGATTATTTTGTTTAATTACTAATTGGAATTTAAGTTGGTTGTACCATTTGATTACTCAACTATATGACAATTTGCTTTTTATTGAAAAGTGTATTAATTTTTTTTCTTCATAAAAAACCAAGATTAATTTTTTATATTTACTAAAACATTCGAAATTGTTAAGTTGTATGATTTGAACCCGAGATATCACAATTGTGTGAGTTAATTATTGTGGTATTTAGCCATCAGCTAAGTGGCCTAAAGGCAAAACCACTAAAGTAAAGACTTTAGGCATAAAAAATAAAATTTACTTAATAAAGAAAAAATACCTCTAATTAGGGGTATTCACATCCAAACCGATACAAAAAACTGCAGATTCATTCAAAATAACTGAAAAGCGCACAAAATCGAATACTATTGGATGTGTTTGAATCTTCCTTTATGAAAACGAATCGGATTTAATTTTCAAAAACGAATTAAACTGCATATATATCAATTTTAAATACTTATTTATTTTTATAAGTACTAGATATTGCACTGACCAATTATTTGTTAGTATTAATTTTTATTAATAGTATTGATTTGTTTAATTGAATTTATTTTTTCACTATTGCATATATTTCAAACATAATCCATTAGTATTATTTTCTACTGTTAATTTTTAATATATTAAATGTTATATTTTTTTTTCAAATTTGCTCTACTTTAACGTAACTTTAACTTTAACTTTATAATAATAATATTCAATCAATATAATATAAATTGTAATTTAGATAACCGAAAATCGACCTAATTTAAAATTGCGTTAATTCAAAATTGATGGAATTGAATTTTTTTTTAAATGTTATTCAAATCGAACTAAATTGAAAGTATTTTTATTTTTGAATTAGATGAATTTTTACTTTATAATTGATTCAAACCGTACCGCGAACACCCCTATTCTAAACTAAATAATTTATGGTATTATTATTAATTATATTATAAATTTATTTTTAATTATATGTTGGCTTAGTTGAAAAAGTATAAGTCTTTGAGTCTTTTATTCATGATTCAAATTCAAACTATGTCATTATTTTTATATGTTTTACAATTTAAAGAATATATATTAAAAGATTTTCAATATACAATAAAAAATTAATTTTATTATATGTTTTAAAAAACATAAATGAATCTTCATAAGTATATACATAATCAAATATTTTGCTTTATTTTTATAAAATTCATAATTTTTTATGTTATTATTTCATATTTAAATAAGTTTGTTGGGCCATCTGAATTTTTAATTGCCTCTTTGAATTTGTTGGATCTGAATTTTTAATTGCCTCTTTGAATTTGTTGGGCAGGTTGTTGAGTCCAGTACCTGATAGTCTTTTTAAATTAATAAAGAGAAGTTTAGGTGCATTGATTTTTGGACACCTATTAAGTTAAATAACAAAACATTACTAAAAAAAAAATACTTCAAAACACAAAGAGTGGTTTCTTTATATATATATAAGGCAGTCATGACAATATCTAAATACTTCAACACTCTTAGTAGTATTCTCTAAATATCTAAATATTTAATAAAAACAAAAACTAAACTTACATGTTTGTTGCACTTTTAACTATAGAATAAATCAATAAATATCAAAATATTTTGTAACTAAATTGAAAATTATTCAAACATGTTAAACAATTAATCATAAAACATAACAATTCAACTTATTTAATTAATCCAACATATAAAACATGAGTAAATATTAAAATAATAACTCTCAAATTATCTGTTACAAATAGATTCACGAAGAATTGGTCAGTAATATCCAATCAAAATAATAAAATACAACTAATTAAATTTGATACATTCTTCTCTACATTAATGTCCATACAAAAATTATGGCCAAGAACACAACCAATCCAGTATCATTTATTTTTGTTGAGTAGCCCTTATTGGAAATCGTTTGAGATAGTGGAACTGCATGTGGTTCAACAATTATTTCCACCTTCATTCCATTGAAGCAAAAACCTCTGCCACACATAAAGTAATATGACCTTGCCTCTAAGAGTTGGAAAACATCTCTTCCTCCTCTTGTAATGTTGTTTATGAAGCCTGAGTCAATACATTTCTCATAATTTGTTTTGTTCACCTCAAGAACATTATGGATGTGCTTGTCAAAACCAAAATCTATGTACACAAAACAAAATCGGTTAAAAACATGTTTTAATGATATAAAATAAAATGCTCATATATTAATAGAATTTATTTTATATTTATAAAAAAAATTACACTTTCAATCAATCATAATCATCAATTCATTACAAATATTTAACTTTTATGGTAACTATTTGTTAAGTTATTTTTACTACGAAAATATTAGGATAAGAAAATTGTTATTTTTACTATGAGAATATATAAAAATTAAACTCATTATGGACCAAGAAGGATAAGAAAATTGATGAAAGAATCTTACATAGCCAATCACCCTCGTAGAAACGCTCATTACTTGTCCAATTTGTGAAGTTAACTTCTGGTTTCCAAGTAAACCTTCCACCTCCAACCCTATGTAGCACTGGTTCTCTGCCTTCAGTTATGTAATACCCCATTGTGATGATCATCAATAAGCACACAATTATGTTTCTACTAACTTCCATTCTCTACCCTTATTTCCTATTGTTTAAAAAATTAATTAGAATTTTCAAATGGACAAAAAGATTAACTTAATTTTGTGCAAAGTTCATGGCAAAACTGTGAGAAAAATTGGAGCCAAAATTTGTGTGTTTATACCCGTCATGATAATGGCTCATCGAAATGTTGCCTTCATGTTTTTCTAGTTTTAAAATAACATTCAAGCAGACAATTAAGATTGGTTCAGTTGAACGAGTCATAAGATAATTTGATAATTTGGAAAATTTAGAGTAATAAAGAGATCACAAGTTCAACAAATCTCTTTAATAAAATTAACAATTTATTATTAATATTGACTATTTTAAAAAAGATTGTTCAATTGAAAAAGAGTTGACTCACAACCTCAGCATAAATACTTTGTTGGTGGCAAGGATTGATAAAAAAATATGATCAAAAAATATATCAAACAGAAGGCCAAATTATTTGAATAATAAGTGAGATGTATGAGCATCTTTAATTAGGGTCATGCGATAAATTTTTAGATCTTTGATAGACGAGTTTACTAATTATCGCTTTTATTAACTTTTCTTTTATAATATGCATCATACGCTTTTTTTATAGTGCTTTCATATCAATTTTTTTTCATGAAAAATGAAATAAGAAGAGTTGAATTTAGTTGGATGGCCTTTAATAAGTGATGTCATTTGGAATAAATTTGTACGGTGAAGATATTTTTATTAGTTTGAAGTTTGTTTTACAATAGACTACCTACTAAGGATAACTTGTTCATTTGAATTTTCAGTTGTGTGTAGGAGGGTGTGATTGTCTAGAAATGTCGCAACACTTGTTCTTCGAGTGCTCTTTTTTTGGACATATTTGGTATGAGGTTTTACGATGGTTGAGTATTAGGTGTGCATTGCCTAATCGTTGTTTGTTTTATGTTCGACACTTAATTGAATTGAGTTAAAAAGGTATATTTGTTTGTCAAAGTCTCCATACCGTTTGGTTAGTGTGCATGGGAAGAGTTCATGGATCTACTCTTGATTTGGTTAAGAGCCCGTTTGTTATAGATTATAAAAAAAAATTAATTTTAATACCTAATAATTTAGATATTATTATTTAGAGATTTTAAAAAAAAGCATAAGTTTTGTATTTGTCTGACAAAAAAAAATCATTTGTTTTTTAAATTATATATAAAAAATGATTATTTTTTAGAAGCAAAAGTAATTCTTTAAGAAAAAAAAATTATAGCAAACATGTTCTAAATTAATGTCCTTGACTTTTATTAGAACAAAAGTGACAAATTTCTTCTTCATTGAAGTTAGAATCCTTAAATATGTTTAGAAAAGGTTTTCATATAATTTTTCTTTTGTTTATATATTCTTTATTTTCTTGTTTTGGTTGACCTTAATTGTATTTAGTTGTTCATTGCACACATTGTACAATGAATAGTTTTTAGTTTAAGTTTATTTTATTTGTCAAAAGAAACCAAAATATAGAATAAAAATTAGATTTTGATAAAGATGGTAAAATGTGGACTTTGTGAAGGTGAGAGTATTTTTGTACCACTTTGAGTGAAGATCCTTTAGGTTTAAAACTTTTGGAAGAAAATGAAGGGTTGTGTGTATTAGTGAGAGTTTAAAGAGTTGGGTTTAACAATACTTCAATAAAACAGATTTAATCTTTAATAAAAGGGAAATGTACATGGAGATAAACCATCAATAAAATCTATCCATACATTAAAATAAATTAAGTATAATTTTATGACAAGGGTGATATTTGTCACTTAATAACAATATTTAGCTATCTTAAACTTTCTATTATTATTTCTTTAAATTTTTTTTTTTTGATATTTCAATTTTGTTTTTTATTCCAATTTAATTTTTGTTTAAAAAGTAGGGTTAATTTATTATAATAAAAAGTTAAAATTTAAAAAGATTATTGAGAAACTACACGAAAACTTTACAATATTTTTTTTAATATCTTTTGTCGGGGTTGTAATTTTGAAGGAGCAATTCACTTTCTTATACTTTGTTTTCTTTTGCAAATTTTAATTTAAGCAACTGTTTTTCACAACAATTTTGGTTCAACCAAACATAATATAGTTTTTACGATTTATCTTATAATTTGTATATTGTATAAGTTTAAATTTTAGTTAACTTTTATCTTTAAATTAATTGTTCTTTGTTTATTATTTAAAAATTATAGTTGATTTTTTGTTATATAATTTTGTAGTACTAATTTTAAGAAAAACTTTAAATTATCAGATTAATTCTTTAAAAAAATATACTCTTATTTTGCACATTGCCCCACTTCATACTTAAAGTCAATGCATTTTCATTTTACAAGACTTAATTAAAGCCTCGTTGTGTTGTGTTCCATTCATTATAGTTGCTCATAAATAATGACATTTTTTTTTCAAAGAAGAAACCAAAAAATGGTTCTCTTTTAGACCTATGGAATAAAGAAGAATTAATTTCACTATAAATGCACCATTAGTATCTTAAACCTTCCTCAAGTGCTGTTTTATTTTTTTATTGACAGACTATTTGCATTCAAAATGTAATTTTGACTGTTTTTTTATTCTTCTAGAATCCTTCTCTATTGTTTCTCTCTAACATTGTTTCTTCGTATAGGTAGGAGAATGCATATCTATATTTAATTTTAGATCCTACTATTTATAACCTTTTACAATCAATTAATAGATGTGAAATATGTGTTGTTTATCTAATATTTTCCTGCTATTTTTTAAATGGTTCCTTCATCAGACATTTTATCTTCGAATGAGTGGTGGTTATTCTAAAACACAAACACAGCTGTAGATAATTCTTAGGTACTACAACTCACATTATAAGTTTTATATATTTTCCTGCTATTTTTTATTCTATAGTTTATGCATTTGAGTTGACAGAATAGTATTTTTATAATCATGTGTAATTTAAAAGTTATGTTTTGTGATTTGTTTTTAATTTGAAGGTTTGTGAAGGTGAGACCAAGTTCAATTTACATTTGAATTCTTAGAAGTTGATTCATATATTTATTTTGATATGCATGTTATATATAACTTGCCTTGTCAATGCTGTTGGAGGGTAGTTAATTATCTTGGAGCAAAAATCACTCCAACAAAGGTATAGATTTGAATTTTGTGATTATTTCTATATTTTATTTAATTATGAATGAATTGTTTGGTTTTTAAAATCTTAATTTAGGTGTCATCCACTATTACTAATGTCAAGATCCACACATGTGTTGAAGAAGATGTGGAGATGAAGTTTGTACATAGTCTCAATTAAAATTGTTTGTATATTAATGTGGTGAAGATGAAGTTTATACATAGTCTCGATTAAAATTGTTTGTATATTAATGTGGTGAAGATGAAGTTTGTACATAATCTCGATTAAAATTGTTTGTATATTAATGTGGTGATTTTTTTTTTTTTCTGAGATTCTCCAAATTGTGGTTTATGTTTTATTTTCTCAATCACACATTGTCCAAATTTTAAAAATAATTATGTTTTATTTTCTCAATCACAAATTGTTCAAATCAAAATAAGAAAAAAAGTAACGAAAAAATCAATTTGTATCATATATTTTAATATTTAATAAAGTTGTATGTATGATTATTGTAATATCCAATCATAAACAAATTTTCCACGTTATATTCAATAATTTTAAAAAACTTTACTATAATATGTATTTTAGTACGAGCAGTGAAACATCGAACTATTTAATATTCAACTAAAAAAAATTATATTATTTTAATTTTAATATTCTTTTAAATATTTAAAAATATTATTTATATTTTATCTCGTGCATCGCACAAATACACATGTTTATATACTTAAATAATAACAAAAGAGAAATGTAAGATAGAGTTGAAACCATCAATAATAAAAGTATTAAAAGTATTGAATGTTCACCATTATTTTTTCACCTCTCTAAAAAATAATTGATTTGAAAAACAATATTTATCGAAAATAGAAGACACTTAAACATCAAAGATAAAATGATAAATTTAAACAAATTGAATTAACTTCCAAAAGACAGAGGAAGCAAGAGAGAAAGATCAGACAAATTAACAAATAAGATATAGGAAAATGTATTCTCGGGAAGAGCAATATAGATACACGTCCATATATGCGATATATAATTCTAGGAAATGAAACAAAAAAGAAAGTTCTTCTATACAATTCCTTAATATAGTAGATGGGAATTTAAATGGAACATTTAAAAATTAACAGTTTTGATATAATTAAAATTGAATCCTCAATAATTAAATGATATATTATTTATGTATTAAAATTCTTAATTTAATTAGTTTTAATAGATGTTATAGTAATATATACATTGATAAATTAAAGAAAATTATTAATAAAAAATTTATAATATCAATACACATTATTTTTTTATTGTACCGTAAAACTTGTCCTGGTTATAGTTTTTTCACACATCTTTTACTCAAAAATAGAAAGTTTCTCACTTCTTACAATTTGCTAACCATTTTGTTGCCAAAATTTTCACATGTCTTTGAAGAATAATCAATTAAAGGCGTGACATTTTGGGATAAATCTATTGGTTTGAGAGACATCCAAATTACCGTATATAATACTCCATCAGTATTCCAATGAATGCACTCTAGCACCATAAATTTGACTCAAAATAAATCTAATTTACAATGTAATTTTAATTATTTTTTCATATATTAATTTTCGATAATTACTATATACACAACTTTCAAATTATTATTATACTTTAGGTTGATAATAGTGAAAAACTAACTAATGATTAAGATGAGCAATATAATAAAATCTCGTGTTTTTTTTTAATTATTGTATTTTTTAATATATGTGCAAAAATCTTAAACGACGTTCATTATGAAATTGAGGGAGTAATTTGATGCGATAGTTAAGGGACTAATGGGCCTAAGTTGTCCCTTTAATGAAATTTATTTAGAACATCCCAAAAAAATCATTTAGAATAAAACTTATTTGCATTTTCTCATATGCTTTTTATATGGATATTAATTTAATCAATTATAATTTCTTCACATTGATAATTTTCTCAAAGTTTGTTATAATACAAAAATGTATTTTTAGTTAAGAACCATTCGTAAAACACTTACGAAAATGTACATAAGTTTTTCTATTTAGACTTAATTCCACTTTTGACCCCTTTAATTTCTTAATTGCACGATTTTGGTTCCCTATTTTAAAACGAACGATTTTGAACTCTTACATTTAACTCATTTTTGATTTTGTAGTCCCTTATATATTTTCTCTCAATTTTGTGGTGATGTGGTCAATTTTAATGATGTGACACGTCCACGAGTATTCCAACATCGATATAAGCATTTTCAACAGGAAAAAAAAAATTGTTAGAAAAAAATATATATATCTTTAAGGAAATTGTTGGGAAAAAAAAAGTCATTAACCCCTTCATTTGTCTTCTTCTTCTTTGTCCAATTTCTTAGAAAACCAGAAAATTGTTAAGAAAAATTATTGGAGAAAAATAATGTCCCTCGTCTTCTCATTCCTCTTTCTTTCCCATCCACCTAACTCATGTTTCATATCAATGAGCATCACATGTTTGAACCGATCTATAACTCAACAAAGTGGAAAGTCGTGGGTTGGTTTGTCTAACACGTGACAAATAATAAGATTGGTCATAGATTTTGTTCCTTTGCAATAAAGGGTGTCCATTTTTTGGAGGGCAAAAAGTGGTGGTGGTAAGTAGTGAGTTTGTGAAGGAGTAAACGTTATGAGGGTGGGGGTGGCTGTTGGGGAGTGTAGAAAGGGTAAAGAGGAGGAGGACTGTGAAAAGAAGAAGTGTGCAAATTGAGATTGTGGTAAAAAATTTAATTGAAATTTGGAATAAACAATTGGAACAATAAATGAGATGAAGAGATTTCTGATTTTCTAAGCAACGAGATGAGGAAGAAAAAGAAAGGTGAAGGAGTTAAGAATTTGGAATACCCTTAAACATGTCACATCATTAAAATTGATCACATCAGCATAAAATTGGAGAAAAATATAAGAAGAACTACAAAATGAAAAGGAGGTAAATATGTGTATGGGTGTTCATGGTGTAAAAACTGAATCGAATTGAACCACATTAATAATTTTGTTCAGTTTTTAAAAACCACTTTTGAATCAAGTTCAGTGCAGTTCTGAACCGTTTTGAAACTGATTTATAAATATAAACCAGTTTATAGTTAAAATAGGTTTCGAACTAGTTCTTCGGAAAAAAAGTTTTGAAATTCTTTCGAAAATAAAATATCGATTTTTTTTTGAGAAATTCTTTTTTGATTTTTTCCAAGAAAAATAGATGTAAATAATTTCCCGATAAAAAGTTTCGATTATTTTTTAAAAAAAAATCGAATTTCTTTTTGCAAATTTTTTTTGAGAAATTATTTTTAATTTTTTCAAGAAAAATAGATATAAAAAATTTCTTGATAAAAAAAGTTTTCAAGAAAAATGTTTCGATTATTTTCCAAAATATATTTTCAATATTTTCTCAAAAATTTTCTAAGAAAAAATTGATTTAAAATATTTTTAATTTTTTTCGAAATAAAATTTTTTATATATTTTATTTAGAAAAACAAATTTCAGAAAAATATTAAGAGAAAAAATCTTAATCGAGGTTAAATTTTTTTTAAAATTATTAAATTACTTTTTAAATTAAATTTAGTTAACTGAATTATTTTAAATATGTGATTTAATTCATGAACTATTTAATTGATTTATTTTTTTTGAGTGCACTGTCATCTAATTTATTAATATAATTTAATTAATTATATATTTTGCATTCCTTAAATGTAAGAGACCAAATCATTTATTTTAAATTATAGATACCATTGTTGCGTAATTAAAAAACTAGAAAAGTAAAAAGTGTACTTAAATTTTGTATTTATTTCTAATCGCTAATGCGCAAGAACCGTGCTTTTTTTAATTTCTATGATAAGATACTAGTACTTAAATTATGGACATGTGGGTAGGATTGTTTCACTAAAATAATCACGAATGTTCCATCACCTTCTAGTCCATTCTAGTTATTTAACCATTAATATCCGTCTCAGAATAGAATATGCGGCAAAACCTCATCTTTTCTTTTCTTTTTTTATTTCGTTTTCTTTTTAAAAATTATTTCTTCTCTTTTGTGACATTATAGATATAAGAGCAGTGGAGAAAATTAAGCCAATAGTCGTTTTCTGCAATTTCCTTCAACTTTCACTATTATATTATACTATTATTTGTGCTAACCCAACGTACATATCTTATCATAATTTTTTCCTCGAGAAAGTTATTTCCAAAATCATTTTTAAAAACCCTTTATACCTCAGCTGTGCAATTATTATTATTATTATTATTATTATTATTATTATTATTATTATTATTATTTTATTATTGAGAAATCCCACATATTTTTATTTGTATTATATATATATATATATATATATATTTTTTTTTTTTGTCAAGGATTATATATCATTTCAAACATCCTTGTTTTCTAGATTTTAGAAGATGATGGGTGGTCCAATACATGTTAAGATCAAAGATGAATTATAAAATGATGTCTTTTTTAAATTATAAAAGTATTTTGGTAAAATTATTAAATTTTTATTCGAACTTAATTTATTTCATACGTTTAAAAATACTATTACGATTTTTAATTTAAGTTATTGACAAAAGATAAATAGAGAAAAGTAAATTGAATTATATTAATAATTGAGAGAACTAATTTTATCAAGAGTTACATAAATTTATATAATTAATTAAATAAATAATTAACTAGCTAGTATAACTAACTAGTCAATTTAACAAACTAAGATATCTAATATATCCTCAAGATATAATGTGTTTAATATATTTCGAGCTTGGAAAATCTCAAGAATAAAATGTCGGAAAAGACATTGGCTAAAAGAAATTTAAAATGACAAAATCATTGACTAAAAGAATTTCAAACACCAAAAATTAATCGGCAAAAGAATATGAATTTTGTGCTTGACTAACCATATCATGAATAGAAGCTAATATGTATAGAATTTGAAATGACAATTAAGGCAAGAAAAAAATGAAATTTTTCTTAACCATCCAATGTATTAATTTTTTTTTTATAGAAGTGGAGATGCCAATGAGGCTAAAAATAATGAATTTGCTTATTCATCAATTTCTTTATGGGTATAAGCTAGAATTCTAATTAAAGCTAAAAGATAAATAAATTTTATAGAATATCAATTAAGGCCGAAAGAAAAAATAAATTTTTAGTGTTATTGGTGTTCTTGAAAAATCTTCAACAAATACTTTGATAGTATTCCTGCAATTTCCTTCAACTTTCACTATTATATTATACTATTATTTGTGCTAACCAAACGTACATATCTTATCATAATTTTTTCCTCACGAAAGTTATTTCTAAAAATCATTTTTAAAAACCCTTTATACCTCAGTTGTGCAATTATTATTATTATTATTATTATTATTATTATTATTATTATTATTTTATTGAGAAATCCCACATATTTTTATTTATATTATACATTAATTTAATATTTCTTAAGACAATATTAATTTTAAATAAAATATTAATTTTAGTTTTAAAACTAACATAGTATTAAATTTTTGTCAAATATTATTTTCTTCGAAGTCTAAGAGGATTAATTTAGTGATTTAGTCTTTACATCTATTCTAGTGACAAAAGTCATGTACACTAAATATAGAGAGAGATAGTATATTGCAGATTTAAAACGTACACTCCAATACATTAAATATGTGCTATATATACGTGACAATGATGGTAAGTTTTATTAAAGCTAAAATTGGGTTTTCCAATACTATTATGACAAATAATATTGGCTATATTTCAATGCTAGTTTTCAAATTAACAGAAAGAAATAGGACACTCTACTCGACTAGATGGGTCCTGTCTACAAACGCATATATTTTTTTTAACTCATACAAAATCATTAATTAAAGCATGAAATATGGTGAAGATAAGGTGTGTTACCTCACCAATCTATTAGTATCTATTTATTTTGTATGAAATAATAAGGTGCACATGTAAGGAATCCGAAGCAATCCACCTAACATGTTTACTTTTTCCTTTCTTACTTTTTTCAAATATTCTTTTATTAGTTATATATTATAACGTCTCTAACAACTAAAATGAAATTCTAAAAAAAAATCAAGTTTCATGTCACGTCCGATAAACATTAACCACCACCACAAAAGCCAATCAATTAAATAGGGCATGCTTTTAGTGAAGCTCACTATTTTGAAATTGTTTAATACATTAGGATAAGCATCCCAACAGAAATCTATTATCAAAATCATGATAGTTGTCATGATTAGGCACCAATTAAATATTGAAAACGCTAAATGCACTAAAGAGAGAAAGAGTTATGTTAATTTGTTTCTTAATTTTAGGTATTACGTACGAATTTGAAGATTCAAGAAGCTGACAAAGTTTAAGATAAAAAAGAAAATAGAAGCTAATAAAGTTTACAATATAATTTATAGTAAGGAGTAATGGCACAACCAAATTTTCTTAATAATTTTAATACGACACCTCACCTTTTTTGTCATTGTCCGTTTTCAAGACTAAGATGGATGATGAACATGATACGCACCTAATGGTAATTAAGAGAGAAAATTCAAAGGAAATTTCAAGAATTAGGCCTTTGTTTTACCCAAAAATAAAGAATTAGGCCACTTCTTTTTTTTTTTTATGAAAGAGAAATTAAAGAGATAGGTTTCACTTATAAATTAACACACATCATTACCGTATAAAGTTTAATTATCCACAAAAAAGTAGTATAATAGTTTGATTAAGGAGATTAGATGAGTTATATACAAAAACTTTAAGATTGAATTGTGTGACACTAATATTTTTTCATCCCTATCGTATAAAGTAACTATTAAACATCCATCTATCATATTAAAGATACTAAACTCAAAGTACAAAAATAATAATTTATAAAAATTGAAAAACAGATAATTTTTGATACGAAACTAAACAAGAGAAAGATGATGAAAATGACACATAATTAATTACCAAGAGCAAATTGAAAAATGACTAAAAGGATGCACAAAAACATAAAAACAAACACATAGGAATTGAATACATACATACATTGGAAATAAAATAAATAAAAATGACACAAAAGGGATACAAAATACACCCTTGAAACGCACACATGGTTATCTACAATTTCATGTGACCCTTATTTTTGGTTTTTTTCTTCCAAACCCCACTACAGCTGTACTGAAATGGAAAAGACGAAAACGCCCAAAGGGACCACTTCATTTTGCACTCCTCAACATTATTCTTCGGGGGAAATTAATTAACACCATAGACTCATTGACAAATAAGTGATAGATAGAGGTGAATTAATTAAGCATTGCTTCTGAAGGATCCAAGAGCTTTAATGGCTGATCCTCTAAGAATGTATTGGTGGTATATTGCAGCCACTGTAGCTCCAATAATTGGTCCAACCCAGAATATCCACTAATCATGAAAAGAAATTATATATATTAGAATATTATTATCAACATCAAAATACACATATATATAATTATTCTAATTAATTTTTTGATATTAAAAAGTAACAAAATTGTGCATTTTAATCATTGAAATTTTAAGAATCCATCAATTTAATCTATAAAATTTGTAAAATAACAATTGAAAATCTTAAATTGAAAAATACAGTTTAATTTAATAATTTTAAAAAAATTTAACACCAAAATTTTACCTGATCATCCCAAATTTTGTCTTCGTTGTAGATTACGGCTGATCCGAAACTTCTTGCCGGGTTAATACCGGTACCGGTAATCGGGATAGTAGCCAAGTGAACCATGAAAACAGCAAATCCAATGGGTAGTGGTGCCAAAACCTTAAGTCATCAATTCAAAATAAAAAAATTATATAACTTATATAATGAAGAAAAAAAAATGATAAATTATGTGACATAATTTATAATAAAATTTCTTACAGGAACATGGGAGTCCCTAGCGTTTCTCTTTGGATCAGTGGCAGAGAAGACAGTGTAGACAAGAACAAAGGTACCAATAATCTCAGCACCCAAAGCTGTACCTTTGTTGTAACCATCATGAATAAAGTTGGCACCACCTCCATACCTGTCAAAGTATGCTTTTTGGAAACCCTTGGCTAGTCCGGTACCGCATATGGCACCGGCGCACTGCGCTGCCATGTAAAATACCGCCCTCAGCAACGACACCTTTCGTCCCACGAATAGCCCGAATGTCACCGCCGGGTTTATGTGCCCTCCTGCAATCACAATTCAACACATAAATTTAGTTACATGACGTACTAACAACTAACATTTGTATAAATAAAAAAAAATCATGCGAGTAAATTTGTAAAATCAATTATTGATAAAAAAGAAAATAGTACCGTGACCCATGTTGCAAGGAAGGTCGTGAACAAATTATAATTTTAAATTGTAGTTTATAACTATAATTATAATTATATATCACAACTGCAATTACATTTATATATATTTAATTTTTATATTTTTTTGCCATATGAAAGTAAAGTTCGTAGCATAACTACAGTTGAGTCACAACTACAATTCAAAGCCATGATATATATAATTTCATTATAGTTATGAAAATATGGATAATTGAACACCTAATTAAGCTTTATATCTAAACATGAGAAAATTTAATAGCAATTTAAAAAAGATCTTGTAAGAAGGAGAAGAAATTAACATACCAGAAATACCAGCAGTGCAGTAAACAAGGATGAAAATCATGCCACCAAAAGCCCAAGCAATACCCAAAATCCCAACACCATCACAATCAGTACCACCAGCTTTAGGATCACTCTGATGACTATAACCAATAATGGTCAAAATAGTGACATAAAGGAACAAAAGTGTTGCTACAAACTCAGCTATAAGAGCTCTATAAAAAGACCACTTTGTTAACTCATCAAAATCAATCAATGGTGCTGGTGGTGGGTCTTGGTAATCTTTAGCTGAGAATTCACCATGTTCTTGAACCTCAACATCTTTAGCCATTGCTTAAACAAAACTATGTTTTTTTTTTCAAAGTGGGAGAGTAGTGTGGGTTGAGTTGAGTAGAAAGGGGTGGTATTTATGTAACAAAAGAAAGGAAAAGGAATCAAATATTTTAAGTGTGTTTTTTTGTTCGTTTATTGATAATGACATGATTAAATTTAACGCAATTTTTTTTGCCGTCCTACTTAGGTTGATTTCGCTTGCATGGTCCCACTTTATTAGGACCCCATTCCAACGGGACTTATTGATTTATTTGCATATTATTATTATTATTGTTAATATTTTTATTTATTTTAATAACAATAAATTTAGATGACTTGAGTAAGGATGAGTTAGGCTTCAATGTTTTCGGATATGTTGATAGAGATTCTTACAAATTTTTCATGGTTGAAGTTTTTACGATTGATAAGTGAAGTTGAATTTACGTTTTTTGAGAATATAACTATACTATTTATCAATTGGAACCATTTTTGTTGACTATTATTGTTGTTATTAAGATAAATCACAATTTCAATCATTAGAAATGTAAAACGACGCACTTTGATTTATGACTCAAACAAAAATTTAAATTAATTATTAAAATGTCAATCAATTTAATTTTTTATATTTTAATAATAAATGATAATTTTGACAATAAATTATATTTTTAAAAGACTTATATAATAATAATTGTATCTTTTAAAATTATTATAATAATTCAAAAACTAATTTTAGTTTTCAAATGAATCAAAAATGGGGATCAAAATAACAATACTTTACATTTATTTTCAATGATTAAAAATGTTGTTTTGATGTTATTATAATAATAATAATAATAATAATATTATTATTATTATTATTATTATTATTATTATTATTATTATTATTATTATTATTATTATATGGTGTGGTGTGGTCCCGTATGACCTAAAAAGGTTGTTGTATGCCAACGGCTACATGTGATTATGGGCAAGTATGGAATTTGAAAAGGTGTTGTGTGTATAGATAGATAGAGAATTCTGTGGCAAACTAAGCATCAACAACAGGGTGTACTGCTTTTGCTGCTCTGTCTCTCACTATTTTGGCAATTCATAATCAATGACTGTGGTCCCATCTGTTTTTTGGTTTTCATCCGCACTATCTTTTGATTAATCTCTATTCCATCGTAAAATTGGTAAAGTTTTATCTCAAATTGTTTTATTACCAAAGATTAAATCCAGATACTAGTTGAGTATTTTTCTTTAGATGGAACTGCATTTTGCTAGTGTTTGTTTCCCTAATTCTCTGTCTGGTCTTATAATTAGTGTCCGATAATTAACTCATTTAATTATTTTATTCATATTAAAAAAATATATTAATGTAAGAAAGAGAAAATTATTCTTATAAAAATATTAGTATATTATCAATATTATAAATGTATAATAAAATATAGTACATTGTAGGTGACATAAATAATTTTAATTAAATGATATAATTAAAAAAAGTATATTAAAATCAAAATACTCATTTATTTTTAGAATATTTTTTTCTTTTTGCAGGTGAATCACTCAATATAAGACCAATGAGTATGGTTCTATTCAACATCTTATCTTCATGTGAAAAAACCAATAACAAAAATAAAACAAAAATTCAAGTGTATTTAAACTCTTCATCAACCATCAACTCATAAGGCAAATTTTAATATTGATTGTGGTCTACTATAGAATCGATATTTTAAAAATATTTAAATTTTCAATTACCAAAACTTTGTCTCTTAAAATGAATGTTAATGATTATTTTTATTTTTATGAATCATGATTAAGATAATAACTAAAATGATACGGATTCGATAAAAAAGAAAGATAAAACAAATATATATTTCGTATTGAATTGATATCAATAAGTCACCGTCTTATTATTAAAAATGAGAAAGATCATAAACTATTAATTCTAAAGAGTATCGTTCACCATCGTTAAAATTTTCAATAATTTTTAAATATTAATTTTCATTTCACCATTAATAAATGTTGTCCACCGTACACAATTCACTCAATTCTATTTTAATTAATGTACTATTTTAAATATTGATCTTCATTATTAATGAAAGTAATCTCTCCCTCGATCTTATATTCCATTGTATATGGAACTAAGGCTTTGGCTGTGCACCAGCTAGTTAGGTATCGCATGGTGCGTTAGGTCTCTCATTTATTGGATCGAATATCCTACAATATTAACTATGGATGAAGCATAGTGGGAAGAAGAGCGTTAAGGTAGAAAATACATTTTTGGATCGTTGAAAGATTTGTTTTTTAGTGTATTGAGTTCTTGGTTAAAGTTGTATTGTTCTTATCTATGATGTTTATTTTTTTGATTTAACTTTTTTTTTTCTCAAGAATTTTGTACTGGTGGGTAAGGGTGTACAAAATTTAGTTCATCTTGCGAATTCGACTTAATCTGTAAACAACGAGTTGGATTTGAACCGATCCAAAAAAAAAAAGGACATAGACAAAGTGAAAAAAAGATTGGATTCAGGTCACTCTATGAGTTATCCGTCCCGTCCCAAAATATATTAAGGTTCGAAAAAACATTATCTTTCCTAAATTTTTTCTCCTCACTTTTCTTCCAAATTATTATTATTATTATTATTATTATTATTATTATTATTATTATTATAAGACAATATTGGTTAGATACTACTATTAAGTGGTAAAAAATCTATAGATCCAGTAAGTAGTAGAATATTTCTTTTGACTAAATGATTTGTATTTTGTATGATAAATGTTATGAGTTGTGAATTGACAAGTATAAGGTAGCTTACTGTGAGTTATTTTATTTTATTTTATTTTATTTTTAAAAAAAATTATTAATTGGCGATTCGTTTTGAGACCAATTTGATCTTGTCCTATTTTTATTAAACCCACAATTAATCGCATCTAAAAATTGATCCGGTTAAATATTAAGACGGATTAGAAATACACCAACCCAATATAAACCATCATTTTGTACCCCCTAATAGCATTCGAGAGAAATCGAGAATTCATATGATGTTACTGGTTGTGGACTTTTTTATCTAGCGAAGAAAATTCCTTGTGTATGGTGCGAGACCTAATTCACTCGTACACCCTAGACACCGCCTGGAACTAAATAACAGCATAGGATCTAGTAATATAAATTTGAGTTAAAATATGTTTTTTATTTCAATAAAATTTTAACATTTTTTTTTTATTTTTATAAAAATATGTACATAGTTTTAATCTTTGTGATAAAGTCAACATATATATAATATCAATCGTTCCTCCACAAAATAGTTCCAAATTCGATTCCAAATTCGATTGCAAAATTTATATATTTATACATTTAAAAAATTTATATTTATTTCAATCCAAGTTAAAAAATTATAAATGATTTTGGAGAAATTTTTTAAATGTTTTAAATATCATTGTAAATAAAAGATTATTAAATATATTTCGTTTTAGAATAGACTAAATTGTTTGCTGAATAATTTTAAAAAACTAAAATTATATTTTTATTTTACATGGACTAAAATTAAAAGGTTAAAATTTTATATGACGTAAATCATATTTAACCATTTAATTTTTCTCTTATGTAAGATAGAGTTAAAACCATCTCTTAAATCATATGCAACCTTCACTTATGATGATCATTAATCATTTATGTTCAACCTCTTAGTTAGTGATTATATATTTTCAACTTATGAAGACCTTCTATAATTAATAAATAAATAATAAATATTTGAATTTAAAAATTAAATTACATTTACAATATTTTATAATAAATTAAAATTTAGAATGTACCTTTTAACTGTGAATTAACGGATGTTGAAAAATAAATTACATAAAAAAATATTCATATTTTAATTCATAGTAGTAACATATAACAGTAGAGGATGATTTTCTAATATATACAACACTAAATAAAAATATTATATTAAGGGAGAGAGGGGTCATTAATTAATTGATCATATATAAGATGTTTTTTCTTTTTATGTTATTGCTCGAACAAAATTGGAGTTCTCTTGAATTTGAATTACCTTTTTTTACAGATGCATTTGAAATGTGAGTTTTACCTGAAGTCTGTCGTGTTACAACCCTGGTCGTAAACTTCGGTTTGAAGTGAAACATGAAACATCCAAGTTAGTGGCTAAGAAATGTTCACATAATAAAATAGGAAGAGATTAAGATATATTATCCTGAAAAAAGAAAGTTATCACAATGATTTTCAATACTGCAATTATGATTAATTAATTATATTAGAATAATTAAAAGTAGGTTAGTTGTTGTCTTCCTTGCATGACGAAGGCGTGCCAGAGGAACTTATCTGGACGCCCTTAAATCAAATGGGTTTTGGACACACTGCGGCTTCAACACATTAATTATCCCTCACCACCACTTATTTTAATTGATTATATAATTTATTAACTAAAAGTTACAAATTTAATTAAATCTTATGTCATATCATCTCATTTTATATATAAAAAAAAATTGAATTAACGGAAATTGATGTATTTAATGTAACATATCTTCTAGTGATATAATATTATTTATATTTAAAACTAAAAAGAGTGCAATTTGAAAGTAGTTTCACATATCATTGTAGTATTTCTCCATTAACACTTCGACATACCCACCACAAAACATAGACAAATGAACAAAAGGAATGTGCATATTATTTGTCTTATTTGATAAGCTTTTAGAAATTCCTAAAATAAAAATGAAAAGAAAAGGTGCCGTAACAAAAGCCACTTCCACCCAAAAAAGAAATTCTTGACCTTATTTTTCTTTTTTAATGTTCCCTCATGAATATTATTTTAGTTAAAAAAAATTACAAATAAATATTATCTTTAATGTAAATTTATTTATTTTTCTACTTTTAAAACAATATTTCCACTTTACTTTTTAGTAAAGATAATTTTGTAAAAATAATTATTCAATTTATTTTAATTATTGAATCATTGTATTTCTAATACGTCGGTAAAAATCTCAAACATTCATTTGAAAAT
The DNA here is from genome assembly GCA_037974755.1 of Cicer yamashitae. Classification (NCBI taxonomy): domain Eukaryota; kingdom Viridiplantae; phylum Streptophyta; class Magnoliopsida; order Fabales; family Fabaceae; genus Cicer; species Cicer yamashitae. The sequence goes on along the minus strand of JBBPBQ010020323.1, from coordinate 47,930,338 downwards.
GGAAGGTATAAATATTGTTCAAATTCAAATTCAAATGGAAGACAAATTATTGAGCGGGTCTCTTCTCAAGTGGAAGTCCACACCAATTAAAAGAAGAAAAAAAAAAACCAAGAATGTTGGTGGGTAAGATGGGGCTTAGCCCGTGTGTGAGAATACATTGTCGTGTACATTGGGTGAGAGCGTGAGAATGGATGTGAATCTTCTCGACTCTCTCTATCTCTTTCACCAATTTATTTTTCTTTTTTATTTTCTCTTTCTTCAATTTTGTGTTCTCTCTATTTCTCTCCATACAATTTGGTGAAGAGGATCCAACTGTGTGTTGGAATAGGGCTATTGCAATTAATAGAGTAGGAGAATAAGAAAAGAAGAATTTGTAGTAGTGGTGAATCAAACGTACTTCATTTTGTTTGAAATTTTAGTATGTTATTTTTGTCAACGATTTTGTTATTCTAATAACTTTTAGACTAAATTATATTTTTGTCCTTTAAGTTAAGTTTTTTTCGTTTCATTTTGGTCGCATATGTTTCAAACAATAGACATTTTGATCCTCGAGTTATTTTCATTGTGTTTTAGTGCCTTAAGTTATAAACATAAAATATTTTAGTCTCTTAAGTTACAAAAATAGGCACTTTGATCACTTAAGTTACAATGTTAGACACTATTACAAAGGATAAAAATATAAAACGTTTGGAACTTAAGGGACCAAAGTGTTTATTGTTTGTAACTTAAGCGGCTAAAATGAAACGAAAATACCTTGAAAATCAAAATGTCTAACATTTGTAACTTTAAGGGACTAAAGTGAAACCTAAAAATAACTTAAAGGACCAAAAGTGCAATTTAACCTAATTTTTGTTAGTAGTTTTATCTTCTATGTGAATCAGTTTGTGATGACAACTTTTATGGAGGTGCTCTATTATTGTTTAGTTACTATTGTTAAGTGATGATTTTGGTTTCCTAATGTTACTTATTTTTTAGTCTGAACAACTCGTGATTTTTACATTTACTTTAAGGAGTTTTTCACGTTAAATTTGAAATGTTATATTTATAGTTTTTTACTCATTTATTGTTATAATTACTAGTATTGGTGTTTCATTGGTAATTTTTGAGTTCATATTCTACAAAAAATAATTAATTTAATTTTCAAATATTTCATTGTGCGCTTTAATCCCAAGAAAAACAAAAAAAACTTTGATCTAAGGATCACTTCTTTGGATGTTACATGTTTATTTTTCCTTAGCTAGTGATTTTAAGTTTAGATTTGAGTCTTGAAAAGGCATCAACAATTGAATTCTTAAGAGAGAGTTTTATAATTTATATAAATATTTCATCCAACTCGAGAAATTGATCTATATTTTTTTACTCAAAAGTGCTTATAGCATCAATCAAATATATATATATATATAGAAAAAGAAGATACAATTGAATTTATTCTACTATCCTTATTCCATTTATTGACATCTATTCAAAATCAAGGACATAATAGTCTAACACATCTCTTTATCTATCATTCTATATATTAACTACTTTGACACACTTCTTTGTTTGTCACACTATCCATTAACCAATAGACTATTTATTTTATCTCCCTTTAATTTGTGCCTCCTTTTTTCATTACATTTCTCCATTTCAAATATTTGTCAGTGACACACATAAAAAGACGGAACAAATATTTTTTATTGATACTTAAAAAACTACATGACACATATTTGTCATCAATAAATATATTAAAAAAATACAAGATAAATATTTATCATTAATAAACATAAAAAAAAAACACCGAACAACTATTTGTCCTAATACATAAAAAAAATACGAGACACATATTTTTCATCGATAAATATTAAAAAAAACATGAGAAACACATTTATAATTGATAAATATAAAAAAACACATGATAAATATTTGTCATTGATACATATAAATAACACGGAATAAATATTTATCACGTATGCATATATAAAAACATGAGATAAATATTTATCACTAATAAAAAATAAAACAAAAATTACAGGATGCATATAGGTCATTGATACATAAAAAATACATGACACATATTCGTTATTGATAAATATAAAAAAAAATGAAAAACAATATTTGTAATCGATAATCGAT
>JBBPBQ010020323.1:47890816-47927817 GCA_037974755.1 Cicer yamashitae | reverse complement strand
AAAAACAACGCAAGACAAATATTTGTCACAAATAAATATACAAAAAAACACATGATAAATATTTGTTACTGAAAAATATAAAAATACATGTGACAAATATTTATTACTGATCAACATTAAAAAAACATGAGAAAAATATGTATAATCAATGAATGTATAAAAACATGAGATAAATATTTATTACTGATAAATATAAAAAGAAATACAAGATAAATATTTATTAATGACAAAAATATGTTATTGATACATAAAAAATACGAAACTTATATAGGCGAGTACGGTTTTTTTATTTATTAAAATAACCTCTTTTTTTTTTAAAAAAAAACACCAATATACCCCACTTTCAAAATTAAATACCAATATACCATATTTTTAAACATTAGTAGGAAGTCGCGATTCCAAACTTGGATTTTAAATTTATTTATTTTTTCATTATTTTCTTTTAGGAAATCGCCTTTTGCAAGGATAACTTTGGACAACTTTTTTTTATTTGTATTGATTAAAAAAATGTAAGAAAAATAAATATAATAAACAATAACTAATGAAAATATAAATACATGAAAATTATTAAAAATACATAAAATTACAACAACAAAAATTACATAAGTTGAGTAGAACTTCTAGTAACATTCGCACAATATTTTGAAGTATGATTTATTATCCGACATAACTCATATTTTCATGATATTTTATCTTTAATTTTAATTTCACTTCTAATGTGATACTGATTCTGTACTCCACATTTTAAAATTGTGATACAATATTTTGCATAAATATAGGGTCAATATCACATTAAAACTCAAATAGCTATTAAAAGTAAAGTGTTATGAAAATACTCATTATGTCGCATAATGAGTTATATTCAAAAATATTATCCGAATGTTACTGGTAATTCCACTCATTTTATGTAATTTTTTTATTGCATTTTTACTAATTTTCATTTATTTATATTATTATTAATTATTGTTTTATTATTGTTATTTTTTTACATTTTTTTAAATAAAACAAAGAAAAAAATAAAATAAAGTAGTACAAAGTCAGCCTTGCAAAAGGAGAATTCCTAAAAAAAATAAAGAAAAAATTGAAAAGTATATTGGTATTTAATTTTGAAAGTATGGTACATTGGTGTTTAAAAGTAGGATATATTGGTATTTAATTTTGAAAGTGTGGTATATTGGTGTTTTTCTTTTAAAAAGGGGGTAATTAAAAAAAAACGACAAATATATGTTATTGATACATAAAAATAAAATAGCTGACACATATTCATTACTGATAAATATGAAAAAAGTTACGGGAGAAATATTTGTCATTAATATATAAAAACAACACGGGAAAAATATTTATCACGAATAAATATAAAAAAATACATGACAAAAATTTGTCACTGATGAAATATAAAAAATCATGGGACAAATTTTCGTCACCGATAAATTTTAAAAATAGCCACAAAATATATATTTGTCATCGATAAATATAAAAAAAATTATATCACCAATATTGTCATCGATACATAAAAAAAAATGATGAATAACATATATTTGTTATTGATCAATTTATTAGAAAAACTTGTGACAAATATATGTCATTGATACATAAAATAAGACAAGACAAATATTTGTAGCTAATAAATCTAAAAAAGTATGAAACAAATGACATATATTTAGTATTAAAGTCATACGCAGGAATAATATTTGTCGTTAAAGAATTAGTTAAAATTAATACTTTTTAATATCTTATGCATAAAGGTAATAACAATTATAATACACTAACTAAAAAAACTATACACACTAGACAATTGTTTGTCATAATTAATTAATTAATTAAATTTAATATTTTTGTTCATGTAATGCTATTCACTTAGTCAAGAGACCAATACCATATTGAGGTAATGTAATGTTTTTTGACGTTACTGTATCTAAATACACAACAACCAAATCACGATTAGTTAAGTATTGGTAATGCGTTTTACTTTTTGTTTTCTTTTACATCTCATAACGAAGAGAAGGAAATAATTAATTTTGCTATTCATTTTTCAGATTCTACACAATGATTTCTTACATCAAAATCAAATTTATTTTAAATTTGTGATAGTTAATCAGAATAATTTGATTCGTATTTTTTAAAAAAATATGAAATCACTTGTGTTTATGACATACGACTTTCATAAAATATATTTATTGTACCATGAGTTTATCATTAACAATCATAACTTCAACTATATATGTATTGTTGATCAACTTTGTTTATAAATTTAACTTAACATTTGTCTTTATTGCATAATAATTTAGTTGTGTATGCTTCAACATTATAGTATTGTGTTTTGATTATATCAATTATAAGTTGTTAACGATATAATGTTATACTTTATTTTAATATTTGTGCAAAATACTTAAACGAAATATATATATATATATATAATTATCGAATTCAATCAACTATTTAATATAACATATCATAATTTTTCATATAATACTTAACTGATCATTTTATCCACGAGATATGTTTCGAACTAAAAATTTGAACGCAAACGGATGTACGGGTCTCTTACTAATTTGAACTCATATGGCTAAGTTGTTGTGTTAAAAACACACTTAGAGCAAGTGTTCTTTATCACATAAGTATAAAAAGTTATTGTATCCAAAGGGATTAATTAACAAGTATCAAACTAATTAAAGTTATTTATTATTTAGAATAACAATAATACAATTGAGTTGTTACGGTAACAAAATATTCAAATAGCAATGCCTTTTTTTATCTTAAATAACCGATCATTTTACTAAACACTATTAACATATTTGGTAATTTGTGATTAATATTCTTTTTCCTAAATTAACTCTGGTTATGCCAATAATTTAAATTCAAGAAAAACATAGAACATAAAAAGGTTGAATGATTGAAAGACTAAAATTAGGTTTGGTCATGCAATAATTTATATTCTCAATTATCTATAGATCTATCAATTAATTGCAGTACGACAATTAACATCTAATCAACGACCTTAGAAAATAGAAAAATTTAATTAAACAATAGTAATTAAAATAAAAGTAGAATAGATAACTAAGATATCCTTAAAGATATTTCAATTACAAGATCCATCAACGACCTTAAAAAAGAGTTTAATTACTCATTATTGTAAAGAAAACTAAATCAAGAATAATGTTATTTGTCAAATTAAAGAGAAAAATAAAATCTCATAAATAGAATAATTATTATTTTAAAATTTGAGACATTTTACATTAACAACACAAAACAGAAGATAAATATTTGATCTCTTTTCTTCTTTCTCTCCTATGTTGTAAGCAATTTTTGCACTCTGAACTCTTGGGCCACGCCCTCCTTGTCCTCCCTCTATGCTGCCTTGTTTCTTGTTTTTATGCGGTCCTCTTTATTCTCCTAATGCCTAACCCCTTAGTTGAAACCTATTTTTGTGAAACACACAACAAACGTTCCAATTTCGTTTCTCTATCTCGGCTCAGTATTTGATTTATCATCATCATGTGTCAAATACTTTAACTAATAATAATATAATATAATGATATATATATATATATATATTAATATTTATATATAATATTATTTGATTTATAGGTAGTTCAACGATAAGTAGGAATCAAAATTATAAAATAGGGTCAAATAAATAGTGGATACACACTTAAAATTTTATAAATTATGAATTTATCAGTAGCACATGAGCCGCCTCATGTGTTTGTCTCCTAACAAATTCAATTCTTGAGTTTCTAAAATGATAATAGAAAAGAGCTCGACAATCAAAAATAATAACACCTAATTCAGTCTTGTTTAACTTGATGGAATTAAAGTTATCAACATCATTTAAATCTAATTCAAAATCCACTGGTTCAAATTAAAGATTATGGACCCACTTTAAAGCATTAAATAACCTGAGTGCTTCTCCTTTAGTGATTGAGCAGATAAGTGTGAACCATTTTAATTTGGCCAAAACAAAATTTCTTTCATCATCTCTAATACAGATACCAAAGCCATCTCTACATTATATTTATAGCTTCCATCCGACTTGCATCCTTGGCGTAGATTTTGTGCCAACTTCCAATCCTCCAGTAGTTGTATACCACAGTTGATGACTTGCATTGGGTTCTCACTGATGTTGTGCCATATGCGATTATTTCGTTGTTGCCACATACTCCAAAGAATTATTGCCATTGATACTGCTTGTGCATGATCAAGCCTCTATATAAGAGAACAAATCACAGTTGCAGCTGAGTTTACCCTAATAGTGGTCGTCTGCACCATATCTCTAAACATGCATTACTCCCAACAATTCTTGCACAAAAATAAAACATGCAAACTATCTTCGATGCCATCATCATACGAAACACAGGGATCAGGACAATTTACACAATTATCATGTAGTCTCGAACGCGTAGGAAGACAATTCCAACAGATTCTCCACAAAAGATTTTTAACCTTTGGTAGTACCTTTAACTTCCAAATTAGATTCCAACTTCCTACTACTTTAGATTTTGAAATATCAATAAAGTCATACAGGCAGAACCTATAAGCACTTCGAACAGTGTACATGTCACTACGATCGACTTTCCAAACTTTGGTATCCTCTCTCACTAAATCAAATGTAGGTGTTTTGAGAATCTTTTGAGTGGTGCTAGAATAAAAAAAAAAAATTTGTAACTAGAGATCTATTTCATTCTTTATGCCAAGGCATAATCAAACTATCAGCACAAACATTTGCATGTTGATCATGCACCCCCAATGGTTTAACAAGGCTAGACCCATCACTTAACCAACTTTCATTCCACAAAGGGATGCTAGATCCATTTTCAACACTCCACCAAGACTCTGTCTACAAAAGAGGTATAGCATTCCAAATACTCCTCTAAACATAGCTCGGATTGTAACCAAGGTTAGCAAACAAAAATTTACTCTTGACAAAATATTTAACTTTGAAAAGTTGAGTGACAAGGTTGTTCTGGGTAGATAACAAGCTCCAACCTTGTTTACCAAGCATAGAGAGATTGAAAGCACTAATGTTTTTAAAACTCACTTTACCCAATTTATGTCTCTATCATGTCCTCCATTTTTGTCGCACAAAAATAAATTCATCATTTTTTCAATCCCATCCCCTAAAGCACGGGGTAGCACAAATATGTTCATTACATAGGACATAATAACTTGGAGAACTAATTTAATTAGAACTTCTCGACCTGTCCGGAGAGAGACTTTTACTATTCCACGAGTTGATCTTCTGTCAAACTTTGTCTTTAATGAATCTAAAAGATTTTTTTTTTTACTTCTACTAATCATTGAAGGTAGTCCCAAGTAGTTTCCAATCGCTAATACCGAGTGCACCCCCTGAAGGTCACTTATCATACATTTCAAGTCTTCATTCACATTTATGCTACAAAACACCTCATATTTATGTAAATTTATAGTTTGACCCGATGCAACATCATAAACAGACAAAATAATTTTTAAAGTCTCTACTTCTCTAATAAATGTTCTAAAGAACAAGAAGCAATCATATGCAAACAGAAGATGTGAAATAACTAGGACATTTCAGCACACTTTGACTCCATGGAAATCACCTCGACCTTCGGCCTTTTCTATTAATGTCAAAAGCCCTTCAATGCATAAGATGAATAGATACAACAACAATGAATCATACAATGCAGAAAAAAAAAATTCAAATATATTAATTTTTTATATTCAAACAATATTTATCTTTGGCAATGAAAATTTTAAAATTATTTTTGTGAAAATTATATTTACACCAATATATTCGATGTAATAATATTTATGGTGGTTTAAATTAATTTGTAAACTAATGATTGAATTTTAGTAGTTAAAAAATTTTAATTAAGCTCGAATGATCGAAAGTATCTAAGATTAATGATAATTAATTAGACTTTATTCATCTTATGTTTTAACTTGAATTATCATAGTCTCTTTTCATTAAGAATTACAAGATTAAGAGAGAGAAAAACATAATTTAAATATCATTCACAACCTTAAGAGTTGAATAGACACAAAAATCATACGACTTTATAAAAGAAAAGGAACAAAAATACATGATTATATTATTTTACAAACTACTAACATTGCAAGATATGATTAATACAAGTGATAAGAGACTCAAACAATTTAACAAAATTACTAGTGGAATCAAAATTTAGTTAGTCATGTTGACTATTTTTAATAAAATTTCTCACAGTAGCAAATCGGTCTTTTATATAACGCAATGAAATAAAAAAGAAATCTCTTAAATTTTGTTGTAAGCCGCGCTCTCATCCAATTAATTATTATTTATTCAATTCATCTATTATTTAATATAAATTTTAATAAATTGGATCAAATCCATCCAACTTTTTGTTTTAAATTCAATTAACCACATAATTTATTTGATAAAACCTAATGGATTACAATTTTAAAAAAGATATTATATATTAATTTCAAAAACATATTTTTATTATAAAACTATTTTAAAAAATAGTTTTTTAATTATTTTAAAACTAATTAATTCCAAAATATTTTTATTTTTTGTTTTTTAATATTTTAAAACTGTTTTTAGAAAAATTATTATTTTTATTACTAATATCTTTATTATATTTTAAAACCAGAATTTAAATAATAATTTATTTTTATTATAAAACAGAATTTTATAAAAAAAATATTTTTATTAATAAAAAAATAGATTTTTTTGCTGAAATAACAAACAGAATTCAACTTTTTTTCCTTATCTTAGAAAAACTATAATTTATTAATTTACACATGGTGGTTGGCGGAGAGCACACCTCTGGCCATCACCCGTATGATTATTATTAATTAATTAATTAATTATCTATTTAAAAAATAATAATAATAATAATAATAATAATAATAAACTGTTTTTTTAAATAATATAAAAATAGCTTTTTAAATAGCTTTTAAAAATGGTAACTTTTGGTATTTTTTTTCCTATTTTAAAAACAGTTTTGTATTTAAAAATAATATAAAAACAGTTAATTAATATTTTAAAATATATCTCTATGAATTTAGAATAATAAAAACTATTGTTTATTTTTTGTTACAATAAATAAAAATCATTATTATTATTATAAGTATATAATTTATGATAATATTAAAAATATTATTAAGAAGATTTGATGGATATCCATCTATTAAAATATGATAATGAATTGATTGGATTGAATTTTTTTAAAGAATTTTTAGTAAATTGTAAATGGATCATTTTTTATATTACAATCGAAATCTATAATTATCCATTTTACCACCTCTAATGTCAGATGGGTTGAGAAAGTTCACCTTAAATATTCAACAATTTTTTTTATAAAGACTAGTCACTACTAAATTATGTTTTTTTTTTTTGTATAAAAAAGAAAATGATATTGGTTTCATCCATTTTCGTAGAGTACATTAGTTACAAACACAAATTCAACATCGCTAAAAACAAAAAAGGATGAATTTGTGAATAAATTAACAACATCCAAGTTAATAGCATAAAACGGTATAATCTATATGAAAAAAGTGGTCGAAATATCCATGCATTCGGATATGTGTTGACCTAATTATTGGTTGAATCAGATTAAAGTCGATCAGTTATTCTGAATTAAACAAACACAACAATAAAACAGGAAATCAAATGAAGACTACACCAAGTCGGAAAAACAAACAATGTAGATTTAAGACGAAGAAATCAGGAAGAAAAAAATACGAAAGAAAATTTAGTTTTTGTGAAAACCACTTATTTGGATTAAAACATAGGAAAAAGTACAAGAGTGATTCGGGGTCAAAAAATTACCTAATATTCAAATTAATAGCATAAAAAGACACAATATCTACAAATAATGTGACAAAATCAAAGTGACCGAAATATTCATGTATCCGATAAATAATAATGAGAAAATGACACAAAATTGTAGAGAAAATAAAATTAATGAAAAGTTACTGAATTTTACCCGCATGGCCAAACCCTCCACGCATAAACAAATAAATAAATTAGCTAAAGTGCTAAGGTTACCCCAATAAATTAGAATCACCTAAGACCAAAAAAAGAAAATATAGAATCGCCAACGATTATTGTAAGCCTCCATCGATCATGATTCTTTTTAGTAAGCACTAAGCAGTGATGCATATTTGATGACTAATTGTATTATGGAACCAAAATAGTCGGTCCTCTTTACAGTAATTGGATTAGAAATACAGAGTGGCCTTAATTTTCCAACCACTCTCTTGACATGGACTGGTAAATAATAATATTTCCTTCCTTTATAAATATAAAATTTTATTGTCGAATCATGATAACTAAAAAAGTGGATTATAATATAAATTTGTTAGAAAATGATATTATTTTCTTGAATTTATATTTAAAGGGAGAAAAAAAATTGATTAATATTTTTATTATAATATTTATTATTAATTACAGAAACAGATGTAAATTAATTATTAGTATGTTGCTAAAAAAATAATAAATGCCGTTGAAAATTCAAACAAATTAATCAAAGAACTTTTATGAAAAGAAAAAAATATTCTCAAAAGAATCTTAAGTTTAAGGATTGTTTAAAATAATTTAATTATTTAGTCATTTTGTATAAATAAAAAGAAAATAATCTAATTATCTTTATTAATTATCTTTATTGAATATTAGAAATATATAAAATTAGATATCACCTTATAAATATTGCGAATTAAAAATTGAAATAATTAATTATTTTTAGATAATATTTTTTTTATAAATGGATGAATTATTTTTAAACCATTATTATATGTTTGTGGATATTGTAATGTGGAATTTGGGGTGAAAAATAATTAGGAATTTTAATCACTTCCAGAGGCATCTCGATCTCATCATGATATTATCGTGCGCATATATTATTCGATAATGAGTATGATGACTGATTTGTGATCGTCATTAAAATGTAGACTTTTTCGAATATAGAGTGTAATGTTATGGCTGAGAGAGCACCACGTGTTTATTATAGAGTATTAAGTGATGGATAAATATAGTTATTTTTGTTTTAGACGGTGTTACATGAGAGTGACTACTTGCACTGGACGGTGGCTGCCTACAAAGTTATAAGATTTTATATTGAATATTCAATATACAAATTCATGATCTTAATTTTGCACTTTAGTAGTGGTTGATAGTGCTCATTCAAAGAAAAATAAGTTATCTGAATTTGAGTTTATTATTCAATTTTAAACTTAAGAGATAAAATAAATGTGATTGTTCACACTTTGGTTGGGATAGTCACATATTTACCTGGTCTCATATTTTTCATTCTCCCTATCAAGTTGTATTTTGAATTATATTTTAAAATAAATAGAGTGAATTATTAAATTCCTCCATAAATTTAAAGTGTTTTCAAATAGATCTATGAGATTACAAATATTTTAAAAACATCTTTAACTATATGTTAAATAATATTCATATTAGCCTTTCTGTAATTAAACATGTACAGTTAATCATTTATTATCAGTTAAGATCATATATTTAATTACTTAGTATTAATTTGATCTTTAAAATTATTATCGAATTTGCAAATGAAATAAAATTGATCATTAACAAAAAGATTGATAAATAAAATTTAACAGAATAAAAAATATGTTGAAATATTCATAATCGCATAAACTTATTTAAGAGCGTTCTATAAAACCAAGACAAAGTTGCTGGTTTATTAAAAAATAATATGAATTGTTTTTAGTCCAAAAAAAAAATATTTTGCACTTAGCAGCATTGCCATGTGGCTAATGAATAAGGCGTGTTTTTGTAAAGGGCAAAATTGTTTGTTGAGTAACCAATACATGACTCGCAACTTAGATAGAACGCATGAAATAAAAGTTGATAAATTGACGTGATTAATGGCGCACTTGCATATTTGTATTTTCTTTCACATATAGACAATAATACTATACAGTTACAGTTCTTAGAGACGGTGAATGGGTCGCCATTGATTTTTTATAGTTGGTTAGTGTTTGTCAAGGCAATTTCACAACAGTACACGAAAGTAATAGGTATTGGACACAATCATTTGTACTCTTGGGCTTACACGGTTACATTGCCCAAGTGTGCCATAGTAAAATATGAGTTTTCTACCCCGCACCTCCCACTTATATTTACAATCCTCTCAATCTATATGAAAATATAATTTTGTCTTTTTAATTATTTATAAAAATCTAAAAATAAATTATCTCTCATTTTTTTACTCTCTCTTTCAAACATTTAGAGAAATCACGTTAACATTCGAATCTTTTCAAATCTTCAAAACCAAAAAGTAAGTGATATTTCTAGAATTTCAAAACTTTCGAAATTGAAAATTTTCAGACTTTTCAAAAGTTTCGAAAGTTTCGAAATAAAACATTTTCAGAATATTCGAAACTTTTGAAATGGAAATTTTTTAAATTATTCGAAACAGGAAATTTTTTGAATATTTCAATCATTCAAAACTTCCGAAGGTTTTGAAATTTTAATTTTTTCCATTTTTTTAAAAATTATTGATATAATAATTATGTTAACTTAATTTTGCAATGCCTAGAACCAGAGGTACGAACGAGGAAATTATTTGTACTATCGCCAGAGGTGTTAGGGGCGATAGACCCAATAGAGTTCCACCCACGACATCATATAGATGAATGAATAAAGCAAACCGTCCACCTCGTCAGCATCGTTGTAAACATAGTTTTAGGTCTCATGACCTTGGCGAGGATGTTCAGGAGTTTGAACAGGATGTTCATGAGCCTGAACAGATGGATTACGAGGAATTTGAGCAACAGTACGTCGAAGACATCGAAGAGCAGGTTCAGCAGCCCGAATTCTCCGAAAGACCATTAGTGACATTCGTGTTGACACAGTATGAACACCACGTGAATTGTAAGATATGGGAAATTAAGAATAAGTATATATTATTTTTAGTACATTTTTTCAATGAAATTTAGTAAATGACTTTATTGTTATGTTTGTTATTTACTGGTAAGATCGTGGCCCGATACTAGTCTCCATTACTAGTTTGCAGCATGTTTTTCAATCTCCAATGAGCAGACTCAACTCTACAGATAAATTAAATAACACAAATTAAAACAAATCACATAAATTACTAAATCATAGTTATAAAACAATTGTAATTTAAAAGTACATGTTGGACGTTGTATTCCCTAAATGATCACTCTATTGGTCCAAGTCAGGACAAATCTTTCATTGTAAGGTGTGAACCATGAATCTTTAACATAATCGACAAAAAGGGCAATATCGGCACACACTAGCTCAAAGTGTTGCAAGTGATGATCATACTCCTCCACATTAGTCGAAAAATACAATTTTTTTCCATAAATCCATTACCTAATCTTGTTTATCCTTTTTCATATATTGTTTGCATTTTGCCCCAACATTTTTTTTAATATGAAAACGACATAACAAATTAATTGAAGTAGGAAATACAACGCCAATAGCATTCATCATGGCAAGATCTCTATCGGTTACAATAACTTTAGAAATTAAATTCTCATATACGAACAACTGTGTTACCTTTTCGAATGCTCAGATGAAGTAAGCAAATGCAACAAAAAAAGCCAACCCAATAGATGTTACACCGACAATTTCAAGCAATGGTACTCGATATCTATTTGTTTTGTATGTGTATCACATGTATCACATATCAAAACAAAATGAAACATGTTCAACAACTTTATACAATCAAGATGTTTCCAAAATATGTCTCTCAGAACATCTGAATCTTCCCGTCTTTTTGTCCAATGCACATGATTTTCATTTTGTATTAACTTCAAGAGATGATGCACTTCTCTGTACGAATCTCTCAAATATGATCGATAAGTACTCCTTGCTTTATATATTTGAGTGGAAATTGTGAGATTCTCTTTATTTCTCTCTTTCAAAGCATTCAAAATGAATATTGTTGCAAGCTTATACTTTGTCATGTCATTAACAAATTTTCTCTCCTCTTCATTTAAACGCCCCAAATATGAATGGTCGTCTAAAGTATCTGCTAAATCGTGATTGTGTGTTCTACAACGAACACTAATTTTCAATCTTTCACCGATACTCAATGGTATACATATGAGTTTGAATTGACAATTTTCCTTGTGAGAATAAGTTACTATTGATTTTAATTTTGATTTATATATTCCACCTCTTCCTCTTTTTCCGGTAGCAGATTGAATGGTAACAATTATTATTCCATTTTGCCTTCCAATAGTTTTTGCACAGTCGAATACAGCTTCTCCGAAGAAAAATATATACAAAATATATTTCAAATAAAACATCAATATATACCTATACATTAAAAATCAAAACTTATAAAATCAATTATAGATTACTTGATCAATCGTGAATTTATCTTGTAGAATCTATAATCAATATTGTAGCAAGAACTTCACCCTCAACTGAAAAAATATACTAAATTTAATTAATACTTATATTATAAATCTAATATTTAAAATAAAAAAATTTAACTATTTTTAAAAAATTATATAACATTTCGAAACTTTCAACAAAACTGAAAATTTCAAAATGTAATCCTTATTTTGAAAAATTGATTTCTAAAACTTTGAAAAAATTTATTCGTTTCAAAACTTTCGAAGTTTCAAAAAATCTAAAAAATTTCTATTTCGAAAAAAATTTCAAATTGTTCGAAAATTTCGAAATTCTAAAAATTTTCCATTTCAAAATTTTCAATTTCATGAGAAGTTTCAAAAATTAGTAAATTTTATATTTTAAAAGTTTGAAATATTCGAAAATCACTTTATAATTTCGAAGATTTGTCTAAATATTCAAAAGAGTAAGTAAAAAAATAAAAGGTAAAAAAGTTTGAAATTTTTATAGTAGTTAAAAGCGCAGAATTATATTTTGATATAGGTTGGGATAGCAAGAATAGGATGGGGGTGTGGGTTTCCTAGGCGGAAATAAGGCAATTAAGAGAGTTAGGTGCGATAGATTATGAGAAAAAATTCCCGATTTCTTTCATTTGGCGGTCAAAGAAATTGAAGCGAGATAAGAAACACGGCCAAGAAACTGCAATTTGGCACTTTTACTCTCGTTGCCATTACACGTTTCAACTTTTTTTATTTAAATTCAATTAGTTTAATAATTTAATAAAACATGTACAATTAAATACTTTTTAAAATAAATAAATACCTTTTTTTAAGATAAATAATTAATTACACTATGTTCAATTTAATTATTTTTATTAAAATTGGTGTAATTAATTAATGTATTTGATTTATAAGTTAAAGATATTTTCGTAATTTTAAATATTATTCAATCAAAGCAAGAGCCAAGGGAGAGAATTTCTCTCTTTATCCTACCAACTAATTACATCAAATCTATCTCACCTCTTTCTCAACTTTTTCTCTCTTCTCCCTACCAAACACACCCTTAGAGAGGTGCCTCCACTTTACTTCCAATGTAATATACATTTCTATGAATAATCAAACTATTATTAATGCATTTAGTCAATCTTGTGGAATACAACATATAGTTGGGATGTCATTCCATTATAGCTTAAATACAACATAGGATATTAGGATTCTTAAGAAGCCGTGAAAGAGAAAGTCGATAACTGATAATAATCAAATGATTCAAAAACGGGAAACCAAACATATTACATCCACATTGCAAACTCAAATGAGTGTTGGAAAACAAACCGAGAGAAAACTACACAACAAATGGGGGCATGGTAGACACTGGTAAATGAACAACGTGGATGATGAACAGAAACAAGAACAGACACAGACAAAGGTGTAAAATTGTGATTCTAATTGAAACTTCTTGTATTAACTTAACCAAAATTGATAAAAATGCAAATGCCAAGAAAGGTTGATTAGTTCAGATGCATGTTTGGAGACAATTTGTGAATAAACAAAGCTCACTTTTAAAAACACAAATAGAAAAACATAGATGCTTACATAGAATTGGAACAGTCTTCTTTTTTATGTTAGTCCTTTCAAACAGGCAGATACATCTGTTAAGAAGCCTAACCAAAAAAATAGACACACAAATCTACGAAATATATTTAGAAACAGCAAGTAATGTTTGCATTCATTAAAAATATTAGTGTAAAATATGTGCGAAATTCAAAAATATGGGTGGAGAGAGTTATGGGCAGTTTCACAAACCAGTTTCAATCACAAATAAAGTAAATACAAGTAACAAACAATCAATAGAGTTGCACATAAGCTAAATTTCATTATCTCTCAACCATTACTAAATGTTCAACACTTTGATGATTATCTAAAAGAGTCATTTCAAAAACAGATAATAGGCTTTAACAAATAATTAAAACTGTCATATACGTGAAATTTCATTATCTCTCAGCCATTACCTAATAAAGTTCATTCCTAACAAATTCAACAGAACACATAAGAGATTGCAACAATGTACAATGTTTAACATACTGAGATTACAATGGCTTTAAACAGACAATGTCAACCATTGAGACAAGGCCTAAATCAAGACTGATGACAAATAACAAATATAAACAATTGCAAATGAGCAATTATAAAAATAAGCACCATCCAACAAGCTAACCCTCGATAGACAAATCTACAAACATAAACAAAAAGTTAATCCAATATGACAATACCGCATCCTCTAAATGATGTACATTGTTAAGGGGTATAAAGTGGATGACAGTCCCCTAAAGACCATTGGCAATATTTCCAACATAACTTTAAAGTCAGTGTGATTAAAATTATCAAAAAGCTGTACATATCTAAATCACAAAAACCACACAACCATTAGGTAAGGAGAATTGGGTTATTAGCAGAATCAAGCAGTTACCTTATTACCCCTACAATTCTGTGAACACAAACAATACCTAAACTCTAAAATGAACAACAATTCAACCAGCAAATATAGTGAAATTCAAGCTACGAAACGCACAACAGAAAAACAAAACTAATATAGTCATAACTAAAATCCAATGACAATTTTATCGAAATACCATAGCAAATGTCGTAATCATAATTAATAACTAGGATGGTAAAATCTCTCAAAATGATCTAAATTATCCAAAACAGTAAATAAACAACAAAAACGTTCAATAGATCCTCAAATTTATATAAATGAAAAACACAGATCAAACAAAAGAGTCAGGAAAAACATAAACCTCCTCAATCCTGAGGGATTTCAACATCACCATCATTAATCTCCTGCTGCAAATCCTTAGGATCCTTTCCATCGACAGTGCAACCAACAGAAACACAAGTTCCAAGAATCTCTTTCACCGTTCCAGAAAGCTCCTTCGCCATAGACCTCGGCCTCATAACCCTAGCGATCTCAATAACATCATCAAGGGAGATGTTTCCATTATGCTTGATGTTCTTCGTCTTCTTCCTGTCACGTTCCGGTTCCTTCAAAGACTTGATTACAAGTGCCGCCGCCGATGGAACAACAGCGACCTTAGCCTGACGATTCTGAACAGTAAGCTTGACGGTAACTCTAAGACCCTTCCAGTCCTTTGCGGTTTCCTTAGCGATGTCTTCTCCGATTTTTTTGGGAGAGAGACCGAGTGGACCGATCTTTGGAGCGAGTGAACTCGCTGCTCCGACTTCGCCTCCGGTGACTCGGACGCAAACTTCGACGACCTGTGAGGGATCGAATTTTGGCGGCATTGTGGCGATTAACAGAGAGATTAGGGTTTCAGAAGGCGAGCGCAGCAGCTAAGTGAAACTGAAATGAAAGAATATAAAATATATATTGAAACGCTTTAGGGTTTTTGCTCTTTCTTCAATGTGATGTAATGACTGATTTACCCCCTTTTTTTTATTGGGCCTTTGCTGTGTTTTTTAGGCAAACTGATAAAAAAGCTCCTATACCTAACATATACACCCCACCTTTCCCAAGCATACCTAGGGATGTTGATAGGTATACGTAAATTCGGAAACTCGCGAACTCAAATTAACTCAATCACATTTTGATCAAACTCATTTAAGTTTATATCTAATTCAAACTAACTCATTGAAATCTAATTATATAATATGTTCTAATATAATTTTATTATTTTGTAGATGTTAAAGTATTTAAATTTAATTACATTTTTTTAAAATAAAAAATAATAATTTTTCTTTTTATTATCTGAAAACCCAACTCAACTCGCTCATAATCAGGTTGGTTTGATTCAGGTCGATAGAAAAGTTGTGGATTGAGAGCTTAACTCAAACCAAATAAAATTGATCGGATCAGGTATCACATTTGACCAAGACTACATATAGTTGTTCAAAACTAAATACAACTTAGATTGAAGCATCAAGAGACACAAAGTTAAATTGGTTGCAGAGGGTTTCATACAACAATTGGTTATTGATTTTTTACACACATTCTCCCTTGTGGAAAAAATTACAACAATTTGGGTTCTTCTTACTTTGTCAACCAAGCATAACTAGCATTTATTTCAACTGGACATCTATAATGCATTTTCGAATGACAACCTTGATAAGAAGGTCTACATGAAATTACAGCAAACTCAACAAGTACTTATACGACTTGAGACAAGTCTCTAGACCAATGGTTCTCAAAATGGATTCACACTCACCAAAGGGTTTCAAGATTCTCTCACATTCCTCCTAGTCTACGTCGATGACATTATCCTAGTTGGACCAAAACTTACCTTGATCAATCAAATTCAACAATAGTTGGAAGAACAATTTAAACTGAAGGTGATTGGCAACTTGAAATATTTCCTTGGATTGAAGGTTGACATCATCAAAAGGCATATACATTTGCCAAAGTAAATACACACTTCAACTTTTCCATGATCCTGCCTCATTCCCATGGATCCTAATCCACCTCTCCTTAATTGCATTTTTGGTGGCCGTCTTTTTCTCCAAAATACTCTCTCTTTCAATTCTAACAAGACCCCTCTTCACTTGAATAAGTGAGAAATATAGACTACAATATTTGGATTCATCTCCACGTAAAAAAGGAGTCCAATACCCAACACGCCGTCGCTGCCAGACTTGTCAAACACACAAATTATATCGTTTTGTTTTCCGCTGCATTCTGTAATAACCAAGTCTTCAGCTTATACTAAGCTCTTTCACCTTTAAGGTTCGAAGCTCAAAGGGCATTGAATCATCAATAAATATGCAAACTAGTTAAATTTGTATTCTCTCTGTATGAGATTATTTAAAGGTCAAATGACATATTAGGCAATGAAAACATGTCTAGTTGTTTGGTATTAAATTGTTGACAAATAATATTCAGAATGAATGGATCAAAAGAACTCAAACAAATTATGAGACTTGCCATTGATATGAACCAATTCACATTTACTTTAGCAAAATAATATATTTCAGCAAAATAAATAACAAGGATGGTTATCTGACACCTCTAATCGAAGGCGAGTGTCTCACACTGACACCGACATCTTCGTTACATTCATTATATGTACTAGTATGATTTAAAAATTAGTCTAATGTGTGTTTTTTATTGACCTTCATAGTGTGTAATAGATATTTGACAAGGAAGCAGTGGCAAAATAGTTAAGTAATGTGAAGGATTCGATGAATCCCTGGAGATGCTATGACTCTCATTACTCATTATTGCACTTGGACAATACTTGATCTCTCTTATTGTAGTTGCTAATGCGAAGTGTATTCAATTTCATTGTCGTGTGGCTTTTTTTATCAAGCCTAGTATTCTAGCTATTTCTTACATTTGTTCTGTCTTTCAATACAACATAAAGCTTATTGCTGAAAACCAAAAAAAGCTGCTGCTAATCCATTTTTATGAACCTAAACAACTGTATAAAATCAATAGATTTTCTTATTGTTGAAAAAATAGTGGCTGCATATTAGTAGCTCCCAATCAGTGTGATTGTGTGAAGATGGTGTCTCAAGCTCTCAGGAATAACACTTTGACAGATATCAATATCTTCCTTCTGGTACAACAAAAAAAGAATCATAATTAATCTCAATATGGTGATAGTGATAAACATAAAATACTCAATATGCAAGTACATTAACGTGAAAACGGTACATAGACCCATTGTATATAGGGTTGTGAAAAAAATCCAATTATGAGCTCATATCCATATCCCAATTTATTAACCAACCGTTAGATACTCACCCATATTTTATTTTTAGATTTAAATTTTATCTGGTTATTATCCATTGACCAACTCCTAAATTTCAAATACAAGAACCCTAAATTCATCCCACAGTATAAAGGATTTGCTTATATTGTTTGGTGATTTGTTAAATGATTCTTCTAAGAATTCATTCCATATATGATGTATGTATTAATTGCACAATATTAATCTTAGTTCCCTACCATTCACTTACAATTTGAAAGAACTTTTTTTTTCTCTCTATTTATACATTTTAAAAATACCACTCGAAACCATAAAATAATACAATCATACTATCAGAAATTGAAGAAGTATATATAAGAGGGGTGTATTTGGTTTTTTCTACCAAATAAAATAATACAAACATAGATTAAAAAGGATATATCATGCGTATGTATTTGTTTAATTTCAACAGAGAAATTTAAACGATTAATAGTTATCAATAATAGAACTTCCTGGATTTTTTCTTCAATATTTTGGTCCATATGCTGATTGCTAATTGAGCTTGTTGATTTTCGTTGATTATTCGGGTGTATTGTTGATTCATGTTTATCTAATATTCTTTTTAGGGGAAGACAAAATAGTTGTATTGTTGATACATGTTTCTTGTTTTCATTTTGTGAAAATAACCAACTTTTAAACTATGAATAATCAATTTTTTTATAAATAATCGGTTTTTAAACTATGAATAATTGATTTTTTTAAATAACTAATTTTTAAACTATGAATAAATGGTTTTTTAAAAATAAATATTAAAAAGTAATTAAATTTTAACCGGTTTTAAAATTGTATTTATTAAAAACCGATTGCAAAATTAAAAACCGATTATTTAATTATAATTGATTTTGTAACGGTTTTAAATCAAAAAATGAACCAATATCTTGTACTTGGAATTGGTACGGTAGGATTAGGTGTTCATGAGCAAAAATTGAAGTGCATTGGACCATAGAGCATCTCTAACGGTAAACTCAACATGGATTCATTAAATAGCGTCCAATATATCATATCATCTTGAAGAAGCTCATTCATTTTTTACTCCAATGGTGAACCAACGTGAATTCATTAAATAGGTCTCACAACTTTAATTTATATATTAATATTTTATTTATATTTAATTTTATTACAACTTAAAATATTAATTTAAATATTTCAATTAATATTGTTATACATTATTTTAATTTAAAATAAAATTGAACTTAAATTTTTATAACAATAATAAAAAATTAAAAAAAGGTAACGGTCATATAATTATTATTATTAATAAATTAAAAAAAAGTTAACGGTCATAAATTAATTAAAAAAGGTAACAGACATAAATTTATTATTATTAATAAATTAATAAAAAATGTAACAGTTATAAATTTATTATTATTAAATTATGAAAGTATCGTTCTTTCTTGAGAGAACGGTGATGACAGTTTGACAACAGTCGTCAAAAACTGAATTTTACGTAACTACATGCTGGCGGACGAACGTATTTGTCTTCTATTGGAGATACTCTTAATAGTTTGGTGCAATTCTTGAAAACCACTGTTCAGTTCTGAACTAATTTGAAACTGATTTATAAATATAAACTTATTTAATATTTTCAACAAATTTTTAGTTAAAATCGGTTTTGAACTAGTTTTTCAGAAAAATAATTTTGAAATTATGTTGACAAAAGAATATCGATTTTTTTTCAAGAAAAATATCTATAAAAAATTCTCCGATAAAAGTTTTTTTGAAATTTTTTTTTATTTCTTTTTTGAAAAATATAGATATAAAAAATTTCTCAACAAAAAATTTTTAGGAAAATATATTTTCGATTTTTTCTCAAAAAAATGATTGTTTTTATTTTTTTGGAAAAAAAAATTTTCTATATTATTTTTCGAGAAAATAAATTTCAAAAATTTTCTAAGAAAATAAATCTTAATTGAAGTTAAAAAGGTTTTTGAATTAAGTTTGGTTAACTGATTTGTTTTAAATATGTAGTTCAATTCATGAACCATTTAAATAGTTTGATTTTTTTTAGTGCAGTGCAGTCCAATTTATCTAATCTAATTAACAATATATTTACACACCATTAAACGAAATAAAAGGTAGTCTTCATGTAAAACCCTAAACCTAAACGACAATGATTAGATCACTTAAAGGCGTGATTAACAGTTTTAAGTGCATTTTTGAATAAAATATCTCTTAAAACCTCCTTTGTGATGGTAATTTATGTCTTTGATAAAAAATGTCACAACATAGACACAAAATAAACTAGACTTAATTGCAATTTTGGTCCCTCTATTATTATCAATTCACAAAATTGGTTCCCCTATTTTAAAATTGACAGTTTTTGCCCTCTCTCGTATTTTTGAATTAAAAAAAAGACAATTTGACATATTTTTAACGACGTGACATACAATTCTATAATATAGAACCATTTAGATACATTAATTATTCATATATCATTAATTAAATTAAAAATATGAAAATTTCTGAAATTGAAATTTAAGTTTTTACGACGTTTAATTCCAATTAATCATTCTACATCATCATATCATATCTCACGTTATTTAAAACATCTCACATCATCATTTTTTAGTTAAAAAATCACAAGAAGGGACCAAAACTGTCGACTTTTAAAATAGGGGACCAATTTCGTGGATCAATAAAAATAGAGGAACTAAAATTGTAATTAAGCCAATAAACTAAGAAATATAAGTGATCTATGAAATTCAAAATTTATTTTATCTATACTAAAATTATCTGAGATCCACTTTAACCATTTTACTTGTCATGTGTCATTGTATTAGTGATTCTCTTCTATCATTTATTTGTTTATAAATATTTTGATTTGAATTTAATATAATGACTTTCATTATAGCATGTCTTTTGTATTAATTTGATTAAATTTTTAACAAACATAAAATAGGTAATATTACTATTAGTAACAATCAATAATAAAATTAATAATAACATTTTTTTTATTTGCTATGAATTAATGGGAAGCGTGTTATGAAAAAATCTTCTTCCGACAGCCAACAATCATATTTCAAATATAAATATAATTAATTTAAATAAAATTAAATTGTAAACATTAAATGAACCTCTAAAATATGAATTGAATTATAAACTGACGCATTAGTAAATTACTTAAATTGATTTTGTCTATATTTTTCAATTCATTCAAATTCAAAAAATATAATAATTTAAATATAATAAAATTTCAATTGCAATTATATATATCTACAATGTGTCTCGGCAATAACTAAAAGGCAAGTCCAATACAAATTTGGCTATTAACGTTTCACTTCTCTCTTCCCACACCCAACTTATTCTTTTGTTCTATGATTTTTTACTCTTATCTCATATGTTTGATGTAGCTTTTATAATGTTCGAAACTCAAAAGTCAAACTGAACTAATAATTTTCTCATTGTTTAATTTATTTCTTTTGTTATTGTTCATTTGATTTAAGCTAGACATGCAGTTTAAACTATTACAGACTCAACTATATTTTATTTAATTATGAAATTTATCTAAAATATCTCATATAATTTGTGTAAATTTATTATCTTTAGTATTTGCAAGTTTAATTTTTTTTAAATATTTTTTAATAATACAATAACAATCATAATTACAAATAGTATGCTTTTTCAATCGTTAATGATGATGAATAATAATTTAAAATTTTAATGTTATTTGTATTAAATATTTTTTTTGACTCCATTTCATCATAATTTTTGTTTAAAATATATATATTATACCATTTATAAAAATAAAATCAAATTTGTATTATATTGTTTTATTTATAATTATAATAATATTTAAATTTTATAATTTACATATAAATAATTATTTTTATACCTAGTGCAACGCGTAGGCTCTAACTTACTAAGGATGGCAATATAACTCGTACCCGCGGGTACCCACCCAAACCCGCTTGATTTGGGCGGAGAAAATCCACTTTGATTCGGTGCGGGTACGGTGTGCGGATTTTTCCCGAAATTAAAATTCGTGGGCGGGGACGGGTTTGGGGTGGTGATATTCACCCCGCACCCGCACCCGAACCCGCCCCACAAGTAATTATAATGTAATTTTTAAATTTTATATACATATACATATTGAATATACTTAATATTTTTAAAATATTAAAAATTATAATTTTATCTGTATAGAAAATATTTTTTGATTTTATAATTGTCCAATAACAATTATTTTATTATATTAATTATAATAGATATGATTTTTAGAAGTCATCCTGGTGAAAAATGCGTTCTCTGTCTGATGGTTTATATTGTGTTTTGAAAAGTTGGAAGCTATTTTGGACTTCCGGTTTTAGTATTTCAGGGATGGATCCGTAAAATTTCCACCAATGGGCAAACCATTGAGGGATTTTTGATGCATCCATGGTGAGGTTGAAGAAAAAGAGCCAAGTATGATCAAATTTCTTATTTTGGATGAGGAAAGCATTATACCAGGCCTGTTGGTAGTCCCAGTAGTTGAAAGTTCTGCAATGGTTAAATGTTGTTTTGAAGTCAATTGGGAATTGTTTTGCAGTATATAGGTTTGGTCCCCATTCTGATGGTGGGATGATTTTATGAATTTTCGCAGTGGAATACTCCACTGGGCCTTCTTTTGGGTTGTCTTGGATTGTTACTGAACCAGTCAATTCAAGAATAGCTTTGTAATAAGGTTGTGGTTTTGAAAAATCCCAAGGTTTAAAAAACCAACCATCTGGGAAAATTTTTGAAATGATCAATTGAGGATTTTTATTGTAATAGTGATCCTCTATTGTCCATATATTTTGGGATTCCTTTTTGATGAAATACTCAGATTTTGGTTTAAAAATCATCAAAGTCTGAGACTCATCTGGTTTCAAAGAAATTTTTGAAAATTCCTCTTGAGGAAGTTTTGAAATTATTTTACAAGATGATCCCTCCTGTGAAGGTTTTGAAATAATTTGTTGTGTAGGGGTTTTTGAAGATTCTCCCCTTTCAATTTTTTGTGTCAATGGAAGTTCCATTGAGAGACTTTCAATCTCTATTTGGAGTTCCCTGAGCCTTGCAGCCTTTTGAAAGTTAATGTCATCTGACATTAATCCTCTAATTTGCACAAAGTTTTGGGGTGCCACAAGTTGTTGGCTTGTAAGCCATTTTTGAATTTGCTGAGTTTCCTCTTCTTCTTCTTCTTCTACTGCCTTTGCCCATGACTTGATGGGTTTTGCAGAGGAAATGGGTTTTAGGTTTTCTTGTGGTTGGTCTTTCTGGACCTCAATTCTTTTTGTTTTTCTGGGCATCTCTCAAGTCCTGTTTTGGAGAAATTCTCTGGTTAGAAAATATGGAACTGAGTTTTTGTCTCCTTTTATAAACTCAATATCAAAATCAAAAATACTAAGGATAGCTTGCCATCTGGCAAAAATTTGTTTGGATGCAATGTTTTGAACATCTTTTTGTAAAACTTCTTTTGCTGATTTGCAGTCAATACGAAGTAAAAATTTTTGATTGAGTAAATCACTTTGGAATTTTGTGATGCACATGACAATTGAAAGAATTTCCTTTTTAATAGTAGAATAATTCTTTTGACAATCATTCCAGTGCGCAGATGTAAATTGAACAATGCATTCTTTGTTAACTAGTTTTTGTTTAAGAATTCCCCCATAACCTATATCAGATGCATCCGTTTCGACAATTTTTTGGGCTGATGGATCTGCTAGATGTAAACAAGGTATTTCTTTAACCTGCTTTTTGATTATTTGGACGGTTCTAGTATGCTCCTCTGACCAAGAGACAGGGTTTTTCTTTAACCTATCATGGAGAGGTTTTGCTATTCTATTGATGTTTGGACAGAAATCTAGGACATAATTTAAACTTCCCAGAAACCTTTGTAATTGGGTTTTGTCAAGAATTTTGTCTGGAAATTTTTCTGCGAATAATAAAGACCTTTCTATAGGGGTTATGGTGCCCTGTGAAATGTAATGACCTAAAAAACGGACTCTTGTTTGGAAAAGGGAAAGTTTTGATTTGGAAACTACTAGACCATTTTTCTTAATAATCATAAAGAAAGTTTTTAGGTGTTTAAAATGTTCGTCAATTGTTTCCGAAAAAATTAACACATCATCAATATAAACGATGCAAAATTTTGAAAATGGATTAAAAATGTCATTCATAATTCTCTGGAATTCTGAAGGAGCATTTTTTAATCCGAAGGGCATTACAGTCCATTCATATTGTCCAAACGGAACAGTAAAAGCAGTTTTGTATCTATCTTTTGGATCAATTTGTATTTGCCAAAATCCTGATTTCATGTCAAATTTTGAAAATACTAATGAAGAATGTAATTTTTGCAAAAGATCTTTTTTGTTTGGGATAGGATAGCGAATCCATTTTAGGGCTGTGTTCAAAGGTTTATAATTTATTACTAACCTAGGTGTACCTCTTTCTATTTCTGAATTTTTGTTTACATAGAAAGCTGCACAACTCCAGGGAGATCTAGATTTAGTAATTAGACGTTTTTGTTCTAAATCTTGGATTTCTTTTTTGCAATGTTGTTCTAGCTCATAATTCATCTGGATAGGTCTGGCTTTAGTTGGGATTTGTTTGTCTGAGAAATCTTTTTCATATGGTAAATCTACCATGTGTTGTTTTCTATCCCAAAAAGCATTTGGCATATCTGAGCAAATTTCAGTTTCAATTTTCTTTTGTAATTCAGAAATTTTTTGTTTTATAAAATCTTTTTGTAATTGTTGTTCAATCCTGAGGAAGGAAACATCTTGTTTTAGAAAATATAGATGTTTTTCTTTTCCTTGAATTAAACAGTTCAATTTATTTTTATAAACAGAACAAGCTTTTAAAAGATTTAAGTTTTTTGTTCTGGGCTTCTCAATAAAAGGAAAAACGATTTTAGAATCTTTTGTTTTGCAAGAAATACTATCGTAATTGACAGAATAGGGAGTTATCATGTTGATGAAGGGAGTCCCTAAAATGACAGAATAAGATATATTTTCTAGTAAAACAAATGGAGTTTTGATAGAAACGTTACCATTTTTAATGGAGGCTTCAGTTTTATTTGTTATAGTCATTTTGGAGTTATTCGCGGCAACAAGTTTTTCATTAGTTTTTTGGAGAAATCTAGCTGGAACAATACTATTTTTTAAACAGTTTAGGTCTGCTCCTGTATCAAAAAGTGCAAATGCTTCAAATTTGTAATCTTCAGAAAAGACTAAATTGATTTTGATTAAATATTTTCTCGTGGTTATCGATCTCAAAATACATAAGAAATCTTCTGGGATTTCTTTTAAGCTATCGATTTTGTTTTCTGGGGGTAAGGGTAGAGAGTAGTCTTCATTATCTTTTGCTTCTTCATCTAGGTCAGAAGCGGTTTGATTTTGAATTTGGGAAAGAAGGGTCTGGAGAATACCTGAATCTAAGTCTTGTTTTTGCTTAAGCGTTTTTAACTCCTGTTTAACCAGTTTTATCTCTTCTTGAAGAGATTGGATAGTAACCGGGTTATGAAATTTTCCTTTTGCACCTAGGATATTGGTTAGATCATAGGTGGTCTTAGGAAGTAATTTTGAAGGAGAGGTGGAAGGTCGGTTTTGCTTAGATTCAAAAGTACTTAGAAGTTTTCCTATTATGTCTTTTTGCAAGTTGGTGTCCTCAACTTGCTTTATAATTTCAAGAATTAATTCTTGATCTTTTGTTAAGACATTGACTGACTTAGAACTATGCTCTGTTTCACTAGGAGACTCTGAATTTTCTAAATCATCAAACTGTAAAGGATTTTCATTTTCAGAAGATCCTAATTCAGATTCTGAGAATCTTTCTTCTTCTGAAGTTTCTAAAAGAATTGCTTCAATCTTTTGCAACAATTGCTCATCAATTTGCAATTCATGAAGCTTTTTGGTTTTGTTGCAATACCTTGAAATGTGTCCTTTTTTACCACACTTATAACAAATTATCTGCTTAGAAGTTTGGGGTTCGAATTTTCTATGAAAGGGTTTTTTCTGGTGAAAATTTGGTTTTCTTTGATTGTAGGAATTTTGAGGTTTGGAAGATTTATAGAAATCTTGTTTCCTTGGTTTGGAGAAAGGTTTTCGGTGAGGTTTTCTGAAGGTTTTGGAACAAGAACCTCCACAGTCTTTAGGAGTATTGGTTGTCTGTATTTCAAACTGTTTGCAGAAAGATCCTAATTCTTGTCTGGTTCTTTTCATTTCCCATTTCAGGTGTTTTTGAAGTTTCAAATCTTGACAGATTTTTAATCTTTCCTTTTGGGTAAAGCTAATTAATTCCCCATAGGTTAAATGGTTGTATGGAATTTGGTTTACCCCAAAGATTTCCTTAATTTTGTTTCTAACCTTTTCTCCTAAAAGGGCTGGGAGTCCTGCAAGGAATTTTTCCTTCCAGAAAGGTTGGTTAGAATCTTCCCTGAGCATGACTCTAGTTAGGAAAGTGTTTTTGTAATACTGGAATCAGATAATTTTTTGCATCTAAGGTTTGAAAGTAGTTCTGCATTTTTGTCTTTTAAGTGAGAAGGATCACCTATGAAGTGCAAGCTAATTGTGTGTATTAACGTTGCAACTGCATCCGGTATAGGGTTTCCTATTTCGTCGAGGATGGGAATACCTTCCTCTGTGGTTTGCATAGCACTTAGAATTTCTAAGTGTTGAGAAGGTGTAAGATGGTAATCCCACCAACCTTTAAGCTGACCTGAGAATCCTGCTATTAGGAGTTCAGCTATGGCTTTGTCTGGTGTATTTGCTTGGGTTCTGTAGGCATTAGATGCCATAGTCATTTGTTGGAGAAGACTTAGGATATTGTATTCAGACATACCATCTATGTTCCATTCATAGACAGTACTAGCATTGAATTTAGATTGAGAAAGGACGTTTGGTCTATTCTCAATTCCTAGGTCAGGTGCAGTAACCATGGCTAAAAGCTGACCCTTTTGCCATTGGAGTCTGCATATGTTTTGTTTTTCATGTTCAACTTCAGAGGCTTGGTCTAAAGTTGTGATAGTTTTCTCCAGAGAGTCTTTGACAACCATTGGTGAGGATGTAGAAGATTGTTCTACTCTACTTAGTTGGTCTCTTAAGGCTTGGGTAAATTCAGATTTACCATCTTTGAATAATTTTTGGCTGGTTTTAGAAATTTGAAATGGTTTAAAGACTGGGTTCTTAAGTTTCAACCCAGTTGTTTCATCAGGAGAGACAATGTTAGTCTGTTGGTTTTCTTCCATCTTGGTTAATTGCTTAGCAATCATGCTAAGATGGGCATTTGTGAAATTGTTCTGTATAATGATATTTTTTATATCTTTATCAGAATTTTCACTTGGGATTTTGTAAGGTGCAGCTTCTACAACTTGATCAAGATGGGCTATTTTGATTTGTCTTAAAGGTGGATGATCGGATTGTATTTTCCTACCATTAGACATTTCCCATTCTGGACTCTTATTTCTAGTTGTTATGGGATTCACTGAATTTTGGTTATGATTAAAAGGGTATGAAATTTGGTTTTGAGTCGCATAAATTTCAAACCAATCAAAAAATAGAACTTGAGTTTTATTTTGAAAAACGAATTCGTAAAATTCATTTTGAATTTCCTTTCTTTGTTTTAAAAAGTTTGTGAAGAACCAAGTTCTTTTTTCTGTATTTTTTGAAGAATAGAAATCTTTATGAAGCATAGTTTTATCAACTTCAAATTCTTTTTCTAAAACATTTAATTCATTAATAACATTTTCAGTTATAGCAGAAAAAGATGGTGAAGTTGGTGGGGAAATGTTTTGTTGCTCCTCATTAGTATTAGGAGGTGCTGTATAGATTTGATGAGGTACATTTGTGGAATAATCTACGTTTTGAAAGGAAGCACTTGGTATACTAGAACACGAAAAACGTGGTTTTGTGAAGCTTTCAATTTTGTTCAGGTAGCTGAATAACTGAAGGGAGTCTGGAGGGTCCAGCATCAGAATATCTGACACTGGAAGTTCTGGAAAAACTTAGTTTTACCCTTCCGTCTTTATATTGTATCACTTCCCTCAAATTGTTGTTTGGTTTAGACTGTTCAGGAGACTGTGGTTTAACAGCTCCTTCCAGAATCCACTCTTCAAGAAGATCTATATCTTTCCAAAGGATGGTTTTTGGAATAACTGTATTTGCTTTTGTTAAATCAGTTTGTAAGAATAGAGTTTCACCCTTTTTATTTTCAATATTCTTAGTAGCAGTAAAGGCTGAGAACATAGCTTTGTAATGGACTCTGTAAATAATAGCTACAGGAATAGAACCTGATAGCATATTGTAATTGTGAGTTTTGATTTGTAATATAAGGGATTTTAAGATATTTGGGTCTTTCAAGGATAAATAAAAATTTGGATAACATTCAAACCAAATTGGTCCTTGGCACAAACTAGATTCAATTGTACTTATTATTGAATCTTGAAAGTTTAAGAACCGTGCATCTCTTAAGACGCATAGGATTGAAGTGTTTAATCCTTCCCTAGTTAGGGGTTTGATTCCAACTTGGACAAGACCTATATGTATGAAATTATAGTTCCTGTTACGGTGTTTCTGCAGTGTTTTTGGAGAAAGAAGATCTATGGTTTCAAAAGGGTTTGATAAAGGAACATCTCTTTCTTCAGTTTTGATAACGAAGTCAGTTTTGAGTAAGTTTTTGAAAAGATTAGTTTCATAAACTTGGTCCTTTTTGATTTTTGGAATTTGCCAATTGTTAATTGATTTTTGAAAATCTTCAATAGTAATTTCTTCACTATTGATAGGTTCCTTTTGTCCTGAAAGGTTTTGGGTAGAAGGAGTTGAAAAAGAAGAAGTTCTACAAAAGAAGTTATTCATATTTGAAATCTTTAGTTTTAATCAGAAAAAACTTTCAAAGGATTCACTGCCCTAAAACGCCTGTTCGTCGGCTTAAGCACTGGACTTACTACCCAGAAACTATTATTTTTCCGATTAAAAATTACAGATTTTAAATAGTTATAACTAATTTTATAAAACTTATTGAATCTCTTAAGACGCATAAGATCATATATATATATATATATGAATGGGTGCAGGTGTAAGCAAGGAAACCTGAATCCCGTTGCGGGCGGAGATAGGGTCCTAATTCTACACCCACTATAAAACAGGAACGGGTACGGGTACGAACACGAATTTTGCTCGATTAGTCGGATGCGGGGGTAGAGGAGGCAAAATCCACCCCCTCCCCGTCCGTTGCCATGCCTACTAACTACATTAGTAAATTTTATAATGGAAAATAAACATCCGGTGGACAATTTGTTGAAGTAGGACAATTTGTTTACGATGGAGTGGTCTAATCAAAGCAAAGTCTTACTTCCAACAAATCAACGCCGGTCCTAAGTTATTTGTTGTCCTTGAACCAACTATAAAAATGAATATCGTTATCATTATATTTTTTCTTATAAAATTATTAATAATTTATTCATTATAATTAAGATTCTTTAAAATATTATTTGCAATGAGAATTAAAGTAAGACTATATAATCTATGTTAAAACATAATAAATCACAAATATTAAAATTTTAATAATGTTAATTTAGAGCAATGCATCTCAATAGATGTAACAATAACAATGATGGTTTAATATATTGTATAAATTATGCAGACATTATGAAAATAATTAAATGTTATCAAATAACTCAATATTATAAATATTAATTTGGATTTAATTGTTAAAATATTTGTAATAATTTTTAATTCTTCAAAAATAATTTTAGCATCTACATTGTGAGAATTATCATATTTTAGATAAGTTTCAAAATGTTTGGAGCGTAGTTTCTACACATTATCAGAGAATGGTTGAAGTTTTTCCAGACAAAAAATCTTTCAGTTGTTTGATCTACAATATTTTAGTCAATTATGAGATTACTAATCAACTTTTGATTACCAGGTTTAATTTTGAGTAAAATATCGATTAAAGTTCAAGAACTAAATTTTAAAATGGTCACAATTCAAACCCCCGTTTCTTGGGGCTATTCATTCCACTTCAATTGGTATCCGAGCTCTCCCTCTAAGGTTTGAGCACTTAACAGTGTAAGAGAAAAAGATCCGGGAAGAAGTGATGACAAAACCTGCAAATTAAAGTACATGTCATAGATGCAACAAGTTGGGACATTTCAAAATTAAATGCCTTTTAAGTATAAAGTAGGTTACCTTGCCAAAAGAGCTACATGATGAAAATCAAGGTTAAAAAAAAAAAAAAAACCAACACATGTATTATGGCAAATGAAGAAAGTGTAGAGGTAACCCATTATGAACCTTGTTATTTATGTAAAAAAATTGAAAGTCTCTCAAATGACTCAAACACTTTATCTCAAAAGCGTATATTTCTAATAAATCAATTTTATGAGATAAAGAAACAAAAGGAGGAGCTAAAAACTAAGAATGATGAATATGTTAAAATCATTCAAGATTTGCATCAATCTCATTTAAAAAATGTTTGAGCAACAAAAGGTTCTCAATGAGATAACCATAAAAAAACCATCTTCTAAAATGTTTTGAAACTAACGCAGAAAGCACTTTAAAAATAAACGTTCATGAATTGAAAAATGATTTAACCAACTTGGTAAAAATCACTAAAACTTTTTAAAAGAACGTGATATCTGAAGAAGGGATATTTGACAAAGATGAATTACGTTTCAAACTTCTCAAAGAAAAAAGCTTTATAAAAAAAAATGTGTCAAAAAAGAAGGAAGAGAAAGGTAATAAAAGATGGTCATAATGTAACCATATGAACACTTTGAATCAATCTGTTGTCATAAGAATTTTTTTTTGAGAAAGCAGAACAATATTCTTATGATAACAAATATGATTATTCTATAGTAGAATGTTCTCATAACAGAACAAAACATTCTAATAATTCTGTAGCAAAACGTTCTCATAACAGACTAGAACATTTTGATCATTTTGCAGCAGAACGTTCTTGTCACAGACTAGAACATTCTAATAGCAAAAAAAGTTGAGAATAAATGTTCTTATTATGGCAAGTTTGGTTATATGGAGTTAAAATATTATCATAAGAGAAAATCTTCTGGAAGAAGATAAATTAATCATCAATGACTCAAACAAATATGGGTACCAAAATCATTACTAACTTGTGATGCAGAAACATCATCCAACAATCAAGAAAAAATATCGATACATGGACAAGGCATGCTCAATTCACATAAACGGAAAAGTACGGTGTCTCCTCTCATTACAAAAATTTGGAAGGCCTATAACCTTTGGAAACATTAACAAATCAAAGGTACATGTATCATTAGTTGTAATAATTTTGCATGGATTAAGGATGTTTGATATATGAAATATAACTTTGTAAAATTGGTTTTAAAATTATTTTTTAAACCTCACATGGTTGAGGTAAAACAAACATCCTCATATTTCATTTTAAAGAAAAATCCTTATGTTTTATAACTTAAATGAATTTCCAACTAAATCATATTTTAAGTCTTTTGAAAAAGATAAAAGGATTTTATTTTTAAAAGCATAAGGATGATGTCTTTAAAACTTTTCAAAATTCCTTGTAAATGAGTTTTAAAAAGAATTGTCATTTCTATAAGAAGTGGTCAAGGGAGTTATGAAAAATCATTCTTCATATAATTATTTGATGAAAATAATATTTCATCTGATTTTCGTGTCAAAGAACTTTCCAACAATATGGAGTTGTTTTAAAAAAAATTAATTACAAGAAATGGCTTGAATAATTTTAAATGAATCAAGCGTTGAAAATTAATTTTGGGCAGAATTCATAAACATTGTTTGCTATGTTTTTAATCTCGACTCTATCAAAAAATATCTTGAACATACCTTCATATGAATTTTTTAAAAATAAAAAGCAAAAAATATCATACTTTCACTTTTTTGAATGTCATTACTATGTTTTGCATGATAAAGAAAGTATGGCAAAATTTGATTTAAAATACCATCAAAGCATATTTTATGAATACTCTACATTCTATAAATATTATAGAATATAAAACCTCGAGACTCAAACTGTAGATGAAATTATGCATATTATGTTTGATGAATATGTTGATTTTCATGATGAAAGATAGGATACTGAAGAAAAATAACTACAATGTTAAATTTGGATAAGTCACAAAGTTGATGTTCAAATATCATCCTTGAAAACTCCAAATTATGATCATGGAGTGGCAAAACAAACAAGATATGAGAGAATGATCAAATTAAGCAGAAAGAGTCATATGCCTTCATTTTCGAAGATTTCTCGTCGTTGAACCTCAAGTGAGAAAGATCACTAAAAGATGTACACTCAATCCCAACTTTTACGAAATTTGCATCATAATAAGTATGATTTTTTTTTTTTTGCAATGATATTATGTGATAGATTGAATGCATACTATTTTTTATGCAAGTAAGACTTTAAAGTTTAATTGATTACATCAATCTTTATCATTAAATGTACATTCATGTATCTAATTCTTATCATAAATTCAACATATTTTCACTCTTTGTTCCTACACTTTTCATGATTGTGTAAACAAGTGTGAAAATCTAACTTGATGTTCAAAATTATTATCCTTGTTATAATGACATTTAAAATAAATTAGTGTCTTTAATGATTAGACAAAGGGTTATTTTGTCAAGTATAATTCATTGAATGATTTTTTCACAATTTGCACAATAGCATCTTTCAAATTATTATATTAAATGTTAAATGAATAAATATTATTTTGTGCAAATTTACCTCTTTATGTCATATGCTTTTTCAAAAAAAAAAAAAAGATTATAATGTGGCTTATGAAAAATATCCTTCTTCAACATATTTTAAGTATATATCTTTGTTTAGGATTTATTTTTGAAAGATTTCAACGAGAGAATATATATTTGATCTTCATGAGAATGATTTGTCTCTTTTTGCTTTAAAACTCAAACTAATCCAAAAAGATTATGACATGCACATTGTGTTCTTAAAAGAAATATTTGACTTGTTTATTTATCGTGAAAATGTTGTCTCGAATATTGATAAACGATCATCTTGATACATTTACATGTCATGCAGTCAAAAATTGACATGTGAGCATTTTGAGGCATATTAAAATATGTCTTTGCAAATGAGTCTTATTTATTGCATACTTCTTTTGTGAAAACTTATCTCAAGTGTTTAAATATATTTTAAGCATGATAGATAGAAACAAGAACAATAAAAAAAGTCTCATACACACATATACTAATGAAAGTAAGATTGAACATGTGGCTTTTTGTTAATTTGCAAAAACTTTGTGAAAAAAACATTTTTCTTTTAATGTGAGCAAATCAAATTTTGAAAATTACAAACATTATTAGCATAAGAATGTTTTATACAGAGATAAATTATATTTGACATGTTGTCACTTTCCTCCTATTTTTTTCGCTTCCATGTATGCGCTTATTCTCTCTATTACTAAAAATGAAAAATAGATCTATTTCTGACAATGAGTGTGATCATGTCTAAATTAAAAGGTTGTTTCTTGTGAAATAGGACAAAGAGCAAAGAGACATCTTCCTTGTGTTCAGGAACATTGAAATATTAAAGGATATTCCTTTCATAATATTTAGGGAAAGTTATTAGTAAATATTCTTTTTCTTGCAACAAAATTGAGGTCAACTCATTTTTTTTCTAAAAATGAGAAAAATATATGTTCATTAACTAATTTTTCAATGTGTTAACATGCTTGCATATGTTTGTATGTAATTATGTCATACTGCTTTTGTTACCATTGTCCATATCTTAATTGCAATGTTGACTATAATGATTATTGATCATCATACATACTATGCTATGTTCTTTAAAGTTAAATGCACTTGACAAGTTTGATATATGAATGCATTTATCAACCACATTATTTATATGTGTAATATATTCATACTATTGCTCTCTACAACTGTACTTCATATTTTCTTTTATTCCCCAACCTTTTCGATAGATGCCAAAAGGGGAGATAAATATATGATAGATATGGGATGAAAGTAATGAATGAAGAATGCTAAAAAAGTTAACCTCTTGCATATGTTTACGGGGAGTTTAATTAAAATGTTAAGAATTAAACTCTTGCATGTGTTTCGGGGGGAGTTTAATTACATATTTATGAACATTGTTGCAATTTTTATTATATCCATCCATAAAACTTAAGATTTATTCAAAAAGTTTGCCATCATGAAAAAGAAGGAGATTGTTGAGGTAAATTTTTGATATATGTTTTAATGACAACAAATCTTATGAAATAAATGTTTAAGTTTTATGAATGGTAATTTACTGGTGATTGCACTTGAGTTTTATTTAAGGGACATGTATCACCTAAGTGGGCAACCAAGAAGTCATTCACATAAACAAGTGCATAAGTATATACTCAATCATGAAAGAATCAAAGTAGCGTCAAAAGATTATTTCATGGAGATATTAGAAGACAATCTCCCAAATCGGTTTATGAACCTTTGAGAATCAAACAAGTCAAAAGTTGTCTCAAGAATCAAATGCAACGAGTGTTGAGAACATTATGAACCAAAGAATAAGGAGAATGATCAAAATGATCATTTGATACCTTGGGAAATATGTTCAATGATATATTATATATTCAAACATATATGAAAATAAATAAAGAAGTCAAAGAACATCTTTATGAAAGAATCTCAAAAAAAATATATCATATACTATATAAATCATTCAAGAGAATGATTATTGTATCTTCAAAATAGCATCTTCATGAAGAAAGTTACCAATACATTCATACATATACTAAAGTATCTCGGGATACTTGATGGACAAGACATAACATGTGTAACACCGAGAGAAATTATAGGAAGTATTGTTTCAACAAAAGATTTATCCTCTCATATAGAAGACAACATTCTCAATTGTTATGAAAGAATCTTTTCATGATGAACAAGTTCATTGCACTCATAAACATTCATATCAGTTCAGCAAAATGACAGGAATCAATTTTGAAGAAGAAATTATTTCAAGATAAAGTCATTTGTTTAGAGAATGATGGAAGAACATTCACCAGAATGTTTTTGGTTGTTCTATTAAAAAACAATTGACAATAAGAATCTTTTTGGAATGACAACATGCAGTAAATCAGTTGGCATTTTGCACATGAGCTTTTCAACATTTAATGAGCAATTAAAAGTCAATATTTGAAGGCCTACTTGCAAAAATAAATATGCACAATGTTTTGCAGAATGATTCTCATATTGATGACAGAATGATTGAGAACATTTTGGTTCATTCTAGTTGTCTTAAATAAAATACAAGAGATAGATGAATCAATTTTGGGATCACTAAAATCCTGTTCTAGATTAATATAATTTGCACATGAGCCACCCAAAAGTAGTCAAGCCTCAAGAAGTCAAATAGTGAATGTCCACTTGCAAAAAACACATGCAGATTGATTTGCAGTTTTGATCTCCAGATTGATTAGCTGGAAGCAAGTACAAAAGACAAAAGTACACTGCAAAGTACTGTTTGACATGACTTGTTGTACATATCTCAGTTTAGGGAATTGTTCCAACGGTCATATGGCAGACCACACAACATTCTAGTTTTTCTCCACTCTCTAGCAAGACAAAAACGTTATGGGTTGATCAAGAACATTCAAGACATAATCACACTACACTTAAAGAGATTGATTCAAAATATTGTTTGCACCTCGGGAAGTGTGTTCAACAATTATATTCAGTTTAAACTGAATATTCAAATACTCTTATCATCTATAAATTGAAGATCAATTGGAAAATTAAGGCAAGAGTTTAATTTGCAATCTATCAACACTTGTTAGAGTAATCACAAGTAAAAAAAACTCTTCAAGCAAACTTCATCTCTCATCACTATATATGTGGATCATCATGCATTTACTAAATTTGTCTTTAATGATCTCAAACCTAGAGTTAAGAATCATTAAATCCCAAACATTTTTTATCATACACATTGAAATTAACTGAAGTTTATCTTTTAAATTAGATTGAATGTGTTTGTAAAAGTCCTTTCTAGATTGAAAGCTGATTGTAAAAATCATTTCAAGGTTGAAAGTTGACAGTAAAAACTATTTCTAGGTTGAAAGTTGAAGATTATAATTGATCAAGGCGTGATCAAGAGAAAATGTGTGAAGGAGAACGTTCTGGTTCTGAAACACAGAGTGAAAATCTCACGGTTGTGAGGACTGGACTAACCCGAGTTGGGAGAACCAGTATACTTTTCGTGTGTGGTATTTCTATCTCTTATCTTGAATTATTTTCACACACAAATCACACTTCACTATTATTATTTTTATTTACAACTTCTTAACTTCATATAAACTCTCAAGAACATTCTAGTCAGTTAAGAGGTTATTAATCATCTTTTGATTACCAAGTTTAATCTTGAGTAAAACATAAATTAAAGCGCATTAACTGATTTTTAAAATAGTCACAATTCAAACCCCGATTTGAGACTTAATATTTGTATAGTGTACATATTATAATCATACAGATTTATCCTAGTACTTTTTTATGTGAATTACACAGTTTTTAACAAAAAAAAAAATATTCAATCTCTATTTCATTGATAATCTTTCAACACAAACAATTGTATTTGCAAATCTAGTTTCTCTATATTTTTCCAAGTTTTTAATAAAATATTTACTAGTTCAAAACCTACATCAATACACATGTCTTCTTTTAATAAATTTTTGCTCAAATATTTTTCAATAGAGTCAATGTTTTATACAATTAAATTAAAATAAGAATAAAAAACTATTATTACTATAATAGAAATAGAATGAGACAAATGAATAGAAAAAGTATTGATTGATTAACATAGACTTGCACTGTGAGATTTTTTTTGAATTGATTATACATCAAAGAGTCAAAAAAACTACAAAATTAAAATTGAATTCGAATACTTTTACATCAAATTCTTTCATATGACACTTTTTTTTTTGAAAACTTTTAATTTTTTAAC
>JBBPBQ010020323.1:47866245-47890275 GCA_037974755.1 Cicer yamashitae | reverse complement strand
AAATTTAGTTAAAAAATAATAAATAAACATAATTTAATTTTCAATATCAAATCAATCAATTGTATATATTTTATATTATTTTAATATAATTCATTCTACTTACATATAATAAAGTTTCTTTTTTATAATTATTTAAATTTGACATATATCATATGAATATATTCTCCTTCATTCTTCATGTATTAAATATGACTTTTAGAGTCACGTTGATCATGTGATAATAAATATTATATATGTTAGTAATACAAAATGATCATAAATTTAAATCTCCATTATATTTATGTATTGCATATCTATTGTTTATCAAATAATAAAATTTTTATAAATAATAGCAATTTTTTTTATAATATTTAATTTTCTTTTGGACAAATTATAAATTCTATCAATAAACAATTGAAACTTAAATGATTAATAAGATCAATATTAATTCATTTCTCTACATAAAAAGTAAAAGATATTAATATGTGAAGACACATGTAAATGTAAGCAACTATTAAAACTCCAATTTAAAACTCCACATTTTCAAACATAAACCACCAAATTTAATCTCCAAAATTTTCAACCATAATCCACACATAAATCACATCTCAAAAATTCATAATATTAATTATGAACACATAAACCACACCAAACTTGAATCACCACAACCCACATCTCAAACACATTAAATTCAACTTCCACAATTTCACCCATAAACACATTAAATTCATTTTCCTCCAATCTACACATAAAATACATCTCAAAATTCATGATATTAATTATGAACACATCAATCACACCAAACATGAATCACCACAACAACATTAATATCTCAGAGTTCTCCCCACCGCTAACTCGGTGCCAACAGCCTCGATTCCTTTTCGAGACTCAAGGAGCTAACTACATAAACATAAATATTTGTAACAATTTGTTCACAACTAAAATTTATCCAAAATTATATCTTTTTCACACACCAAACTTTTACAACCAAATAATCTACATTAATTCAATCTCAGCAAATCGCGCACAAATCGCATAAAACTACACCTCAACCGCATCAATTTTAAATTCCACTAATTCACGCATAAACGAATTAAATTCATTTTCACCATTTTACACATCAAATACACCAAATTTCTTTTTCATAAAATCACATATAACGTCTTAAATGCAAACTAAAAGTTTGGAAGGAGCCCTTACCTTAACGATAGCTTAAACAACCGATTACGGTACCGCGATAAATTCCGGTAAAATATTTTGTCCGCACGTCACTTCGAAAACTAGCTCACTAGCACCACAGCGTGGAGGTGAGCAACTTTCTCTTCTGTCACTTCCCGAGATGAGGCTTAGATCTAGTAAATAAATTGGGATTTGTTTTTGAAAAAAACCAAAACTTTGGTTTTTCTTTTCTTTGAAACAGAGAAAGAAAAAGAGGAAGATGGAGGCACGGGAAACTGAAAAAAATGCTTTAGGTTCTCTTTCTCTCACATAACCATATATACTAGCTTATACTATTATACATATATATTATATACTAACATATATATTATTATTATATACTAACTAATATATATATATATATATATATATATATATATATTATTACTTACAAACATAATATTATAATACTATATATATAGATTATAATTAAACCTAATTAATAAATATCTAAATATTTTTACACACATCTCAACTATTTTGATAAAAATATCTATTCTCATTGCAACTCAATTGACAAGTAAAATTTTTAGCAATTAGAGATATTTTTAACAAAATAGTTCGGTAATAAATTTTCCGCAACGTAATTAAATTATTTTTCGCCAAATAATTTTAAACGGGTCTCATAAAAATATCATTGACATTTAACATTCGAAATACCAATAAAATTGGCTAAAAAGCCTCAAAATTCAACATAAGAACACATCAAAAACAAAAAGTACAAATTAAAACTACAGGTCTTACATTCTACCCCCTAAAATTAGTTTCGTCCACGAAACTGCGTGTCGATAAACAACTATGGGTGTTGTTCCCTCATCTTGCTCTCCAATTCCCAAGTCGCATCTCCGGTAGTTGGGTTCCAAATCACTTTGACCAACGAAACATCCTTGTTCCTTAATCGCTTAATCTTCATGTCATCAATTCTCACAGGTAGTACTTCGAATGACAAATTCTCCTTTAGTTGTATTGTGTCCGGTTCAATCACATGCGACGGATCTGTAAGGTATTTCCTTAATTGTGACACATGAATCACGTCGTGAATATTGGACAGTATCGGAGGTAAAGCAATCCGATAAGCTACCGGTCCAATTCGTGCAGAGATCTGATATGGTCCAATAAGTTTAGGAGTCAATTTCTTCGATTTCAAGGCTCTACCAACTCCAGTCGTAGGCGTGACTCTCAGAAACACATGGTCACCCTGCTCGAATTCTAGAAGTCTGCGACGCTTGTCCGCATAACTCTTCTGACAATCTTGTGAAATCTTCATTTTCTCCTTTATCTTCTTTACCTTATCTGTAGTCTGTTGCACCATCTCAGGTCCTACAATCATACTTTCACCGTCCTTATACCAACACAAAGGCGTTTGACACTTGCTTTTGGATCACGATCTGATACAATACTCGACGGTACTCCATGTAATCTCACAATCTCAGCAATGTAGATCTCAGTTAGCTTATCTACCTTATATGTGGTCTTCACTGGTAAAAAGTGTGCGGATTTAGTCAATCGATCCACTATCACCTATATAGAATCATTCTTCCTCCTTGTTTTCGGCAATCCAGTTATAAAATCCATGGAAATGCTGTCCCACTTCCACTCAGGTATATCTAAAGGTTGCAACATTCCAGCAAGCCACTGATGTTCCACCTTTGCTTTCTGGCAAGTTAGACAAGTTAATACATACTCTGCGACATGCCTCTTCATTCCTGGCCACCAATAATTCTGCCTCAAATCCTGATACATCTTTGTCGCTCCAGGATGAATACTCAATTTACTCTTATGAGCCTCATCTAAAATTGTTTTCCTCAGATTTGCAACTTCTGGTACACAACTTCTGGCCCAATCTTGAACTCAGTCGTTTTCCCTTGCACTATTAGGTTCCTCTTCTCTTGAATTAAAATGTTATTTTGAAAATTCGCAATGTCTTCAAGTAGTCCACTCGAAATCTTAATCATTCCGAATTTCAAAATTCTCGGTGCAAACTCTATGTTCAAGTGTAAGTATCTGAATGCTTCCCACAACTCTTGTTGTCTAGCCATCTCTATTGAAGACACTGATACACTTCTTCTACTCAACGCATCTGCCACTACATTGGCCTTCCCAGGGTGGTACTGCAATGTGAAATCAAAATCCTTGAGAGTCTTCATCCATCTCCTATGACGCATGTTCAATTCCTTCTGATCAAATAAATATTTCAAACTTTTATGGTCACTGAACACTGTGAACGTGCATCCATATAAATAGTGCCTCCAGATCTTCAATGCAAAAACTACAGCAGCAAGCTCTAAATCATGAGTAGGATAGTTCCTTTCATGAATCTTCAATTGCCTTGAGGCGTAAGCGAGAGCTTTCTTGTGTTGCATCAGAACACATCCCAAGCCTTGGTGAGACGCATCACAATAAACTTCATACGGTTCTTCTGGTTGTGGTAAGATCAAAACTGGTGAGGTTGTCAACTTCTTCTTTAGTAACTGAAAATTCTCCTCACACTTCTCCGTCCATGCAAACGGTTGATCTTTTCTAGTAAGTTGCGTCAATGGAGCTACAATCTTCACGAAACTTTCAATAAACCTCCTGTAGTAACCTGCTAGCCCTACAAAACTTCGTATGTCAGTGACAGTCTGAGGCTGTTTTCAAGCAAGAACTGACTCAATCTTTGCCGGATCCACATCGATTCCTTCTTTAGTTATCACATGACCTAAGAAATTCACTTCTTCCAGCCAAAACTCACACTTCGACAAATTGGCATACAATTGCTTCTCGCGTAAGATCTCAAGAACTTGGCGCAAATGTTCTTCATGTTCTTCCTCAGTCCTTGAATAAATCAAAATATCATCAATGAACACCACAACAAATTTATCCAAAAATGGACTAAAGATTCTGTTCATATAATCCATAAAAACTGCTGGTGCATTGGTAACTCCAGATGGCATCACAAGATATTCATAATGTCCATAACGAGTTCTGAAGGCAGTTTTCTGAATATCTACTTCTCTTACTCGGATTTGATGGTAACCCGACTTCAAGTCAATCTTTGAAAATACTGCGGCTCCTCTCAATTGATCCATCAAATCATCAATACGCGGCAATGGATATCAATTCTTAATAGTCGCCTTATTAAGCTGTCGATAATCCACACATAAGCGTGAGCTTCCATCCTTCTTCTTAACTAGCAATACCGAAGCTCCCCAAGGTGATACACTTGGTCTAATAAATTTCTTCTCCAACAAATCTTCAATTTGGCCTTTGAGCTCATTTAATTCCAATGGCGACATTCGATACGGTGCAATCGAAATTGGTCCGGTTCCTGGATGCAAATCAATGAAAAACTCCAATTCTCTTACCGGTGGTAATCCTGGAATTTCTGTTGGAAATACGTCCGGGTACTCATGGACAAGCACCACATCTTCTATTTTCACATTTATCTTTTCCCCCACGTTAGCCAAAGACAAAAACTCATGAGTTCCTTCTCTTAGTGACACTTCGAGTTTGTTAGCAGCTAGATACTTAACAACTTCTGGTTCGGGAAAAAGAACCAGTTTGCGAGCACAATCCAAGATCACATAATGATACGACATCCAATCCATACCGAGAATGACCTTGAGTGATTGTAGAGGTAAACAAATCAAATTAATCAAGAAATCCCTATTTTGAATAGTCACTTGACACTGTAAACATGCAGTATTTACTGTCAACGTCTTAGCAGGTGTGGAAACAACCAAATCAAAAGGTAGAGGCGACACATATAACTTCAAACGATTCACACAATCCATAGCAATGAAGGAATGGGTTGCCCCCGAATCAAAAAGTGCATTTAGAGTGTTACCTGCAATCTCACAGTCACGTTGAATCAGATTGCTAGATGGATTTCCAGCTTCAGCACTCATGCAATAAACGCGTCCTCTAGCAGTAGGATGAGTAGCCCTAGTTGCATTCACAACTGGTTCCACCTTCAGAGATCTGCAATCCCTTGCAATGTGCCCTGTTTCTGGCAATTGTAGCAAGTAAGACTTTTGGAAGTACAAGCATTAGCATAATGCCCCTCTTCCCCACATCGGAAACATCGAGTCACTTGCCCCAC
Source organism: Cicer yamashitae (assembly GCA_037974755.1). NCBI lineage: Eukaryota > Viridiplantae > Streptophyta > Magnoliopsida > Fabales > Fabaceae > Cicer > Cicer yamashitae. The sequence goes on along the minus strand of JBBPBQ010020323.1, from coordinate 47,884,997 downwards.
TTGTCTTCCAAGGTTCTGGTTCCCCGGGTGATTCTGACCCTTGTTGTTGTTCTGCGGTCGGTTATAAGGCTTAGCAACTTGTTTCCCTTTGTTGCCTTGATAACTCACCTAACTAGGCCCCCCTGAACTAAAGTTCCCTCCTCGGCTAACTATCTTATTCTTCATATCTTCCACTTCTCTACATTTTTCCACAAGAACTTGGAAACGTTGAATTACCAAGGGTAAGACAGAATCCTGAATCTCATACTTCAATCCGGCTTGGAAACGATGACACATGAATGGTTCATCAACCTCTTCACGGAAAAACCTGAAATGCCTCGACAACGATTCAAACTTAGTGGCATATTTGCCCACGGTCTTATTACCTTGATGAACTTTAAGAAAATCGTCCTCCAGCTTAGTCCTGGTACTCATCGGGAAGTATTTGTCTAAAAACTTCCTTTTGAACGACTCCCAATTCACCTCCTCATGAGCTGGTCCCATCAACAACCTTGTACTCCTCCACCAATACTCAGCATCCCCTAGTAGCAGATAAGTGGCATAGTTGACCTTCACTTCCGCCTGACAGTTAATCATCTCAAAGATCTTTTCCACTTCATGGATCCACTGATCCGCTTTCTCTGAATTCTCATCACCCCTAAACTTGGGAGGATTGTAACGACGAAAGTCCTCTAATCCCCTTGACTCAGCAGCACGGATCTCTCTTTCCCTCTTCTCCAGATCCCGTAGAGTCTTTGCAGCTGTATGTGCAGCAACAGAAGCAGCCATGTTATTCATTGCTTTAGCCATTTGATCATTCCTGTTGACGTTGACCCTTGCAGCGTCGTTCCTTCTTGGAGGCATTGTTTCCTATAAAACCAACATCAATAAGAAATTTTAACACCCTTTAGAAGAATTCCAAAAGACATCTTTCGACCTCAACAACTCAACACTACACTGAACCCGACACTCAGACAAATCACCCCGACGCATGATCAGATAACAACCCCCAATCTACAGGTTAACCTACAATCTATAACCAAAGCTCTGATACCACAATTGTAACAGCCCGATTTTTTTTTTTAAAAACAATTTCAAAATTCATAATAAAGAGAGGAATACCTTTGGATAAAATATTTAAGTCGTATCACAACGACAAAAGTCAACAATAATTACAAACAGCGAAAACGGTTTTGAAATGAAAATCCAAAATATTTAAAACAGCAAAATACACCGGGGCTATGAGACATATCCAACGTAGCTCATACCACAGGGGTATTATCGGCAGACACTTGTACAAAAGCACTGCCCCAAGAATTTTAACTTCCCCACGTCACATCAAAAAGTGGTACAAGGACCCATCAAAATAAAAGTCAAGCTGACAATATATGGTATAAGTACAGTCTTCCAGAATGAAATAAATACAACCACAACAGATAGACATCTAACCCCTATACAGCCATCTAATCTGATCATGCTACAAAAAAAAAACTATAACTCAAGTGATCTCCACGCGCCCCGCAGAAATCCTTCTGACACAGCAGTGGTCAGGTAAGTCTAACTCCGTTCCCATCTCTAGAGTACTAACTGGTAGGACGATCCTGATTCCCATCTGAGGGCAAAGCCCAAATTTCCACAATAATTGTAAAGGTCACCAACCGAAATTAACAAACATCACATAACATTTAAATTTTAAATGCACAAAATAACCTTTCAACTTAGCATACATCTAGAAAGGGTTTTCATATGTCACACATGCATAATCAAAGTTGAAAAATGAAGTTTTTAACAACCTGCACTGTCGTATTCGAATACAGCATCCTTGTATCCGAATACAACTGTGAAAATGGCATAATTTTCAGTTTTGAAAATGTTTCGATATCATTCAATGCTTACCACATAAAGTCAATCAATAACACTCATCAAATACGGCACAATTACAAACCACAATCGAGTATGTATATACAACCATCATAGTATATCAAACATGACTCGCGTGCCAAGCACCCTAATGAAATGCGTATATGCCAATGCACATGATTCCGGAATTCCAAACCAAAACCCTCCTCGAAAGGGCGTAAATCATAATTGTACAGTCTCTCACAGACCAGTATTAATTATCAAGGTGCAATCTCTCACGGATCAGCACAATTTACTATCGTACAACCTCTCACAGACCAGTACTAATTTTCTATGCGTGCAATCGCTCACAGATCAGCACGACTTACAAGAGTGCAATCTCTCACAGATAAGAACGACGCAACAATCCCCGCAAGGAGAAGATGAACCAACTATTCACATGACATCATCTCGTGGCCCATCACGGTTACCACTATCGCTATGGCCCATCGCGGTCACCATATACTATGAAATGCATGAGCATACTCTGACTCTTTTCACCACAACCATTAAGTAAATGCAGCTATTAAAAGATTCCCCTTTTTTAATACTCATTTAACACTAATGATTTTTCAATCTTTTCACAGAGCATACTCAAACATATATTCATCCATAAAATTCATAACACATACGCCATCAATTATGGATACATCAATCGCACATTCACCACACATCCACATCTCAAACACAACATATTCAATCAATTCAAATTCCAAAATTTCACACCACATTTAATCATGAATCACCCGTATTCACAACTCCACATTTTCAAACATAAACCACCAAATTTAATCTCCAAAATTTTCAAACATAAATCACCAAATTTAATCTCCAAAATTTTCAACCATAAATCACCAATTTAAAACTCCACATTTTCAAACATAAACCACCAAATTTAATCTCCAAAATTTTCAACCATAATCCACACATAAATCACATCTCAAAAATTCATAATATTAATTATGAACACATAAACCACACCAAACTTGAATCACCACAACCCACATCTCAAACACATTAAATTCAACTTCCACAATTTCACCCATAAACACATTAAATTCATTTTCCTCCAATCTACACATAAAATACATCTCAAAATTCATGATATTAATTATGAACACATCAATCACACCAAACATGAATCACCACAACAACATTAATATCTCAGAGTTTTCCCCACCGCTAACTCGGTGCCAACAGCCTCAATTCCTTTTCGAGACTCAAGGAGCTAACTACATAAACATAAATATTTGTAACAATTTGTTCACAACTAAAATTTATCCAAAATTATATCTTTTTCACACACCAAACTTTTACAACCAAATAATCTACATTAATTCAATCTCAGCAAATCGCGCACAAATCGCATAAAACTACACCTCAACCGCATCAATTTTAAATTCCACTAATTCACGCATAAACGAATTAAATTCATTTTCACCATTTTACACATCAAATACACCAAATTTCTTTTCCATAAAATCACATATAACGTCTTAAATGCAAACTAAAAGTTTGGAAGGAGCCCTTACCTTAACGATAGCTTAAACAACCGATTACGGTACCGCGATAAATTCCGGTAAAATATTTTGTCCGCACGTCACTTCGAAAACTAGCTCACTAGCACCGCAGCGTGGAGGTGAGCAACTTTCTCTTCTGTCACTTCGCGAGATGAGGCTTAGATCTAGTAAATAAATAGGGATTTGTTTTTGAAAAAAATCAAAACTTTGGTTTTTCTTTTCTTTGAAACAGAGAAAGAAAAAGAGGAAGATGGAGGCACGGGAAACTGAAAAAAATGCTTTAGGTTCTCTTTCTCTCACATAACCACATATACTAGCTTATACTATTATACATATATATTATATACTAACATATATATTATTATTATATACTAACTAATATATATATATATATATATATATTATTACTTACAAACATAATATTATAATATTATATATATATATATAGATTATAATTAAACCAAATCAATAAATATCTAAATATTTTTACACACACCTCAACTATTTTGATAAAAATATCTATTCTCATTGCAACTCAATTGACAAGTAAAATTTTTAGCAATTAGAGATATTTTTAACAAAATAGTCCGGTAATAAATTTTCCGCAACGTAATTAAATTATTTCTCGCCAAATAATTTTAAACGGGTCTCATAAAAATATCATTGGCATTTAACATTCGAAATACCAATAAAATTGGCTAAAAACCCTCAAAATTCAACATAAAAACACATCAAAAACAAAAAGTACAAATTAAAACTACGGGTCTTACAACATCCACTGTTCTCGCCGTCGCTGTGACCAACGTTCTCGCACCATATCCACGAAGACAATGTGACCACCAGCGCCACCGTGACCTGACCTTGTGACCACTGTTTTCGCACCACCGGTAAATTTTGAGTTCCGATACTGTTTATGTATTTTCGCACAGCCTGAACCTGTGACCTTAGTTCTTTGTAATTTCTGTGTTGTTTTAAATTTTTTGCGAGTTTGATTGAGAGTTAGGGTTCATTTTAGGAATTAATTTTGAATTTTCGTGAGTTTGATTGAGAGTTAGGTTCATACTAGAATTTCTGAGAAAACTCGTTATGTTTCTATTTTTTTTTACTAATAGTTTTGCTTACTCCTTTTTTTATTTCTTGCTCTATGGAATATGTTGTTTTCTTGATCAATCATGTGCAAAAGATTGCATTCTATAAGCTTTATCAATCTTATATTTTTATCAAGAATAAACAAGAAAAAAACTCTTTGAATTATTATTTAGAATCAAAATTAAAAATCTAAATTAACATGTTTTGTCATCATCAAAAAAGGGGAGATTGTTAAGACAAAATCTCTAATTAATTGTTTTGATGATAATTAAACAAAAAGTTAATTAAGAATTATAATTATGATTCTAAGTGTTTTGGTATTTAACTTGTGTATTTGAGTGTGTTAAACAAGATAGGTACCAAGCAATTCAAAACAAATCTCATTAAAATCAAAGCAAGCAAAAACAACAAATCGAAGATCAATCCTGTCATACGTCTGTAAAACGAAAATTGATCTTCACTTCCATCAGAATCAAGAATGATCAATCCTGTGCAAAAGATTGCATTCTAGAAGCTTTATCAATCTTATATTTTTATCAAGAATAAACAAGAAAAGGCTTAAAACAAAATCAGCCCAGAACTTGAAGAATCAAGACAAGCTTCATGAAGGAATATAAAAGCAAGATCATTCTTCATTTGGTACAAATGCAAGTACAACAATACAGGCTGTAAAAGTACACCACAATTGTACTATCAAAACAAGTATGCACACTGACTCAAAGCAAGCAAGCAACTTCAGAAAAGGTACTGGATCGAGTACAAGTCAGATCACATTTAACTCATATGAGGATCGATCGTGGATATTTGAAAGAATGTTCTTGGATTCAGCTTCTTCACTCTTGCTTTTGGCCTGCTTCAGTACACTTACTGTTCTATGACAGCTGGCTCCATCTCAACGGCTGTGTGAGTTGTCCCAACCTCTATTGAAGCTTATAAATACAGCATCAAGATGAAGAACAAAACACAACTCAAAGTGCCAAGCAAAGCATCAATCGTACGTTCATATTCGAGCTCTCTCAAATATCATTCTTTAGCTTGCAAATCATTTTCTTTGTGTTGTGTTGCAATCAGTAACAACTAAGTCTTAAGTTACAGAATCTATTTCTCAAACAAGAGTTGAGTAATATTCAGATTCTAAACATCTTCCCCATCCTTACTTTGTAACTCAAGGCTAGTGTATTATCATAGCTTGAGAAATGTGTGGAAATCCTTTTATGTTGTAAAAGGTAATTTGTGAAATCCTTACTGAAATAGGCTAAGGTAAATCTGAGAAATTCCTTTCTAAAGTAGAAATGTGAAAGTTGTGTAAAGATCAAGATTGATCTACGAAAGTTGTGAAACAACCAAGAACAATCTTGCCTTGAGCACTTAGTGGGAAATCTCACATTTGTGAGGACTAGACGTAGCCCAAGTTGGGTGAACCAGGATATATGCTTGAGTAATCTCTCTATATCTATCTCTATTTACTACATGCATTGCAATCAGTTTTTTCATTGATAAAATCAATATTGCTATTTTTACACTAACCAAGATCGTTATTCGTATTACCAAGATCAATCTTGAGTAAAACTTTTAGTTTCAAACAGGAATTTTTTAAAAGGGGCAATTATAACTCAAACCCCTCTTCCTTATAATTGACATTGTTACTTCACTTACAAGTTAGGAAGTAATTATTTAGTTGTTAATACGTCAACAAGGAATCAAATAAGACAGCTAATAAGGAAATACTGTCAGTAGGTTTCACCTTGTCCTCAAGGTGAAAGTTCATGTCATATTACTGCACTTTTGTATAATGTTTTCTAGTAACTTTGAAGAGCTAGAAATAAATTGTTGCATCTGGAACTAACCCTAAAGTTGATTGCCTTGCCATGACTAATCATTTGTGAGCTAATTTGGTTGGAATGAGTTGTAAATGACATTTTATTGGGATAGAATATTTCATTCTTTCCTTTTTCTTCTGTTATCCCATGTTAGTATGTTATTAAAAGGGCAGCCTAGTGCACGAGGCTCCCAGCCTATTGTTAGAGTTTATCTAGCCTGTTGTTAGAGTTTATCTATTTCTAAATTAAGTTATTGGTTAGTTTGGTCAATTTTATGGTGTGAATGTACCATTTTAGTGGTTTTTAGCTATCATTTGGAATAATATATACATATCTCTCCTTTGATTTACTGTAACTGTCATTTTATACTTAAGTAAGACACTAACTGCATTAGTTGCTTTGAACACTTAAAAAGTTCTTGAACCATGCAGACAGTAAAATAATTTCTTGAAGAAACTCCTGTAGCAATTCCAGACTCGGTCTTGGATTCATCGTTTGCGAAGTCACCGCTTGGTCGTGGAAATCTTTTTGCAAACTTTATGTTAGTTTAAGCAAACTATATTTTGATTGCGCTGTTTTTCTATACTGCCCTGTTTTCTAAGCAATTTTTTTTAACCTTTCTGTAGTTCAATACTGCCCTGATTGCGCTGAGCTAGTGGATATTTCTTTCAATTTTGTCTTTTGGGATTTTTCAAAAGCTGTTACAAGGTTGTCTAAGTGTGTGAGCAAAATATTTGGAATTTTTCTATACTGCCCTGATTGTTGTTTGTGGTGTTTTCCTTCAATGTCTGCAACATCTCCATCACATTTGTATCTCTATCATCGCCATAAAATCAGGTACTGCGAACTTTTAAAATTGTTTAAAAGTATCTTTGAAGTTTATATTGAAACAACATAGTATTGTATATACTTTATGTGTTGTGTCTTGGTTGATTCTTAAAAATAAAGGATACTTGTGGCTTTCTATTGATGTTTGGATTATAGTTAAGTTGTTTGTGTTGGTTATTATCTTTAATGACTTAGTTATATTTAGCAAGTATGTTTGTCGCACTTTGTGGCACGTTGAAATTTTATATTGTGGTTGGGAAGGTTTATTTCTATTTGTATTTTCATAGCTTTAATTTGAATTAAAAAATAAAATGCATTTAACTTGTTTGTTTGGTTGTAGATAAAAAAGGGCAAAGGAGTGTTGCCTGGACATAAAGAGATTTACATTGATACCCGCACTCGTAAAGATGGATCAATTGTCAATGAAAAGGCTGCAAGATTGATTGTAAGTTTTGATAATAATTAAACGGTACCAATATATAAAATGTGTATAAATTTAGTTTGACAAAGTGCGGAATTTTATTTTCAATTGTTTTCAATTTTATTTGTATTTGAGGCCGATAGTTGACTAGAAAAAACTTATTTGTATGATGATTGTATTGGTTTTTTACTTGACCTTTTAGGAGATGTTGTACTTGCTAGCCTATATGCAGTGTTGATGTTTTTTAATTGGATCTTATTGTATTACTACATGCTTTGAATGTCAATTTCAATTTGGTATTTTCAATCATTAGTAATTTTTATTTTATTTTTTAGGAAGAACTAAAAAAACATAGTAATGAGGTTGGAACTTCTCAATCAACCCAAGAAACACAAGGTTCTATATCTTGGAAGGATGACATATTTTATCAAGTAAAAGGACCTGATAAAAATGGACGTCTGCGATGTATGGGCAAGATTCCTCATTCTAAAAAATCGAAGGTTTGTGTATCTAAAAATGAAGAGTTGCGCGAAAGAGTTAAGAATATGGAAAACTTGTTAGCAAATGTGATGACTTTAATTCAAAATCGATTTTCTGAAGAAGATGTGAATGATATAATACAAGCTACAAGACAAGTATATCATAAGTTATTAATCTTATCCAACTAGCTTCATAAGTTCCATACTCGTATTTTTCACAAGTAATATTTTCTATTTTTTGTGATAGGTTCCTGATGCTACTAGTGCTCAAAACCATTTGAATTCACTTAGTCCAAACAACAACAAAAATAATGAAAATGGTCATTAGATAGTATAAGTTAATTTTGATTGAAATCATTAATATTTTCTCTGTTTTATTACTAATACTTTTATATTGAATCGTGTATTTATTCATTTGTTATTTTATTGATTGTAGGTGAAGATTAAAAGCTAATTTGTTGTTGAAGATGAAATCTTGGCAATTTAGTAAACTCAATTTCTTAATGTTTTTTTAGATTGTTATGTATGACATAATATGTCTATTTTAAATATTAGTAAGACAATGTTTTCCAGTACTAAGTAAAAATACTCTACGGTGCACTATGGTGAACATTGTTTAACTATTATTTTATCGTTGTAAGACTTTTATGTTAATTTTTAATATATACGATGAACACCTTTTATTTTATTTTGACTCTTAAATATATATATATATATATATATATATATATCATTGTGTATTTATATTTGGTTAATTTTATAAAATAAAATTTTAAATTATTATATAACTTTTATCGATAACAAAAAATTAATATTTATAGCAAATTTGTTACTGTTAAAACCTATACCAACAGAAATAAGTTGTCACTTAAATGTATAGCAACAGAATCAAAACCGTAGGTATAACTTTTAAAAGTTATGGCTAAACTATATACCAACGGTGAAATGTCTGTAGGTAAAAACAAATGTTTACAGCACCGGAAAAAATTATGTCACTATACCCTATAGCAACGGCGAAAAATCCCTAGTTATTGGGTAATTATATACCACGAAAAAAAACTCCGTCGATATAGGTAATTTTTGGTTATCCCTACGATTTTTATACTTTTACCTACAGATTTTTACTGTCGCTAAAGGTAAATTTTCTTGTAGTGATATTAGGAGCGACACCAATTTTCTATCGCATGTACATATTATAATTTCTATATTTTATTTTTTTTATGTATGTATTTAAAAAGAATAGAGAGAAACAAAAGAAAAGATTAAATGAAGAGAAATGAGATACCAATTAATATTGATTTTACTACTCAATTAAGTTTAAGTATTTATTGATCGAATTTATAATTTGAAAAAAGTAATTCTATCGCATGTACATATTATAATTTCTATATTTTATTTTTTTATGTATGTATTTAAAAAGAATAGAGAGAAACAAAAGAAAAGATTAAATGAAGAGAAATGAGATACCAATTAATATTGATTTTATTACTCAATTAAGTTTAAGTATTTATTGATCGAATTTATAATTTGAAAAAAGTAATTGATAGATAATAAATATGTAATACATAAATATAACCGGGTTCAAATTTATCATCATTTTGTATTACTAACACATATAATATTCATTATCACATGACATAAATGAGTCTAAGAGTCCTCCTTAATACATGAATAATGAAGGACAATTAATTTTCATGATACATGTCAAATTTAAATAACCATAAAAAAATTTATTATATGTCTGCATAATGAATTTTAATCTATTTATATGTGTAATTCTATTTCTATTATAACAATAATAATTTATTATTTATTTAATTAAAACATTGACTCTATTAAAAAATATTTTGGCAAAAGTTTATTAAAAGAAAATATGTGTATTGATAGGTTTTGAACTAGTAAAATGTTTTATTAAATACTTGAAAAAATATAGAGAATCTGGATTTGGAAATAGTATTGTTTGGGTTGAAAAATTGACAATAAAATAGATATTAAATGTATTTTTGTTAAAAAATGTAATTCACCAAAAAAATAGTATGATAAATCTGTATGATTACTAAAAATATTAAGTATACTCAGTGAATCTTTTGGGATTCATTATTTAAATCGTAGATCATAATATTTGAATAATATAACACATACAAAAAAAATTTGTCTTGAGAAACTTAAATCATTTTATGATATTGAGTTGAAACTAGGTTCTGAGCATCTTGAAACTTATCTAAAAGAGATTGATTCTCACAATCTCGATGATAAAATTATTTTCGAAGAATTAAAAATCATTACCGATATTTTAACAATTGAATTAAAATTAAGATTTATAATATTAAGTTATTTGATGACATTTAATTGTTTTCATAATGTTTGCATAATTTATACAATAATATTAATGATCGGGATCTGTTGAATCCAGTAACTCTGAGATGAATTACTCCGCTTAATAACTCATTATAAACGATGAATTATACTAATTTAACTATTAATTATTGACATAATATATTAATTATCAAGCACACAAAATTGTATATCAATATGTAATTCGTAGTTATGTAATTTAACGATCGATATTTACTTATATTTTTAAAGATTTATTATACGTTCATTTAAAATTATTTAATGAAGTATCAAAGTATTTTAAAATTTTATAAAAATTTGTAGAGTTGATCTATTGAATAAGAACTTTTAATTTTACGGTTGGAATAGTAAAATTCATCGTTTATAAAAAATTATTAAACAAAATATTTCATTTCATTGTTAGTTCTGGAGTCAACAAATCTCTATTTTATATATATATATATATATATATGCATATATGTTAGCATGGGCCAACCGGAGGACATATAAAAAGCACTACCTAAAATTGAGACCACATTGTGTATTTTGCTAGATTTACGCTACTAGAAGTTGGGATTTGAAAAATGAAACTACAAAAATGAACAAACATGAAAGCCGAATGATTAGTCACCAAAATTTTGGCCACTATGGCTGGTAAGAGAAAATGGACCAAAGTGGTTGACGGGAAAGCAGAAAAGATAGCAGCTTCCTGCTAATATATTCATTCATATAAATAATTTATATACTTGAACAAAACATATTGATATAGTGCTGCATTATATCACATATGTATGTTGACAAAAGTAGTGTTGCTATCGTAGTCCCTTAATTTGAGTTAGTCTTTAATCAAAATGTTGCTATCAGATTTTCTGTTTTCAATGACAGTTAGATGGGTCTACCTACGTCATCTATATAACTCATATTCTGTTTTTGTAAACAATTTAATTTTCAATAATAATAATATTGAGGCTATTTATTAATTTTTGCTTTTACTCTAATATGGTATCAGTTGATATTTTCCTAATTTATCTCCTTTCTTCAGCATCCAAACTTCCCTAATTTCCTCTCAACCCTAAAACTTCCTTTCTCTTCTCAATTCATCCATGGCGGCAGAATCTGATTTTGATCACAATTTCACCATTCATTTTTCTAGTGAAACAAAAGATGAAAAAGATGCAACCCAAAATCCTCGCAGCCCTTATTATCTTCGCCCCGACGAGAATCTGGGTGTCGTTCTTGTCGCCCCACATCTGAGCGACACCAACTACTACAACTGGAGCAAATCGATGAAATGCACTCTCTCTTCCAAAAACAAGCTCGCTTTCGTCAATGGCAGTTTACAACAACCACCGTCAACGAATTCGGATTTTGAGTTGTGGGATCGGTGTAATAACATATTCCTTTCTTGGATCACCAGGACCTTGTCGCCTCACATTGCTCAGAGCACAGTTTGCTTCGACAGTGCACAAGAACTTTGGTCCAATCTTGAAGATCGCTTCACGAAAGGTAATCACTTTCATTTTTCTGATTTACTCAAAGATTTGCACTCGATCAAACAAGGGGATCGTTCTTTATTAACCTATTATACTGATTTGAAGATTTTATGGGATGAATTAGAGTTTTTATTACCTACCCCTTATTGTTCTTGCCCTACTCGTTGTACATGTTCTTTAAGCTTCGTCACCAAAGACTATAAACACAACGAATACATCATTTGTTTTCTTAAAGACCTCAATGACAACTACAATAATGCCTGAACACAAATTCTCCTCATGGATCCTTTACCATCATTGAGCAAAGCCTATTCCCTTGTTGTTCAACAAGACCCAACTTCTACTCTAAATCCTAACCCTAATTCTACTTCTAATATCACATCTTCTGACTCTGCTATTTTTACTATAAATTCTGGTAATTCTAATCCTCCAAAAGGTCAGAATAGCCAACCCAAAGGTAGAGGTCGTGGAAAAGGGCAAATGTTATGTAGTCATTGAAACAAAACTAACCACACTGTTGAAAACTGCTATTTTTAAACATGGATTTTCTCCCGGTTACAAATCCAAGACTCAAATCACCAATGAATCTTCTGGTGATGGGAAGAAATCACAACTTGCAAATTCTTCTGTTAATGACTCACTCACAAAGGAAGATTATCAATTCTTGGTCAATTTGCTAAAATCTTCAAAGGGGGTAGGTTATACCTCATCCACTAACCGTCATGTGGTTTCTAGTATTTCTAAGACAGGTAACAATTATCAACCTCAAGACATATGTATATTGGACTCTAGTGCATCAGATCATGTGTGCCCTAACATTAAGGTTTTTTCAACTATCAAACATATTGCTCTTGTTTCCATTATTTTTCCTAATGGGAGTAATCTGTATCCACACTTTTCTGGCACTATTTATTTCAATTCATCTTTTTACCTTAAAGATGTTTTGTTTATTCCTCAATTACATTTCAATCTTATATCAATTTCAAAATTAACTCAAAATCGTAATTGCAAATTGGTGTTCTCACACAATTTCTGTGAAATTCAGGATATGAATACCGAGAAGATAATTGGAAATGTGGACCTCATTAATAATCTTTACACCCTTAATATATCTCCTTTCACTAGTGTTTTAGATTCTGATAACGTTTATGCTTCTGTTAATACTACTCAATGTAATTCTTTTGACCTTTGGCATTATAGATTAGGTCATCCCTCTTATAATGTCTCCCAAACCATGTATAAATACTTTCCCTTTATTTCTTTCAATAAAAATCTTGTTTGTGATTCTTGTCATATGGCTAAACAAAATAGACTTCCTTTCTCTAATAGTAATAGTTTATCTTCACATGCTTTTCAACTTGTTCATATGGATATCTGAGGACCTGTAAATACTATTTCTATGGATGGTTTTTTTTTTACTTTTTAACAATAGTTGATGACTTTACTCGACATACTTGGGTGTTTTTAATGAGTGCTAAATCTGAGACTCGAATGCATATTTAGAACTTTATTGCCAATGTTTCTAATCAATTTTCTATACATATCAAAACCATAAGGAGTGATAATGGGGTTGAGTTTCTTATGGCCTCATTTTATACTCCTTTAGGCATTATACATCAAAAGGCTTATGTAGAAACCCTTGAACGCAACTCAGTGGTTGAAAGAAAACAACGACATATATTAAATGTTACTAGAGTGTCTTATTCCATGCTCATTTGTCTAAATGTTTCTGGTCTCATGCCTTAAATCATGTTGTTTTTATAATTAATCGAACATGCACCCATGTACTTGAAAACAAAACTCCTTTTGAACTTTTGTATAAATATCCCCCTACCTTTAATAATTTAAAGGTCTTTGGTTATCTTGCGTTTGCTTCAACATTAACTAATGCTATAACTAAATTATACCCCAAGGCTAGAAAATGCAATTTCTTATGATATAAACATGGGACAAAACAGTACATTTTTTTTTATTTGCATACTCGTGATACTTTTATTTCTCGAAATGTTATTTTTTATGAGTTAAATTTTCCTTACAATGTGAATCAACCCTCTGCTAGTAATAGTGACTTGATAAATCACCATGATCAGTTGTTTCTTTTTTATGTTCCTATTGATGCTCTTGTGACTAATCATGCTCCTTATACTGATTTGCATGTTAATGATTCCCTTATAAATGATAACCATGTTGATAGTTCCTCTAATACATGGAGTAGTATTTCCCCTGATATTAGAACTCTTAGAAGGTCTAATATATCAATGAACCTTCATAACTACTTTAATGACTATCAATGTTATGCTATTATACAACAAAATTATGATGTTTTGTATCCTCTTTATGTTGTGGTTTCTTACTCAAATATATCTTCAAATCATTTTAAATACATGAATGATATTACTAGTAACTTTGAACCATACCATTACAAACAAGTTGTCCAACATAATGTTTGGGGTCATATGGATGACGAACTTTAGGCCCTAAAACAAAATAATACGTGGATCATCACCACTTTACCCCATGGTAAGAAGCCCATCGAATGCAAGTGGGTCTACAACATCAAACACAATTCAGATGGTTCAATAGAAAGGTATAAAACGCATTTAGTTGCAAAAGGATTTACTCAAATTGAAGGTATTGATTTCTTTTAACACTTTTTCTCCCGTTGCAAAATTAACTACACTAAGATTACTCCTTGATTTCACTTCTTCTCAAAATTGGATTTTGCATCAACTAGACGTACACAATGTCTTTTTACATGGCGACTTAGATGATGAGGTTTATATGGAATTGCCTCATGGCATTTCATCTAACAAACCTAATCAAGTTTGCAAACATTTGAAATCTCTTCATGGATTAAAGCAATCTAGTAGACAATGATTTGCAAAGTTGTCGTTTGCATTAATTTCAAAAGGATATATGCAATCCACTTCTGATCATTATTTATTCACCGAGAGATTGCATAAATCATTCACTGCAATTTTGATGTACGTTGATGATATGATTATTGCAGGAAACAACCATCGCGAGAGCACTTTCATCAAAGAATTTCTCCACACTTCATTCAGAATTAAGGATTTGGGAGACTTAAAGCACTTCCTCAAACTTGATGTGTCCAGATCTAGTCAAGGAATCCATATATGTCAAAGAAAATACACTATAGATTTATTGTCTAACACAGGTTTGCTTTCAGCCAAACCTGCCAACACTCCGACGATGAAAGGCACTAAACTCAACAACGCCAATGGTACCCGTATGCAATGTCCATCCATTTATCGACGACTAATTGACAAGCTCATTTATCTAACGGACGATGTAAAATTATTATCACCCTACATCGTCCATTAAAACGGTTACCCTATAATTAATTGTATACAAACTATTTATTTATTTTATTATTTATTTTATCCCAAATAGAATAAAAAAAAAATTATTTACATTAATAAATGAAGGAAAAATATTTTTTTATTATTTTGGTTTGACAAGGGGAAGACTTTGCTTTTACGTATCCTCGGGTGCAATAGGAAAATCAGAACATACGTAGTTCTTGATATTAAATATTTGTGTGTTGGTCAATTTAATTCTAACTTCTATTAATTTTAATTTCTTTTTTATTTGTGCGATGATCATGAGAGACTAATACCAAACGGCGCATTGAAAAACAACTAAGTGGTCCAACAATGCCCGAGTTCGATACGGAGAAAGAGATAACAATATGTTGTTTTCGTTTTATCTTTTTATTTATCTTATTTTTCTAAGTATTTTTATGTTTACATGAATGAGTTGAACCATAAATGAGTGTTTGTATGATGTTTAAGATTTTTTTCCACATAATTCTGATTGTTGAAAAATGCATTTTCTCAATTCAATATTTTATTTTATATTTAAAATATGAAAATAAATTTTGTTTAAATTATAACATCATATATATAAAACGACAAACATGATAGTATTATAAAAAAATATTGTAAATAGGCTTGCTATATGAACAAAATTAACATGCAAACAATAAATAAAAACTAAGACATTGGTTTATAAAAAAGGATACATGAAAAGCAAGAAAGATAATAAACAAAACAAAATTATTTTACATGTTTGTTTTAGAGAAACGAAATTGGCATACCGAAATTTGCAAGATTGTTTTGCCTCCCTTTTTACCTCCATCTTCGATTTTTCTTTTTTGAAATTGATGATTATGGAGAAGGTTGTGTAAGAATGGCACAACAGAAAACCAGTAGTGGCTTTCTGGCAGACGAATTCAAGCACCTAAAATCGGTCTCTATTTTCTAATCTCCTTCTTCGTTCCTCTCCCCCTCTAAGAGTCTCATAACACTCTTATTTATATTAATAAATTAGGGTTAAATAATTTTAAAAAATAAATCTCTACCATTATGACTAATTAAGTTGATTCCTCAAGTTTTATTTTCTTTTAAAAACTTTCCTCAAATTCCAAAAAATCACATTAAATAACAATCATTCATATTTAATTTACTCCAAAAAATCTCATATTTATTAATTTTATGTTTAATTTCATTTTATTATTTTATTTATTAAATAAAAATAAAAAATTTTGAATTAATTTTTTTACTACCATGTTATTATTAGACCAAAAAAGTAGTAAATAAAAATAAAAAGCCTAACATATATCTCTTTTCATTAACAAGCGAATATCATACGAAAAATTAAATAAAAAATATATATTAAATAAAAAAATAGAAAGTTAGGGTAAAAAGTTCAAAATATCCTTTTTATTAATTTTTTTTGTAAATATTAAGAAAAGACATACAAAATTAGGTGTCGATAGTTACTTGAAAAAACCGATTATGTTGATATAGTTGAAAATGGTTTTCAGCTTCAACCAACACTTCTATATAGTTTACAGTTTTGTAATTTGAAGAACTGGTTTTTCATTCTTCAAATTCAAGTCTGCTTGATTAATTCTTGTTGCATGCAAGTCTTGATCAATTTACAGTCTTGATTAATTCACAAGCATTAATGTAAGATCCTAAAATTATATATTATAAATAATTAGAATTTTTAAATTTAAAATATTTTAAATTATAGATTATTATTATTATATTATTATTATTATTATTATTATTATTATTATTATTATTGTTATTGTTGTTGTTATTATAATTTTATATTAAATATTGTTTTAAATATGTAGATGTTACAACCAATTTGTCGAATGAGACTATAAGATAAAATTTTAAATTGATTCATACTATTCTCAAATAAGTTTTTTTTTGTTTATTCTTATACATGTGCCTCATATTGTAACAAACAAACCTATTATTATACTACACATGAAGTGAGTTGTTAAATATAGAAATTCTTATGAGATAAAATGTTGCATATAGATAGTATTAGTCTGACACCAAAATTATACTTAGACACTCTTTCAAATAAAAAATAGGTTATGTCATCACATATAAAAAACGAGTAAATTAATCAAAGGAGTATTGATTAATTTTAAATTCAACTTTAACTCAAGAGGTGCGTAATCATATCTTTTAACCATTTCATGATACATTTATTTTGGGAATTTGGGATGGGAAATGAGTTAGATATTTTGAATAGTATTTTCTTATAAAAATATATTTTATTGAAAACCCAACTCTATTAAAATTGATATTTTATGAAATACAATCTTAGATTATGAATTGATTTATTTACTATTTTGTTTGTTGAATTGTAGTTTTTTATTTTATTTTTTATGATTGTTTGAATATGCATTATTTTAAAAGATTGTTTTATTATGTGTTCTTGAATGATTGTTGTTATTGTATATTTAAATGAAATATTATATTCTAAATATGATTTTATGAAGATGCTTGTTAAAAATGAATTATGTTTTATTGTATGTGTTTGAGATGAGCTCATGCTCCATATAGATGGGTATGATACCCCACAGTTACTTACCCGAATGAGTTACGTGCGCCATATAAATGAGTCTTGTATCTTACATGAGATGAATTTTAAACTCCATACAGATGAGTCTGGTACTCTACACTCGATGTATTGGTGCTCCACATGATGAAATGATATGCAGTTCGCATAAGTAGTACATCTTCATATAACGATTATTAATGTTTATTTCAACATTGCATCAAGTTACAACAAATTTCTACACAATTGCAATTACGGACAAATTTGTCTTTAAGAAAATATAAATTTATTAGACAAATTAGTCATCATAAACTAAAATTAATATAAGATCAACATAAAATATAATATGTCGATGTGTCATATCATAAACTAAAGTTAACATAAAGACTATTTTGAATTATATATATCATTTGGAGATTTATTTGCTAACTAACAAAAATGAGAGATCATTTTGACATATAAGACTATCAATTTATCTATTCACTTCTTTCAAGAGTTGGAGAAAAAAGAGAGCAACATTATGCATGGCCAAATCATAAACAACTCTTGTGTTTCTTAAACAAGACTTAATATTAATTTATCTATTCCCTTCTTGTTGTTGGTATATCTAACACAACAAATTATATTTTATATTTATAAATAAAATTTAATATTAATTTTTGTTCCACTAATATATGTTGGAAATGGTGATTGGTTTATCTAACACAACAAATTATATTTTATATTTCTAAATAAAATTTAATATTAATTTCTATTCCACTAATATATGTTGGAACAGAAAATATTATCACTATAATATAAATACAATGAGACAAATAAATAGAATTTTTTTGATCAATTAGCGTAGACTTCAACTATGAGATTTTTTTTAATTGATGATATGTTAAAGAGACAAATAAACTACTGAAGTTTGAATTTAATTCGAATACTTTTACATTCAATTATTTCATATGATCATTATTTTATTTGTTATTTATTTTGAAAATTTTTAATTTTGTAAC
>JBBPBQ010020323.1:47826957-47865793 GCA_037974755.1 Cicer yamashitae | reverse complement strand
CATTTAAATTTTTAAGTTAATTATGAAATATTTAATGAGGTTGAGATAAATTTATAAAGATTAAATGTGAATTAAAAATTAAATAATTAAATTAATGATATTTTTGAGATCTTAACTGTGTCGAAATAATATTTACATGACACAACAAAAACTTGTCAATATATTCATTCAGATAATAAAAATATTCATTTATTTTACTATATTATCTCTTAAACTATCCGCCCCGTATTTGAAAAATGAACGAATTTTTTTTCTAAAAACATCCATCAATACCAAAAATAACAATATGCATTTTTACATGATTTATTAAGTATTTAATTTCAATATTTAAATAAATTTTTTTAAAAATTAAAGTGGTTTCAAAATGAATAATAGATGCAGTTAATGTTTTAGTAGTAATTCTTGATTTTAATTTAATTTTTTTTAACTCTTTATAGATTACAAAATTTAAACGGGTCGCTTCTTTGCACATACCATATAATTTCTTAAACAAACCGCTCATATTTGTTTACGTAACACTTTCATATTTTCGATAATTGTGTTTTTTAACAGAATTGTTTTTCAATTCCTCTAAAAAAATATCAATTTTTCCAATAAAAAAAATATAAAATTATTTTGAAAATAATTACTTCTTCAATTTTTATATCCACATTATGTAATATTACATATATATGTATATTTGAAAACACCCAAACATAATTCTAGAAGTATAATTCATCAGTACCAACAATAACAACGTGGTTCACAGTACCATTATAGCTATATCTTTTTGCTTTCGACTTCCTTATAAAAAAAATATTTTTGTATATAAATTTAAATATAAAATATAATTAAATTTTAATCAAAAATAAAATATAAGGAAAAAATATCCCATCATAGCTGGCATGAATATTTTTTTATTTTGATTTCCATCATCTATTTCTAATAGTAATTCAAACTTAAATCGAGAGATAAAAATGTGTATCGGTTGTTGAAACTAATATTACTTTTTTTTTAAATGTTTGAAATAAAAAAGGAAAACCATGAAATTTCGCAGGACATACACGTAAGACTTTTTTTTTACTCGCCAAACAAAAAACACAAGGAGAAAGCGCGGGAAAATACACAACAAGGGTTGGGGCTTTTACTACCACTCTCACTACCACAAATCACAACCTCCATTTGAATAGAGCTAATCGGAAAATTTTCAACATCGTCGTTGACGATGAACAGCGACGGCCGGAGGTGGGATCGTAGAGACAACAGAACATCCAAGAAGCAAAAACTTATCCGCAGCGCCGAGGAAGAACTCGAAGCAAAGTTAGGGTTCGATCTTTTCTCAGAAGGCCAAAAGCGACTTGGATGGTTACTCACTTTTTCATCCGTATGTGAATTTCTCGTTAATTTTTCTTGCGTGCTTTTGATCTATAACTCAGTGTTTTCCTTATTTCAATATCAAATTGGTGAATAGATGAATGTGAAATTGAACTTGTTAGTTACTTATTGCAAGGAATGTTTATGTATGAATGATTTTTATTTCTCATAGCTTCCATTCCTTTAGCTCGATAAATGATAAAATTGTGCTTTTGCTGCCGCAACACTTGTAGCTGCACATATCATTTACTAGCTACATGCTATGTAGCACTTACACTTCACAGTTCTGTTGTAAGACATGTGTTGGTGTTTGACACTAAAACAACACTAATGCATCTAGTAACATTCAATCATTTCTATTTTCGCAAATTATTATTGGTGTCTTGTGTCTCTTAGGGTATGTTTGGGAGTTGGGTTTTGGAGGGGAGGAGAGGAGAGGGAAAGGCTTATTTTTGTTTTTCAAATTAAGGAAGCTATAAAGTATTTCTTAAAATAAATTTAGAAATGAAATATCATGTGAATATTTATCATATTATTCTTTCAATTTTTAAAAATCTCAAATATATAACAAAATATAGACTTAGGCCTCCCAAGCCCTTCCCTCCAAACCCCTCCAAAATGCAACTCCCAAACATACCTTTAGTGTTGTGTCTGGTCTACGTGTTTGTGTCCGTGCTCCATAGGTTATATGTGGGAATGGGATTGTGCTTCTGGCTATCCTTCTACTCTAATGCTAAATTATAACATTATATGGTAATTCATATTTTTTGGTGATTTTCCTTGGATTAGAAGTGGAGTTTTCAGTTCTTAATTATGAAGTCACAACAAGTTGGTTTTGATTTAATACTTTATTAGAAGGGACTTAAACATGATTTACCATGCCTTGCAGTCGTCTTATGAGGATGAGGATACACGCAAAGTATACAGTTGCGTTGATCTTTACTTTGTCACACAGGTAATTTCGGCTAAAATGCTTCTCTAGAAGCTTGATTTTCTTACTAGTTTTTCCACCAAAAGAGGGGCCTGGTCTGGTAAATAGATTACTGATTGGAGTCTACCTGCAGGATGGGTCCTCGTTCAAGACAAAATACAGATTTCGCCCTTATTTCTATGTAGCTACAAAGGTGAGTGAGCACATTCACCTGCATGCATGTACAGTGCCATAGCAAGATACTTGGTTTTAAGCTTGTTCATGTGTGACTATCCAATCATTTATATTCATTGCTTTTACGAATTTATTTTGATTCAGTGTTTATTCTGTGACAACCATCACGTTGATGGTCCTAATTGTGATTATGTGAATTTAATAGAATAAAATGGAGATGGATGTTGACGCATACCTGAGACGACGTTACGAAAGCCAAGTTGCAGATATTAAAATTGTTGAAAAGGAAGACCTGGATCTTGTAAGAATTTTACGCATCTCTTATCTGATACATGACAAGCAATACAACTTTAGCATTGATTATCTGTTTTCTTGGTTTTTATGGTGTAACTCCTTCCAGACTTTAAGACGGTTCAGTCAAAATGGCTCATGACACAGTCTGCATTGAAGTTCATTTTGCTTTAATCAATAAGACCATGCATAATTGCTTACTTTGAATCTGCTTATAAATGGACTCTGAATTATTTTCATGGTTCTGAGCAGAAAAACCACTTGTCTGGATTGACAAAGTCTTATTTAAAGCTTTCATTTGATACCGTGCAACAACTGATGGATGTGAAGAGTGACCTGATGCATGTTGTTGAAAGAAATAAGGCAAAGTCTGATGCTGCAGAAGCCTATGAGTCTATATTAACAGGGAGAAGGTAAATCAAGTGTCACGAGACAAAAAATTCTTAGATTGAAGTTGCCTTCCTTTAACAATGCAATTTCATTTTTTAGCCGTGATTATGTAAGTAAATTTTAACTTACTTTTTTACCCGATCTGATTGTAGCCTGCTTATTGCTTAACAGAGAACAAAAACCTCAAGATTTTCTAGATTGCATAATTGATCTTCGCGAATATGACGTTCCTTACCATGTTCGCTTTGCTATTGACAATGGTAAGTTTTGATATTTATCCTCTTGTTTTAGTATCTATTCTATTATCCCATCTTCCATTGCCATGTTGTATTTATATTTATCATCACACTCTTGATCACATGTGACCCAGATATACGGAGTGGCCAGTGGTATGATGTCGGAGTGTCCAACGATGGGGTTACACTTGAGAAGAGGACAGATCTTCTACAGCGTGCTGAAGTTCGTGTTTGTGCATTTGATATCGAAACCACAAAACTTCCATTAAAGTTTCCTGATGCTGACTATGATTTAGTTATGATGATTTCGTATATGGTCGACGGGCAAGGGTATTTAATCATAAATAGAGAGGTGAGAGGATTAATTGGAGGTGTTAATGTTTGAACAATCTATTTCTTGCTGTTTTTTTTTGGAAAACTCTCTTGCTTGCTACTCTGCCATTATTACAAAGGGAATCGTAAATACATGTTGCATCAGAAGTCTCTTATCTTTAGTTTTCTGTTGATAAATATTTTTTGATTGCTCTTTTCTTTTCACAAGAGTTTAATGTTATTCAGATAATTTACCTGGTAGTGGTTGTACGATTCCCAAACATCTCTACTTTGGGTGCACCCGAGGTTGATCTCAATAAAATATTGGGTTTTTTAATTCTAAATTGGAGATGTACAAGTAGAGATTGGTAATCTATTTGACTCCCAAATTATGCATAAAGTATAGCCAAAGGATCAGTGAAATAGTAATAAATTATTTAACTCTAATTCATCAAAAAGTATTTCTTAAGTGATCTTGTAGTTGTATGTTTAGCGAACGTATTTTAGAAAAACATTAGTCATTATCGTTGGCTGATGACTTTAAATAATTGTGTTGTTTTCTCTTACCAGTGTGTTGGGGATGATATAGAGGATCTAGAGTACACTCCAAAACCTGAGTTTGAAGGGTATTTTAAGGTGACAAATGTTCAGAATGAGGTAATGCGATATGGGATTCCATAAATGATGGGTCATGTGTTATTTCTCTGCTGAAAATCAATTCCTCCAAGTTTTCTATAGTGACAATTTTTAGTTGTTGTGGTTAATTTTTTTGGCAGATTGAGCTCCTTAGATTTTGGTTTTCTCATATGCAAGAGGTGAAACCTGGTATATATGTGACTTATAATGGTGATTTCTTTGATTGGCCATTCCTGGAACGACGGGCAGCTCATCATGGGTTCAAAATGAGTGATGTATGTTGCTAACTTTGTGTACTTTTTTTGTTTGTGGCGGTACTGGCTTCATTTTCATGGGTCAATAAGTAAAATGCATGTGCTACCATGTATGCAGAATTCTTTGTTTCTCTACATTTTCATTAACAGCTTATCAACTAAAAGGAAGACATTATTTCCCATTGTATTTGAACTTGAAATTTGCCTTTGTTATGCAATAGTTGTTTATGTGAAGTCACTTTCTTTGCATATACGTTCTGGGATAAATCATGTATGTTTCAAATTTTCATTTTCATATCTGCTCCTTATTCTGAACCATATTAGTTCTACTTTTTCCCTTTTAGTTTATTAGTTGACTATTTCTCTCTTCTATTTTGTTGTTTATTATTTGATCTGGCAGGAACTTGGGTTTCAATGTGACATGAACCAAGGGGAATGTCGTGCTAAATTTGCTCCCCATTTAGATTGTTTTGCTTGGGTTAAACGTGACAGTTATCTCCCTCAGGGGAGCCAAGGCCTAAAGGTACAAAGTTCATACTCTCAAGTTCGCAGTTCTATTAATTGTCTTTAATTAAATTTCTTTACGACATGGTTTTTATGCCAATATATATATTTTTAATCATCCAAAAGAAAAACCAGTCTTTCGTTGTTATTCATGTAGGACTTTTGTATGGTTTATAGTCCTCTTGGACATAGTTAGATATGGATTCTCCCCAAATGTTGCAACATATTTTTTAAGTTCAAGAGCGCTTGGATGAATAGGTTTGAGCCTCTTTTAGCTGAACTAGTGGTTCGAGTCTGGATCTAGCCCTGATAATGCAACAATGTTAAACTCTTGAGGGAGACATTTGTCCTCCACGTGGGAGATTAGTCTCCGTAGTTGCATGGGGACAGTTGGTATATACCAAAAAGGGTGTATAAGAACCATGCAAGTGCCAGGTAGTCAATCGGGACCAAAAACATAGTTAACTCTAAATAACTATTTGAACACTGATAAGAATAACATTTCGGAAGATTTTATTAAATTCGTCAAATTTGATAGATTTAATTCCTCTCCTTAAGCTCTGATAATCATGAATAATGCTAGCAGTAACCTTATTGTATACAACTGTTATGGGATAGTGTTACTTTATGGCTCCCTTTGTTGCTCTGCCCATGACTTATTAAAAGGAAACACCGTGTTAGTTATTCAGAGTACCCCTTTTCCTTTCCCTGCATTTAACTTTGCTAAAAACTTTGCCTTCCATTTTAATGCATTTTACTTGGTTCAAGTTTTTTGTCCATCTTTCTCCACCTTAGTAAGGCTATAGATACTACTTTCCCCTATATGCATAAATATAATGACAAAATGATATCTGGCCAAGGCCATTCCTTAGATTTTGGGTGCCCTAAACTAATCAAATGATGTCTCATTAATCATTTGTATGATATTCTTGTTACATATTTTGCTGCAAAATCATTAATAACTCATTCATATTCAAGGTTATTTAAACTATAATTCATATAGAAATCAAAGCAAAATTATTTTTAATTTACCTTGTGACATAACATATTTCAAATACGATTTATGATTTAGAAAAACTTCTTTCTAAGCATAAACAATAGTGGCATGGTTACTTCATATTGTTGTATAAGTCATGCATGCATTGGAAAAATAATTAGGTCAGATTACAAAAGTAAGAGAACGTTCAATGTTTTTACTTTTTACAGAAATCAAATTTAAGTGTTAGATGTAAGTAAGTCTTACTTATTAGAAAAAAAAAAGTGTGACTCTCAGCTCTAGGGTCATAGAAGAGGGGACCTAAAGCTTCTTACATATAAATTTGATAACTATGAAAAAATTGTATTGGTGCCCTTGAAATAAATGGGACACTATGCAATTTCACACCCTAAACATGCTTGTGGTCACCACTGTATGTAGT
Source organism: Cicer yamashitae (assembly GCA_037974755.1). Classification (NCBI taxonomy): domain Eukaryota; kingdom Viridiplantae; phylum Streptophyta; class Magnoliopsida; order Fabales; family Fabaceae; genus Cicer; species Cicer yamashitae. Next base: position 47,859,294 of record JBBPBQ010020323.1, on the reverse strand, counting down.
TAACTGACTACCTACTTAGCTACATATTTCATTTATTTACTAAATTTGATATTCCCAAAATTTTATATTCACTAAGTGTTGACATATAGCAATCAGATCTGATATGATTGTGTTTATTAGTTGATTTTCTATTTAAGTTAATTTATATTTTGGGAAATAATCAAATCACTCTGATTTGATTTATTTCATAATTTATTTTTACTTTATTCTGCATTCATTAGATAGCTGGCAGCATTGTATATATATATATTTGTACTGTTTCTGTTTCAATAATAATAATAAGAAATTTTCCTTCCCTCCTGTTTTAACCTAGCTGCACCCTAAAACACATGGTATCAGAGCTTCGGCTCTGATCCTGTGGCAGCTCACCATGTCCTTACAAACTGAAAAAAATTGTTCCTCCACTACTACAATACCAGAAAAAAATTCTGGTGACCCTAAAATCGTGTCAACCCCTACCACAAATGATCCACTATCCATAAACTCTGGTTTACAGCTTCTAATCCAAAAGCTGAATGGCAGAAACTATGTTGAATGGGCCCAGACTGTGAAGTTAGCTCTTGATGGCAAGGGAAAGTTAGGCTACTTGACTGGAGATACTCCTCAACCAGAGAAGACCGATCCAGCCTACCAAAAATGGAAGTCAGAGAACTCCCTAATCATTGGGTGGCTGATTCACTCAATGGAATCTTCCATTGGGAAGCCCTACCTATTCATTTCCACTGCAAAAGAGGTGTGGGAAGCTGTACGCGATTGCTATTCCGACTTGGAGAACTCCTCACAGATTTATGAACTTAAAACTCGTTTGTGGCAGTCCAAACAAGGAGATAAAGATGTCACAACATTCTTTAATCTCATGGTTGTCCTTTGGCAAGAGCTTGACCAATGTTATGAGGATGATTGGGAGAATTCCAAAGATGCAAACAGATTTAAGAAAAGAGAAGAGAATGATAGGGTTTATATGTTTCTAGCAGGACTCAATCCAGAACTTGATGAAGTCCGTGGTCGAATTTTGGGCAGAAAACCGTTGCCTTCATTGAGGGAAGTATTTTCTGAAGTAAGGAGGGAGGAATCCAGAAGGAAAGTTATGCTGCAAAACTCTGATAGTACAAGGGTGCAAGAAACTGAGAGTTCGGCTATGGCTGCAAAGGGATACGAAGCAGATGGAGAAAGAAAAAAACGACCTTGGTGTGATCATTGTAGACGACCATGGCACACTAAGGAAACTTGTTGGAAACTTAATGGAAAACCACCCAACTGGAAGAAGAAGCCAAATGGAGAGGGTAAGGCCTTCCAAGCTGCAAATGGAGAAAATGTGGAGAATAAAGTTAACTCTGAGACATCTCCTTTCTCTAAGGAACAACTAGAGCACTTGTATAAGCTCTTTACCTCTATGTCAGTTACTTCTTCATCCTCTCTTGCTCAAAAAGGTATCTCTTTCTCTTCTGCTCTTTTGAGTTCCAAACCAAATTCAAAAACTCCATGGATCATCGATTCTGGAGCCACTGATCATATGACAGATTGCTCAAAATTGTTTTCCACTTATAGTACTTGTGCAGGTCATAAAAAGGTAAAGATAGCTGATGGTACTTTTTCCACCATAGCTGGAGTTGGTTCTATTCCTATTTCTAAAACTCTAACTCTTCACAATGTCCTTCATGTTCCAAATTTGTCATGTAACTTGCTGTCCATAAGCAAATTAACACAAGATCTTAACTGTTTGGCTATTTTTAACCCAGTTAATTGTCAATTTCAGGAGTTGAAATCGGGGAGGATGATTGGCAGTGCTAAAGAGGTCAATGGTCTCTATCTCTTCGATGATGAGGCTGATCTTAAAGAGGAATTTCATAGTAATTGTCTCAACTCAGTTTTGGTTCATAATAATGAGGAAATAATGTTATGGCATTATAGGCTAGGACACCCAAATTTTTTGTATTTGAAGCACTTATTTCCCGAGTATTTTAAGAATAAAAATCCAGATCAGTTTTTTTGTGAAGTTTGCCAATTTGCAAAGCATCATCGTTCTTCCTATTCTCCTCAGGTGCATAAACCATCTAGTCCATTCACATTAATTCATAGTGATGTTTGGGGACCTTGTAGGGACCCTACTCCTAATGGAAGAAGATGGTTTATTACCTTCATAGATGATCACATTCGATTAACTTGGGTTTACTTAATGACAACAAAATCTGAAGTTGAAAGTATCTTCAAAAGTTTTTTTCAAATGATTTTGACCCAATTTCAAGTAAAAATCAAAATTCTCCGTAGTGATAATGGAAGGGAATATTTTAATAAACACTTAAATGAGTTTTTCCTACAACAAGGTATCATTCATCAAAGTTCATGTGTGGATACTCCACAACAAAATGGAGTGGCTGAACGAAAAAATAAACATCTCCTTGAAGTTGCTAGGGCATTGTTGTTTCAAAATAAGGTTCCAAAGTATCTTTGGGGAGAAGCAATTCTCACTGGAACATATTTAATAAATAGGATGCCTACCAAAATTTTAAATTACAAAACTCCTTTTGATGTTTTCACATGTCTATTTCCTAATAATAAACTTTCATACACTCTACCCCTAAAGATATTTGGATGTACTGTTTTTGTTCATATTCATGATCCGAATCAAGGAAAACTTGAGCCTAGAGCAAGAAAATGTGTTTTTATTGGCTATGCATCCAATCAAAAAGGATACAAATGTTTTGAACCTATTTCCAAAAAGATTTTTGTGACTATGGATGCCACTTTCTTTGAAAAAACTCCTTTTTTTGGTAATCATCTTCAAGGGGGGATAATTGAAGAAGATGATGTTCAATATTTAAAAATTGCAAATTTGGATTTTCTAAACAATTTGGAAAAAACAGATTGTGAGAAAAGTAACATAACAGAATCCTATTTGAAAATACTAGAAATTGAGGAAAATAACAAAACAAAATCTTTGGGTGAATCTAGTCAAGAAAGCCATGAACATAATATTCAAGAAAATGTTTTGACAGAACCAGAAGTTGAGAATGAGACAGTTGAGATTGGTAACAAAGGTATCCAACCATTTGACCACGTATACTTAAGAAAAAAAGTGCCTCAGAGAAGAGAACCTCAACACTGCCAAACATCCAAGGATCCAACAGGTACGAGTCTTTCTAATTCTGTTGTACCCTTTCAAAATTCTGAAAATTTTGATCATAATAATCTTGTCTTTGTTGAACCTGTTCCCAATGATTTTGTTCCTTTAGAACCTACCTTTGATGATTCTAGTCTACCCATTGCTGTTAGAAAAGGGATAAGAGCATGTACAAAACATCCTATCAGTAACTTTATATCTTATGACAAATTGTCCCCCACTTTTAGAGCTTTTACTTGTGAACTGACAAAAACAGAGATCCCAAGAGATATACAACAAGCTCTAAGGGTTCCTAAGTGGAAAGAAGCTGTCTTGGAGGAGATGAGTGCTCTTATAAAAAATCAAACTTGGAAAGAGGTGGATCTACCTAGGGGAAAGAGAACTGTGGGGTGCAAATGGGTGTTTACCATAAAACACAAGGCTGATGGATCAGTAGAGAGGTATAAGGCCAGGCTAGTTGCCAAAGGCTTTACACAAACTTATGGTATTGATTACTCAGAAACTTTTGCTCCTGTTGCAAAACTTAACACCATTAGAGTTCTTTTATCTTTAGCGGTTAACTTGGATTGGCCATTACAGCAGCTAGACGTAAAAAATGCGTTTTTAAATGGAGATTTAGAGGAGGAAGTCTATATGGATTCACCCCCGGGGTTTGAATTTAAATTCAACCAAAAGGTCTGCAAGCTTCAGAAGTCTCTTTATGGCTTGAAACAGTCACCTCGAGCGTGGTTTGAAAGATTCACCCAATTTGTTAAGAAGCAGGGATATTCTCAATGTCAAAGCGATCACACCATGTTTGTGAAACATTCTTCTAAAGGTAAAATGGCTATATTGATCGTTTATGTAGATGATATTGTTATCATTGGGGATGATTCTAATGAAATAAAAAATTTGAAGGCATCTCTTGCTGCTGAGTTTGAAATTAAAGATCTTGGGTCTTTAAAATATTTTTTGGGAATGGAAGTTGCAAGATCAAAGAAAGGGATTGTTGTATCACAACAGAAATATATTTTAGACCTTCTAAAAGAAACCGGGATGATGGGTTGTAGGCCAGCTGATACTCCAATAGATCCTAATCAGAAAATTGGTAGTGATGGCAGTGGTGATCCAGTGGATACATCTCGGTATCAAAGATTAGTAGGAAGACTAATTTATCTATCTCATACTCGTCCAGATATAGCCTTTGCTGTTAGCTTAGTGAGTCAGTTTATGCATTCACCTCATGAAGAACATTTAGAGGCTGTTTACCGTATTCTAAGGTATCTCAAAAGTTCCCCCGGAAGGGGACTGTTTTTCCAAAAAACTGATCAACAAGGCATTGAGGTATTTACTGACGCAGATTGGGCAGGGTCCATCACGGATAGAAAGTCAACATCTGGTTACTGCACATTTGTTTGGGGAAACTTAGTTACTTGGAGGAGCAAGAAACAAAATGTAGTAGCTAGAAGCAGTGCTGAGGCAGAGTATAGGGCAATGGCCCAAGGTGTTTGTGAAATCCTATGGCTTCAAAGAATCTTAGAAGAGCTTAAACTTCCTATAAATCTTCCAATGAAGTTGTATTGCGACAACAAGGCAGCAATTAGTATTTCTCAAAATCCTGTTCAACATGACCGAACCAAACATGTTGAAATTGATAGACATTTTATAAAAGAGAAAGTAGATGCAGGTCTGATTTGCATGCCTTTTGTCCCTACTTCACAACAAGTTGCTGATATCCTTACCAAAGGACTGTTCAGACCCAGTTTTGAATTTCTTGTAAGCAAGTTGGGCATGCTAGACATATATGCACCAACTTGAGGGGGGGTGTTGACATATAGCAATCAGATCTGATATGATTGTGTTTATTAGTTGATTTTCTATTTAAGTTTATTTATATTTTGGGAAATAATCAAATCACTCTGATTTGATTTATTTCCTAATTTATTTTTACTTTATTCTGCATTCATTAGATAGCTGGCAGCATTGTATATATATATATTTGTACTGTTTCTGTTTTAATAATAAAAATAAGAAATTTTCCTTCCCTCCTGTTTTAACCTAGCTGCACCCTAAAACACATGGTATCAGAGCTTCGGCTCTGATCCTGTGGCAGCTCACCATGTCCTTACAAACTGAAAAAAATTGTTCCTCCACTACTACAATACCAGAAAAAAATTCTGGTGACCCTAAAATCGTGTCAACCCCTACCACAAATGATCCACTATCCATAAACTCTGGTTTACAGCTTCTAATCCAAAAGCTGAATGGCAGAAACTATGTTGAATGGGCCCAGACTGTGAAGTTAGCTCTTGATGGCAAGGGAAAGTTAGGCTACTTGACTGGAGATACTCCTCAACCAGAGAAGACCGATCCAGCCTACCAAAAATGGAAGTCAGAGAACTCCCTAATCATTGGGTGGCTGATTCACTCAATGGAATCTTCCATTGGGAAGCCCTACCTATTCATTTCCACTGCAAAAGAGATGTGGGAAGCTGTACGCGATTGCTATTCCGACTTGGAGAACTCCTCACAGATTTATGAACTTAAAACTCGTTTGTGGCAGTCCAAACAAGGAGATAAAGATGTCACAACATTCTTTAATCTCATGGTTGTCCTTTGGCAGGAGCTTGACCAATGTTATGAGGATGATTGGGAGAATTCCAAAGATGCAAACAGATTTAAGAAAAGAGAAGAGAATGATAGGGTTTATATGTTTCTAGCAGGACTCAATCCAGAACTTGATGAAGTCCGTGGTCGAATTTTGGGCAGAAAACCGTTGCCTTCATTGAGGGAAGTATTTTCTGAAGTAAGGAGGGAGGAATCCAGAAGGAAAGTTATGCTGCAAAACTCTGATAGTACAAGGGTGCAAGAAACTGAGAGTTCGGTTATGGCTGCAAAGGGATACGAAGCAGATGGAGAAAGAAAAAAACGACCTTGGTGTGATCATTGTAGACGACCATGGCACACTAAGGAAACTTGTTGGAAACTTAATGGAAAACCACCCAACTGGAAGAAGAAGCCAAATGGAGAGGGTAAGGCCTTCCAAGCTGCAAATGGAGAAAATGTGGAGAATAAAGTTAACTCTGAGACATCTCCTTTCTCTAAGGAACAACTAGAGCACCTGTATAAGCTCTTTACCTCTATGTCAGTTACTTCTTCATCCTCTCTTGCTCAAAAAGGTATCTCTTTCTCTTCTGCTCTTTTGAGTTCCAAACCAAATTCAAAAACTCCATGGATCATCGATTCTGGAGCCACTGATCATATGACAGATTGCTCAAAATTGTTTTCCACTTATAGTACTTGTGCAGGTCATAAAAAGGTAAAGATAGCTGATGGTACTTTTTCCACCATAGCTGGAGTTGGTTCTATTCCTATTTCTAAAACTCTAACTCTTCACAATGTCCTTCATGTTCCAAATTTGTCATGTAACTTGCTGTCCATAAGCAAATTAACACAAGATCTTAACTGTTTGGCTATTTTTAACCCAGTTAATTGTCAATTTCAGGAGTTGAAATCGGGGAGGATGATTGGCAGTGCTAAAGAGGTCAATGGTCTCTATCTCTTCGATGATGAGGCTGATCTTCAAGAGGAATTTCATAGTAATTGTCTCAACTCAGTTTTGGTTCATAATAATGAGGAAATAATGTTATGGCATTATAGGCTAGGACACCCAAATTTTTTGTATTTGAAGCACTTATTTCCCGAGTATTTTAAGAATAAAAATCCAGATCAGTTTTTTTGTGAAGTTTGCCAATTTGCAAAGCATCATCGTTCTTCCTATTCTCCTCAGGTGCATAAACCATCTAGTCCATTCACATTAATTCATAGTGATGTTTGGGGACCTTGTAGGGACCTTACTCCTAATGGAAGAAGATGGTTTATTACCTTAATAGATGATCACACTCGATTAACTTGAGTTTACTTAATGACAACAAAATCTGAAGTTGAAAGTATTTTCAAAAGTTTTTTTCAAATGATTTTGACCCAATTTCAAGTAAAAATCAAAATTCTCCGTAATGATAATGGAAGGGAATATTTTAATAAACACTTAAATGAGTTTTTCCTACAACAAGGTATCATTCATCAAAGTTCATGTGTGGATACTCCACAACAAAATGGAGTGGCTGAACGAAAAAATAAACATCTCCTTGAAGTTGCTAGGGCATTGTTGTTTCAAAATAAGGTTCCAAAGTATCTTTGGGGAGAAGCAATTCTCACTAGAACATATTTAATAAATAGGATGCCTACCAAAATTTTAAATTACAAAACTCCTTTTGATGTTTTCACATGTCTATTTCCTAATAATAAACTTTCATACACTCTACCCCTAAAGATATTTGGATGTACTGTTTTTGTTCATATTCATGATCCGAATCAAGGAAAACTTGAGCCTAGAGCAAGAAAATGTGTTTTTATTGGCTATGCATCCAATCAAAAAGGATACAAATGTTTTGAACCTATTTCCAAAAAGATTTTTGTGACTATGGATGCCACTTTCTTTGAAAAAACTCCTTTTTTTGGTAATCATCTTCAAGGGGGGATAATTAAAGAAGATGATGTTCAATATTTAAAAATTGCAAATTTGGATTTTCTAAACAATTTGGAAAAAACAGATTGTGAGAAAAGTAACATAACATAATCCTATTTGAAAATACTAGAAATTGAGGAAAATAACAAAACAAAATCTTTGGGTGAATCTAGTCAAGAAAGCCATGAACATAATATTCAAGAAAATGTTTTGACAGAACCAGAAGTTGAGAATGAGACAGTTGAGATTGGTAACAAAGGTATCCAACCATTTGACCACGTATGCGTAAGAAAAAAAGTGCCTCAGAGAAGAGAACCTCAACACTGCCAAACATCCAAGGATCCAACAGGTACGAGTCTTTCTAATTCTGTTGTACCCTTTCAAAATTCTGAAAATTTTGATCATAATAATCTTGTCTTTGCTGAACCTGTTCCCAATGATTTTGTTCCTTTAGAACCTACCTTTGATGATTCTAGTCTACCCATTGCTGTTAGAAAAGGGATAAGAGCATGTACAAAACATCCTATCAGTAACTTTATATCTTATGACAAATTGTCCCCCACTTTTAGAGCTTTTACTTGTGAACTGACAAAAACAGAGATCCCAAGAGATATACAACAAGCTCTAAGGGTTCCTAAGTGGAAAGAAGCTGTCTTGGAGGAGATGAGTGCTCTTATAAAAAATCAAACTTGGAAAGAGGTGGATCTACCTAGGGGAAAGAGAACTGTGGGGTGCAAATGGGTGTTTACCATAAAACACAAGGCTGATGGATCAGTAGAGAGGTATAAGGCTAGGCTAGTTGCCAAAGGCTTTACACAAACTTATGGTATTGATTACTCAGAAACTTTTGCTCCTGTTGCAAAACTTAACACCATTAGAGTTCTTTTATCTTTAGCGGTTAACTTGGATTGGCCATTACAGCAGCTAGACGTAAAAAATGCGTTTTTAAATGGAGATTTAGAGGAGGAAGTCTATATGGATTCACCCCCGGGGTTTGAATTTAAATTCAACCAAAAGGTCTGCAAGCTTCAGAAGTCTCTTTATGGCTTGAAACAGTCACCTCGAGCGTGGTTTGAAAGATTCACCCAATTTGTTAAGAAGCATGGATATTCTCAATGTCAAAGCGATCACACCATGTTTGTGAAACATTCTTCTGAAGGTAAAATGACTATATTGATCGTTTATGTAGATGATATTGTTATCACTGGGGATGATTCTAATGAAATAAAAAATTTGAAGGCATCTCTTGCTGCTGAGTTTGAAATTAAAGATCTTGGGTCTTTAAAATATTTTTTGGGAATGGAAGTTGCAAGATCAAAGAAAGGGATTGTTGTATCACAACAGAAATATATTTTAGACCTTCTAAAAGAAACCGGGATGATGGGTTGTAGGCCAGCTGATACTCCAATAGATCCTAATCAGAAAATTGGTAGTGATGGCAGTGGTGATCCAGTGGATACATCTCGGTATCAAAGATTAGTAGGAAGACTAATTTATCTATCTCATACTCGTCCAGATATAGCCTTTGCTGTTAGCTTAGTGAGTCAGTTTATGCATTCACCTCATGGAGAACATTTAGAGGCTGTTTACCGTATTCTAAGGTATCTCAAAAGTTCCCCCGGAAGGGGACTGTTTTTCCAAAAAACTGATCAACAAGGCATTGAGGTATTTACTGACGCAGATTGGGCAGGGTCCATCACGGATAGAAAGTCAATATCTGGTTACTGCACATTTGTTTGGGGAAACTTAGTTACTTGGAGGAGTAAGAAACAAAATGTAGTAGCTAGAAGCAGTGCTGAGGCAGAGTATAGGGCAATGGCCCAAGGTGTTTGTGAAATCCTATGGCTTCAAAGAATCTTAGAAGAGCTTAAATTTCCTATAAATCTTCCAATGAAGCTGTATTGCGACAACAAGGCAGCAATTAGTATTTCTCAAAATCCTGTTCAACATGACCGAACCAAACATGTTGAAATTGATAGACATTTTATAAAAGAGAAAGTAGATGCAGGTCTGATTTGCATGCCTTTTGTCCCTACTTCACAACAAGTTGCTGATATCCTTACCAAAGGACTGTTCAGACCCAGTTTTGAATTTCTTGTAAGCAAGTTGGGCATGCTAGACATATATGCACCAACTTGAGGGGGAGTGTTGACATATAGCAATCAGATCTGATATGATTGTGTTTATTAGTTGATTTTCTATTTAAGTTTATTTATATTTTGGGAAATAATCAAATCACTCTGATTTGATTTATTTCCTAATTTATTTTTACTTTATTCTGCATTCATTATATAGCTGGCAGCATTGTATATATATATATTTGTACTGTTTCTGTTTCAATAATAATAATAAGAAATTTTCCTTCCCTCCTGTTTTAACCTAGCTGCACCCTAAAACACACTAAGTTTGAATAAAACTTGTTTTACATTAAATTGAATGGTCTCCTTGTATGTTATATTATAAATTATAATGAACAAAGTATAAGTCTTGTGCTCATTAGTTTCTGCTGCACCAAGTTTGCCCTTTCTCCATGTGATATTTTCTTTGTTATTATTTAGGCTGTAACAAAAGCAAAGTTGGGTTATGATCCAAAAGAGGTGAACCCTGAGGACATGGTACGCTTTGCAAAGGAAAAGCCTCAGGTATGAGTGATCTGAAGTGATTTCTCTATTATTTGTTAAATTGTTTGGATATTGGGTATTGCAGATAGAGCATTGTAATATGTAAACAGTACGAAATATTTGGCTTTTCAGTTTTTGTAAAATATTGTGTATGAATAGTTGTCATTTGTCAATATATTTGAATTTTTTTCTCCAGGTTTGTACGACCTCTATGATTATGCTTAGAATAGGCGGCGATACTTAATAGAGTGTGTAATAGAGTTACTAGATAATAGAGTCTAATATTGTTGTAATCCTGACGGTAAGAATTGTAAAATGTAACTAACCGAGTTCAAATCTGTCAGGATACATTCTCTCTATAATACTCATTCCCTTGTAATCAGTTTCCATTGAAAAGGTGGATGATGACATAGTTGCCTGTTTTGCCTAATAAGATCTGATGCAATTGGTTTTGATTATGCTTGCGGTCTTAGACTGAAAGAGGACCTTAAATTTATACTATTTTTTGGGTCAAATTGTCCTCTGCTAATTTCTAAGGTCTTTTGGGGTTCTGACAAACATTGTGTTCAACTTTGGGGTTATGTTGTGTATCCGAATACCAAATTCATGGAAGTGGTGTAGTTTGATACTTTGATTATTATCTTCTTTTTTGAAATGACGAGATTTATTTTAATGCCAATAAAGAAATGTAAATCAAGAATATCATCTTTATTTGTCTATCAAGAGCCTAGGAACTGTGTAGTTCTTAAGTTGTTTATTGTTGGAAGTGAGCATTATCTTTCATACTTGGTTAGTCCTTAGGATATGCCATACTTTATTGTTGGAGTTTTCAATCTTTAAAGTTATGCATTTGGTTGGTCATGACTCTCCTGAGATATCTTGTTAATTTTACTTAATTGTTCCTTGTTGATTTGAATTGTTATTGCAGACGATGGCTTCCTATTCTGTTTCTGATGCAGTGTCCACTTATTACCTATATAAAACTTATGTTCATCCCTTTATTTTCTCTCTTGCCACTATAATACCCATGTCACCAGATGAGGTTTTGCGCAAAGGCAGCGGGACCCTATGTGAAATGTTGCTTATGGTCCAGGTGTGCTCTTATGCCTGTTTTTATTGAACTTGAATCTCCCTTTCTCCCTTTCTCCCTGTTCTTTTTTTTTTCTTCCCATTTCAAGGCCTCTAGTTTTCCTTGTATTTATTTTCACATCTTTTACAGGCATACAAGGCTAATGTTATCTGCCCTAACAAGCACCAATCTGATCCGGAGAAGTTTTATAAGAATCATCTTCTTGAGAGTGAGACGTACATAGGCGGGCACGTTGAATGCCTAGAAACTGGTGTATTTAGATCTGATATTCCATGTAGTTTTACACTTGAGCCATCTGCTTTTGAGGTTTGTTGTTTCCATCTTTAATTACTTTACTACTGCTTGTGCGCTCCTTTCATTATCGAACATACTGTATAATCTTCAATTTTCATATATAAAGTTGATACTTCTTCCAATTCTAGTTATTTTCTCTGCAAAATAGGGAAAAACCCTTTTTGTGCCTGGCAGGTGGAGCAGATTTTTACCCTGCCCCCACCTAAAGATATAACTAAATTCTGGAATTATGCTTCTTCATAATACAACAACAACCAAGCCTTATCCTATTGAGTAGGGTCAGCTATATGGATCAAACGACGTAATAAGTTCTATCATATAGCATATTTTTTTCTAGCTCATTAATCTCTATGTCCTTCCCAATAGTTTCTCTTTTAGTTTTTCTATGTCTTCTTCTGCCTCTTGCGATTTGATTACCTTCCATTTGATCTACTCTCCTTACTACAAATTCAAGAGGTCTCCTCTCCACAGACCCAAACCACCTAAGCTTAGTTTCTACCATATCTTCTACTGTAGGTGCTACCCCAACTCTCTCTCTAATGCTGTCAATCGTAATCCTATCTTGTCTAGTTTTTCAACTCATCGTGTGCAACATTCACATCTTTGATATTCTTTTTTTATCCTCATGTCATCTAATCTCTCTAATGCTTCATAATATTTTCTGTAAACATGCTTCACTAACTGTGAAATGATGTGGTTCCAGCAATTAATCAACAACCTTGATCGAGATCTACAATATGCTATAAAAGAAGAGGGTAAGATGGATTTGAAATCTGTCTCAAATTATGATGAAGTGAAGAATGCTATCATGGAAAAGGTACTGATACAAATTTTTGGCTTGCTAATTTTCACGTATGGTTACTTGTCTATAATTTTATCTAAACTCATTTTAATTGTTTGATCTTATATTTTCAAAATCACTTTTTTGTTATTTTAGCTATCATGTCATAATTTAGTAATTATTATCACCTATTTCTCTATGCTTTCAGCTTGTAAAATTACGAGATGCGCCGATACGTGATGAATGCCCCCTTATTTATCATCTGGATGTAGCTGCAATGTATCCAAACATAATTTTAACCAACCGACTTCAGGTATTATGAGATTTGTATTTATAATATTGGTCTTTAGCAGAATATGCATGCTTAGAGCATTTTCAATGGAGTACCATAGGAGAATGAACTTGTTCCCTATTTCTTTCTCTCCATTTGAGGAACCTGAGGTGGCAAAATTGGGTTTCATCGATTTTGTTGAAGTTGCTTATTTAAGATACAGTGGCATAGGATTAAAAAATTGTTTCCCTTTCTCAACCATTGGAATAAGATAGAATTGCATTTCTTTTTTACCATTGGAGCAAAATGTGTATGAATTGCATAAGTATGATGTGGCATTGTGGGAACCACTTGGTAGTAATATATGAAACCCAAAATGGGTTCCTTAAACAATGACCATTGGAGATGATGCTCTTGGTATATTTTTCCAATGAAATTTTGTTACGAGTATATGTATTAGGGATCACACTTGGATTGGGAGCTTCAATATCTGCTCCATATCACTTGGTTGTGATTCTTTTGAGCTTCTTCATTTCTGCCTCGTGTCATTGTGCATCATGTTATTGGATGCTCACATGCATTCCAACCCTGGTAGTTAAAATCGAGATTCGACCTAGGATCAAGGAGGGGAGTCAAGATCATAAATCGTGGGATCGTAACACGATTTGTAAGATCCTACCAAAAATATTAATATATATTTGATATAAAAATATGATAATATGATTACTTAGCAGTATATATTAATAAGTATAATTCAAGTATGAATATAAATAATTATTTTATTATTAATGTCTGAACATTTATTTTATATTTTGTCAAAAAAACATTTATTTTATGCTTTACAATGATTATGAAAATTTTTTATTTATTTATTTATTTTTTATCATGATGGGAAATACAAGTTGATTATTCTAAACATTTCAACTGCTACAAAATGCAAGCCCCATAGACAAGCCCTACTCCAGAGAGTTAATTCTCTATTATTTCTTTTCTTCCTAGCATACACCTCCTTAATAGGAAGGCGTTGTAGAGTGTTAGAATATATGAAATATTTTATAATATTAGTTTCTTATCTTCGAGTATTTCTCTTAAAATTAGTTTTCATATTACTTAGCTATTCTTATGATTTAGTTCCCTATTCAATTGGGAGTCTTGTTGGTGCTTAGTCTTTTGTTTTAAGTTAATTATCAATCATATTACACTATTATCTATTCAAAGTCGGTATTATTGCTCTTCTCTCATTCTTCTCTGTAATATCTGTAGCTTAACGTTTTTCATCTAGTACAAGTATGGTAAGCATTTGAAGTAAAATGCTAGTGGTTATTATCTTAGCATTTTATAGCCAATAGTTAAACGTGGATAAGCATTTCACTAAAACGTTGGGGGTAATTGAAAGATATGTATATTTTTTTGCTTTTTCGGTTTCCAATAAACATAAATCTTCCATCCCCTAAGGGTTTTTTTTTCCTTTCATAACTGCAGCCTCCATCAATTGTTACGGATGAGATTTGCACTGCATGTGACTTTAACCGTCCTGGAAAGACTTGTCTACGCAAGCTTGAGTGGGTTTGGCGTGGAGAAACATTCACGGGAAAGAAAAGGTGTAATTATCTTTTTTGTTAATGTTGCTGCGCTGTAGATTGTTTTGCGCATATCACTGAAAAACATAATAAATTACTGACAGGTGTTTTATTTAAATCCTTTCAGTGACTATTATCATCTAAAGAAGCAAATTGAGTCAGAGTTTGTAGATGGGGTGAATGAAAGGTCATCAAAATCTTTTCTTGACCTGCCCAAGGCAGAGCAACAATCAAGACTAAAAGAGCGTTTAAAGAAATACTGCCAGAAGGTTACGGCTGATTTATTGATCATTCTTTTTAAATAATGTATGACATACTAAATCATAGTGGCTTCCTCAGGCATATAAACGGGTACTTGACAAACCAGTTACCGAACTCCGTGAAGCTGGAATCTGCATGCGGGAAAATCCATTTTATGTTGACACTGTTCGCAGGTGAGTTAAGATCATAGAAGAGTAATTTTGAAGCAGATGTCCATAGATGTTTGTAACCCATGGACCACATTTAATATAGAGCATTACAGCTCATAGATTTAACTTAGATTGGTTAACCTTAAGAATCCCTTAAGTTTCTCTTGTACTATTTTTGGTTGCTTGTAGTACTAAGCCCAGGTTTTGTGCTATCTGGTTCAAGTTTCCGGGATAGGAGATACGAATATAAAGGCCTTAACAAGGTTTGGAAGGGAAAACTATCAGAGGCCAAAGCCAGTGGAAATTCTTTAAAGATCCAGGAAGCACAAGTATGAATTATATCAATAGGCTTGTTGATTCTTGCACACTTTACTCAATTTGCTGTTAACAATACGTTACAGTGTTGGGGTTTCATATTTGATTGTTTTATTCATCAGGACATGGTAGTGCTTTATGATTCGTTGCAACTTGCTCACAAGTGTATTCTTAATTCCTTTTATGGATATGTAATGCGCAAGTGAGTATATTGATCTTGATATGTTCTTCAATTTTCATCATTGGGATTTAATCAATAGCATGTGCTATTTTTTTCTTCTTAATCATCTTGTGCTTCAACGTTTTTTTGTTACAGGGGTGCAAGATGGTACTCCATGGAAATGGCTGGTGTTGTCACATATACTGGTGCAAAAATAATTCAGAATGCTCGCTTGTTGGTAGAGAAAATAGGAAAACCACTTGAACTAGACACAGATGGTATCTGGTGTGCTCTTCCTGGATCTTTTCCAGAAAATTTCACTTTTAAAACAATGTATGTTCTATGTTATTAATTTATGTGGTTGATTATGCATACATATGCACACAAACACGTATGGACTCATAAGTTGTTAATATCATGTGTTAAAATTACTAATTAGTATACTTAGGTAAAATAAGGAGAAGAAATATGATAATGGTGGAATATGGTAGAACTTGATAGTAACTTGATATAAAAGACTAAATACTACACCTCTTTAAGGGATACAAGATTCCTAACCCTAAATAAATAGAGAAATCGGGAAACAAATCATGATAATAACTAATTAATATAAAAGCTAATGTAATGAGATAATCTAGGATTACATATTGATCCTATGAGGTAAACTAAGACACTAACACATTTCGTATATTCTAACACATTTCGAAACTATTTGGTAGTTCCATCACTTTATTTTTATGTATAATAAGTAAATATTTGCAAATATCTAAATTATTTGAATTTTTTATACATGATCATCAAGATAATATGATATGATTCCAAATTTGCATTCTAAAAAGAAGTATTTAGGAGCTGTCTATTATTATATTATAACATAAACTCTGCTTATTTTTTATATATATAGAGTATTTAGGATATTGTTGACTGCCAAAATTAAGGTCAATGATTTCGGTGGCTAATTTCTACTCAGTATAGTTGAATATTCTAGTTAATTCCTCCAACATTACTATAATTAAAGGTGTAGGCTGTAGGCAAATGTGCTTCATCTTAATTTTTACTCCAGCTATATGTCAAAAAGTTTTTTCTCTCTTGTTCTCAACAATGTCAAATGCTGTTAGAGAAATGTTTAGATGCTTACTCATATTTGATGTATTTCAGAGACTCAAAAAGGAAGTTGACAATCTCATACCCTTGTGTTATGCTTAATGTTGATGTGGCAATACATAATACAAATGATCAGTATCAGGTGCGCTTGTGATTTTATTCGTAAATGATTCAATTCACAATATGACTCAAGTGCTTCAGGTTCTTTGTTTTACACTTGTTTGTCTGCAGTTACCTTGCTTTTACATGTGATTATGTCATTAATTCTATTTCCAATTTTCTGACAGACACTCGTTCAAAATGAGAAAAATCCGAATGAGAGAACTTATAAAACTCATAGTGAATGCTCTATTGAATTTGAGGTGGATGGACCTTACAAGGTAAAATGGAGCAGTAATTTGAGATAAAATATTGTCCCTCATTTCACTATATTTAAATGACTTGTACTATTTGCTTTGATGTAGGCAATGATCATTCCTACTTCCAAGGAGGAAGGAGTTTTAATTAAGAAGCGATATGCTGTTTTTAACGATGATGGAACCCTCGCAGAGCTGAAAGGTTTTGAGATCAAGCGCAGAGGTGAACTGAAGCTAATCAAAGTTTTCCAGGTATTTTATTAAAGTTTATTAACGAGTTCATTACCCGTGCTTTGTACGGGCTCCATACTATGTTCTTAATGCAAAGTTAGAGTGATCAGTTGAAGTTGTTTTTTCAACAGGCTCAGCTTTTTGACAAGTTTCTGCTTGGCTCAACCTTAAAGGAATGCTATTCAGAGGTTGCTAAAGTGGCAAACCACTGGCTTGATCTTCTTGATGTATGCTAAGGATCTATGGCTTAATGTCTATTTTAATTGAAGTACTAGGGGATTTAATATATTTTTTTTCAAACTAGTTAGTTGAAGATACTGATGGTCATGACCAGATACATTTCTGTGTCCTTATATAAATTCACCCTGTCATCCAGAACCAAGGAAAGGATATTGCAGACAGTGAATTGCTTGATTATATATCAGAATCAAGTACCATGAGCAAATCTTTAGCTGATTATGGTCAGCAGAAGTCTTGTGCTGTTACCACTGCTAAACGGCTTGCTGACTTTCTTGGTGATACAATGGTCAAAGATAAAGGTCTTCGATGTCAGTACATAGTAGCAAGTGAACCTAAGGTGTGATTTATGCATAATTTGGAAATTTCATGAATCACATTTTTTTTCATTCATCCAAATAATCTGCTTGTTTAATGCTTAGTGACTATCATATAAAGATCACTGCCTTTGGCTCTTTGCAGGGAACACCTGTAAGTGAGCGTGCTGTTCCTGTGGCAATATTTGAAACTGATGCTGGTAAGTTTTCTTGTTTGAAGTAACAAATAACAATTTTATACTTGTTTACATTTTAAATATGGAAGTGTATGCATATTTTTTTGCAGAAGTAATGAAGTTCTATGTCCGAAAATGGTGCAAGGTCTCATCAGATGTTGGCATTCGATCTATAATTGACTGGTCCTATTACAAGCAACGGCTTAGTTCTGCAATTCAAAAAATTATCACTATTCCTGCTGCAATGCAAAAGGTTGTTAATTTTTTCTTTCTGAATTCTTAAATAATCCGTTCTTGTTTTTTTCTAATTTTTTATGATCAAGAGTTTAATACTTGCAGGTTGCAAATCCTGTCCCTAGGGTTGTTCATCCTGATTGGTTGCATAAGAAGGTCCGCGAGAAGGAAGACAAGTTTCGCCAAAGAAAAATAGATGATACCTTTAAGTCAATGAACAAGAATGAGTACTCCAAAAAGCATAATGATTCTAATGTTATGGTTGATGAGACTGTTAATGACTTGGAGGACTTTGGAAATAGGGGCAAGATTTCTACATGTGGACCTAGACCAATTATACGGCATTATGAAGCTAACAATGAGCAACCTCCGGTGAAGCTCAATGGTCAGGAAGATTCAGAGCCACAACATATTGACAGTAGGCACATGGATCAACCACTTTCACTGTCCCAAGAAAATCAAATATCATGTGAAAATGTTGACAGAACTGTAGATTATCAAGGATGGCTTCAAATAAAAAAGAGAAAGTGGAAAGATATGCTGGGAAGGAGAAAGAAGCAAAGGTACGGTGCTCTTTGCTGTCTAAATATTAAAGTTTATGCATCAACCTTTAGGAAGTTCTTTGGAGTGGCTCTCATTCAAAGAGCATGTCCCAAAAGCAGTCATAGTTTGTTTGAAAGAAAGACAAAATGACGTTTCAAATTAACGTTTTCTTGATTTTTTACCGAAGACAATTTTGTTTGCTGGACTATGCTTTTATTTTTCCTCGACTGTACATGTGTTGCTGACTGTACAAGTGATCTGCCTGCCATTCTTTGTTCTATTCATTGAACAGTTTTTACAGTATAAAATCTGTCATGATAGATATCTAAGTGTTCAACAATGTGATTTCTCCCTAATATTGTTGATAGTATTAAGGATGAGCTTTGTTTTTCTCAGATTGGAGAGTACAAAGAAATCTGACCATTTAAATGGAAATCTTGAACAAATCAATGGTAATATGAAAGGCAGAAGTAATGTCAGTTCATATTTTAGAAGGCACGAGGTAGTCCTAACACGGTGCCACTGGCAGGTAATGTTTAACTTTGCAATAGTCAGTTTTACATTGTGACTGTTATGATTTTGAAATTTCTTTATTGTAATATTCCTGTGATTCAGATAATACAGCTAGTCCACAGTTCACAAGTTGGCCAGTTTTTTGCTTGGGTTGTTGTTGATGGGATTATGCTCAAGATTCCTGTTTCTGTTCCTAGAGTCTTTTACCTTAACTCTAAATCACCAACTGAAGAATTTTCATGCAAACGTGTCAACAAGACTCTTCCTCATGGAAGACATAGTTATAACCTGTATGAGGTACTGGTGGTGTTATTGCTTCCCCCCCTCTTTAAAAGATTTTCTGATGATTCATTTATTTGTTTTTTCTCAGCTGAAGGTATTTTATATTGCTTTGAAAATTTTGTAGGTCACAATTAATGAAGTACAATATAGAGAAGAAAGCAAAAAACTTGCTGCTCTGCTAGCAGATCCTGATGTTGAGGTCCACACTAATTATCAATATGTGTCTGTGTGTACTTTTTTATGTGGAGAATTTGTTGCATCATTGGGTTAAATAACTGTTTAGTCCCTATAAAGTTGTTGTATTTCACTTTTAGTATGTATAAATTTTTTCACACTTTTTAGTCCCTACAAATATCATATTTTTCACTTTTAGTCCCTACTATAGGGACTAAAACTGAAAACCATGATATTTATAAGGACTAAAAAGTGCAAAATTTGTTTATAGGGACTAAAAGTGAAATACAACAATGTTACTCTAACTAATAGTTAGACATCTTCAAATAATAGGATAGTCTTAATTTTATTTTGTTTTTGTTGGGTGAGGGTTAAATGTTGTCTCTTCTAGTATGCCATTTATTTTGGCCTCAGTGATAAATGATTCCACTAGACCGTTTCTTTTTTTATGTCAATGCAGTGGATACACCTTCTTCATTCTAAATTATTCTGGCCTAAAAGATCTCTTTTATTTTAATACAGGTTTAGCTTATTTTGAGAAATGATTGAATAGATTTGTTAATGTTGTAAATGTAAAACTTATTCACTATTGACCGTTAAAATCTGCAACATGAATTATGAGCCAGCATTTCAATTTCGACTTCTTTGAGCCTATTGAAATACCTGTGGTGATGTGCAGAGGGATATTTTTCCGAATTGTAAAGAATATCATGTTGTTGGGTCAATCTCAACTACTAGGATTAATTTCCATATTTTTTAGTTATTATAATGAATTTTTTTTCCCAATTTTCCTATTTATTTAGAATTAGGAGTCTTATATATCTGTAAATAGGGGTTAGTGTTTACCAAGTTTGTGTAAATCATTCTCAAATTCTCAATCATATTACACCATGATCATATTTATCTAAAACCCATAACTTTAAGAATTTACATGATACTACCTCCAGACCAATTATAAGCAAAATTAGCCAATTGAACACATTAAGAATAGTAGTTATCTTCATTTAATTTTCTTGATGGAATTAAAATACTTTTAGATTTCCTAAAGTACCCTGTCTTTTCATTTAATGTTGAATGGGAACTTGTTACATTGAAGGATATTTTGAGAAAGATAGCATTAAAGAGGGTGAAGTTAGTTAAATTTTGCTTATATTTTGGTCCCACAAATATGACTACTTTTTTGCTTATATTTGAGTCTAGAGGGAGCACAACTAAACATAGCTACTTATTACATCATTTGTAACAATATGCATCTTTCACATCTTATTATTACATAATGTCTGCTGCTTCCATTTAGGTTATTAGGGTACATTGAAGAGCTTATATTACCCCTTTTACTTTCATTTTATCTAATATATATGATTGGTGCAGTTATATGAAATTTTATTTGGAGGATGCATATTTTATGACAGGGAATATATGAAACGAAGGGGCCACTGGAGTTCAACGCTATAGTCCAGCTTGGTTGTGTTTGTAAGGTAGATAAAACTGCTAAGAAACGTAGCTTACAAGAGCCATGGAATTTGAGTGAATTGCACATGAAGACCACAACAGAATGTGCTTATCTTGAACAATCAATATCCTTTTTTTACTTATACCATAGGTAAGTGAGCCCTAATATCTAGTTTTGACATATAGCAATCAGATCTGATATGATTGTCTTTATTAGTTGATTTTCTATTTAAGTTTATTTGTATTTTGGGAAATAATCAAATCACTCTGATTTGATTTATTTCCTAATTTATTTTTACTTTATTCTGCATTAATTAGATGGCTGACAGCATTGTATATATATATATATATTTGTACTGTTTCAGTTTCAATAACAATAATAAGAAATTTTCCTTCCCTCCTGTTTTAACCTAGCTGCACCCTAAAACACATGGTATCAGAGCTTCGGCTCTGATCCTGTGGCAGCTCACCATGTCCTTACAAGAAATTGAAAAAAATTGTTCCTCCACTACTACAATACCAGAAAAAAATTCTGGTGACCCTAAAATCGTGTCAACCCTTACCACAAATGATCCACTATCCATAAACTCTGGTTTGCAGCTTCTAATCCAAAAGCTGAATGGCAGAAACTATGTTGAATGGGCCCAGACTGTGAAGTTAGCTCTTGATGGCAAGGGAAAGTTAGGCTACTTGACTGAAGATACTCCTCAACCAGAGAAGACCGATCCAGCCTAGCAAAAATGGAAGTCAGAGAATTCCCTAATCATTGGGTGGCTGATTCACTCAATGGAATCTTCCATTGGGAAGCCCTACCTATTCATTTCCACTGCAAAAGAGGTGTGGGAAGCTGTACGCGATTGCTATTCCGACTTGGAGAACTCCTCACAGATTTATGAACTTAAGACTCGTTTGTGGCAGTCCAAACAAGGAGATAAAGATGTCACAACATTCTTTAATCTCATGGTTGTCCTTTGGTAGGAGCTTGACCAATGTTATGAGGATGATTGGGAGAATTCCAAAGATGCAAACAGATTTAAGAAAAGAGAAGAGAATGATAGGGTTTATATGTTTCTAGCAGGACTCAATCCAGAACTTGATGAAGTCCGTGGTCGAATTTTGGGCAGAAAACCGTTGCCTTCATTGAGGGAAGTATTTTTTGAAGTAAGGAGGGAGGAATCCAGAAGGAAAGTTATGCTGCAAAACTCTGATAGTACAAGGGTGCAAGAAACTGAGAGTTCGGCTATGGCTGCAAAGGGATACGAAGCAGATGGAGAAAGAAAAAAACGACCTTGGTGTGATCATTGTAGACGACCATGGCACACTAAGGAAACTTGTTGGAAACTTAATGGAAAACCACCCAACTGGAAGAAGAAGCCATATGGAGAGGGTAGGACCTTCTAAGCTGCAAATGGAGAAAATGTGGAGAATAAAGTTAACTTTGAGACATCTCCTTTCTCTAAGGAACAACTGGAGCACCTGTATAAGCTCTTTACCTCTATGTTAGTTACTTCTTCATCCTCTCTTGCTCAAAAAGGTATCTCTTTCTCTTCTGCTCTTTTGAGTTCGAAACCAAATTCAAAAACTTCATGGATCATCGATTCTGGAGCCACTAATCATATGACAGATTGCTCAAAATTGTTTTCCACTTATAGTACTTGTGCAGGTCATAAAAAGGTAAAGATAGTTGATGGTACTTTTTCCACCATAGTTGGAGTTGGTTCTATTCCTATTTCTAAAACTCTAACTCTTCACAATGTCCTTCATGTTCCAAATTTGTCATGTAACTTGCTATCCATAAGCAAATTAACACAAGATCTTAACTGTTTGGCTATTTTTAACCCAGTTAATTGTCAATTTCAGGAGTTGAAATCGGGGAGGATGATTGGCAGTGCTAAAGAGGTCAATGGTCTCTATCTCTTCGATGATGAGGCTGATCTTAAAGAGGAATTTCATAGTAATTGTCTCAACTCAGTTTTGGTTCATAATAATGAAGAAATAATGTTATGACATTATAGGCTAGGACACCCAAATTTTTTGTATTTGAAGCACCTATTCTCCTCAGGTGCATAAACCATGTAGTCCATTCACATTAATTCATAGTGATGTTTGGGGACCTTGTAGGGACCCTACTCCTAATGGAAGAAGATGGTTTATTACCTTAATAGATGATCACACTCGATTAACTTGGGTTTACTTAATGACAACAAAATCTGAAGTTGAAAGTATTTTCAAAAGTTTTTTTCAAATGATTTTGACCCAATTTCAAGTAAAAATCAAAATTCTCCGTAGTGATAATGGAAGGGAATATTTTAATAAACACTTAAATGAGTTTTTCCTACAACAAGGTATCATTCATCAAAGTTCATGTGTGGATACTCCACAACAAAATGGAGTGGCTGAACGAAAAAATAAACATCTCCTTGAAGTTGCTAGGGCATTGTTGTTTCAAAATAAGGTTCCAAAGTATCTTTGGGGAGAAGCAATTCTCACTAGAACATATTTAATAAATAGGATGCCTACCAAAATTTTAAATTACAAAACTCCTTTTGATGTTTTCACATGTCTATTTCCTAATAATAAACTTTCATACACTCTACCCCTAAAGATATTTGGATGTACTGTTTTTGTTCATATTCATGATCCGAATCAAGGAAAACTTGAGCCTAGAGCAAGAAAATGTGTTTTTATTGGCTATGCATCCAATCAAAAAGGATACAAATGTTTTGAACCTATTTCCAAAAAGATTTTTGTGACTATGGATGCCACTTTCTTTGAAAAAACTCATTTTTTTGGTAATCATCTTCAAGGGGGGATAATTAAAGAAGATGATGTTCAATATTTAAAAATTGCAAATTTAGATTTTCTAAACAATTTGGAAAAAACAGATTGTGAGAAAAGTAACATAACATAATCCTATTTGAAAATACTAGAAATTGAGGAAAATAACAAAACAAAATCTTTGGGTGAATCTAGTCAAGAAAGCCATGAACATAATATTCAAGAAAATGTTTTGACAGAACCAGATGTTGAGAATGAGACAATTGAGATTGGTAACAAAGGTATCCAACCATTTGACCACGTATACGTAAGAAAAAAAGTGCCTCAGAGAAGAGAACCTCAACACTGCCAAACATCCAAGGATCCAACAGGTACGAGTCTTTCTAATTCTGTTGTACCCTTTCAAAATTCTGAAAATTTTGATCATAATAATCTTATCTTTGCTGAACCTGTTCCCAATGATTTTGTTCCTTTAGAACCTACCTTTGATGATTCTAGTCTACCCATTGCTGTTAGAAAAGGGATAAGAGCATGTACAAAACATCCTATCAGTAACTTTATATCTTATGACAAATTGTCCCCCACTTTTAGAGCTTTTACTTGTGAACTGACAAAAACAGAGATCCCAAGAGATATACAACAAGCTCTAAGGGTTCCTAAGTGGAAAGAAGCTGTCTTGGAGGAGATGAGTGCTCTTATAAAAAATCAAACTTGGAAAGAGGTGGATCTACCTAGGGGAAAGAGAACTGTGGGGTGCAAATGGGTGTTTACCATAAAACACAAGGCTGATGGATCAGTAGAGAGGTATAAGGCCAGGCTAGTTGCCAAAGGCTTTACACAAACTTATGGTATTGATTACTCAGAAGCTTTTGCTCCTGTTGCAAAACTTAACACCATTAGAGTTCTTTTATCTTTAGCGGTTAACTTGGATTGGCCATTACAGCAGCTAGACGTAAAAAATGCGTTTTTAAATGGAGATTTAGAGGAGGAAGTCTATATGGATTCACCCCCGGGGTTTGAATTTAAATTCAACCAAAAGGTCTGCAAGCTTCAGAAGTCTCTTTATGGCTTGAAACAGTCACCTCGAGCGTGGTTTGAAAGATTCACCCAATTTGTTAAGAAGCATGGATATTCTCAATGTCAAAGCGATCACACCATGTTTGTGAAACATTCTTCTGAAGGTAAAATGACTATATTGATCGTTTATGTAGATGATATTGTTATCACTGGGGATGATTCTAATGAAATAAAAAATTTGAAGGCATCTCTTGCTGCTGAGTTTGAAATTAAAGATCTTGGGTCTTTAAAATATTTTTTGGGAATGGAAGTTGCAAGATCAAAGAAAGGGATTGTTGTATCACAACAGAAATATATTTTAGACCTTCTAAAAGAAACCGGGATGATGGGTTGTAGGCCAGCTGATACTCCAATAGATCCTAATCAGAAAATTGGTAGTGATGGCAGTGGTGATCCAGTGGATACATCTCGGTATCAAAGATTAGTAGGAAGACTAATTTATCTATCTCATACTCGTCCAGATATAGCCTTTGCTGTTAGCTTAGTGGGTCAGTTTATGCATTCACCTCACGAAGAACATTTAGAGGCTGTTTACCGTATTCTAAGGTATCTCAAAAGTTCCCCCGGAAGGGGACTGTTTTTCCAAAAAACTGATCAACAAGGCATTGAGGTATTTACTGACGCAGATTGGGCAGGGTCCATCACGGATAGAAAGTCAACATCTGGTTACT
Source organism: Cicer yamashitae (assembly GCA_037974755.1). Lineage (NCBI taxonomy): Eukaryota > Viridiplantae > Streptophyta > Magnoliopsida > Fabales > Fabaceae > Cicer > Cicer yamashitae. The sequence continues at coordinate 47,833,999 of JBBPBQ010020323.1, read as the reverse complement.
GCACATTTGTTTGGGGAAACTTAGTTACTTGGAGGAGCAAGAAACAAAATGTAGTAGCTAGAAGCAGTGCTGAGGCAGAGTATAGGGCAATGGCCCAAGGTGTTTGTGAAATCCTATGGCTTCAAAGAATCTTAAAAGAGCTTAAACTTCCTATAAATCTTCCAATGAAGCTGTATTGCGACAACAAGGCAGCAATTAGTATTTCTCAAAATCCTGTTCAACATGACCGAACCAAACATGTTGAAATTGATAGACATTTTATAAAAGAGAAAGTAGATGCAGGTCTGATTTGCATGCCTTTTGTCCCTACTTCACAACAAGTTGCTGATATCCTTACCAAAGGACTGTTCAGACCCAGTTTTGAATTTCTTGTAAGCAAGTTGGACATGCTAGACATATATGCACCAACTTGAGGGGGGGTGTTGACATATAGCAATCAGATCTGATATGATTGTCTTTATTAGTTGATTTTCTATTTAAGTTTATTTGTATTTTGGGAAATAATCAAATCACTCTGATTTGATTTATTTCCTAATTTATTTTTACTTTATTCTGCATTCATTAGATGGCTGGCAGCATTGTATATATATATATATATTTGTACTGTTTCAGTTTCAATAACAATAATAAGAAATTTTCCTTCCCTCCTGTTTTAACCTAGCTGCACCCTAAAACACATCTAGAGTTACTCTCAATTATTTCCATTACTCATCTTTGGGTTAAAATAAGAACCGTGTTTGCTTTGAAGTAGAATTTCATGTCTTTCTTGTGCTTTGCATAATATCTTTGAAGGCAATTGTTCATATAGAACATTCTTTTATTATTTTCAGCATCTCAGAGGGACGGGCTATATATGTTGGATATTTCCCTGGGTCACAAGCAATAAATTTCGTGGTAGTTAATCCCTACCAAAACAAGGACTTATCACCAATTTTTCTTGAAAGGCAATTTCGCGATGCTTGCAGAGCTTTGTCTATTGAGCCACCTCCGATGAATGGCATTAATTTTAAAGTAACTCTGCAACATTTCTTCATATTTTTCTTTCATTGTGGTGGATCTTAATATCTAATCTTTGAATCTTATTTTTTCTTAATTCAGGTGGAATATGTTGCACTTGTCAAAGATGCTGAAACAGTAATGCAAAGTGCAATAAATGACCACAGGTTTTATTTTTAATTCTTTCAAAAGTGTGACAATGCCTTGCTATTTTGTATAGATTATTTTAGCTGCTTCATGCAAATAAGGTTAATAGTGTGCACCCTAATTATTATTTTCTGGAGTTTATTATAATCAATGTACGAGTAAGAAAATATATTGCCGTATGAAGGCGGCGTTGATGCACAAAGTTTTTTAAGTCTCAGCCATTCTCCATTTATCTGAGGTGGTTGATATTTCAGAATCTCATCCCTGCATCTTTTCTGTGTTACAAGTCAAATATATCATTACTATAAATCAAATATATAACCAGCCTTCCCTTGTCTGTTTGGTTTCTAGGAATCTAGTCACTTTAAAATCATAAAAGTAGCAGCTGAGTTCCCCACCACCAAGTCACCTTGCTGGATCCTTAATTTACTGCAGTATTTTTCTAATGGGAAAATTGCACTTACTTCCTCTGTTTTATGCTTTAAATGACACTCGTCTCTTTTATTTTTTAAACAAACACTCACCACCGTTATGTGTTGGAGAAGTTACACTCCCCTCCCATCTAGTATGTTTTAATTACATTCCCCCTTAATAGGGGAAGTGAGTGTAATTTAAGGGGGGACTAATGTCTTTGCAAAATAAAAATGATGCATGTGTCAGTTAGACTATCTCAGGATACGTAGGTGCAATTTCCCCAATTTTAATACATATAAATATTAGATGGTAATAAAATTCTGCATGATGTAAGGAGAGGTCATTCCTCATTATAACATCTTTCATTGATTGTTCAAGATAGCCTATATGTATACTATACAAGTGAAGTCTGGTCTCAAAAACATGCATCCAAATCCTGAAAATCGTCTAATTTAAAGTCAACATTTAATGTTGTTTATGGATTTAAATGAAACACATGTGTCAGCAAGAGCAAAGCAAGATTCTATTTTTTTTTTTTATAATCTAGTAGCATTTCTGTTCTTAACCTGATTTTGACCATAAAATTTCATATTTCATACCATCTAGTATTGGGGGAGTTCATCATATTTACATGTTACATAATGCATCAATTAATGTTCAAAAGAAGATTGAAGACATAACTGCTTGAATTTTTAACTATGCTCAGTCTCCGTGATCTTTACAAGATTTAGAGGTTTTCTTACGCTACTTTCCCCCAAGTACTGCTCTGAAGGGTTATAAATATAAAATATATTTTCTTATTTTCATCCTTTGGACTGAATTATTTTGCTCTTTTCTGATAATCATCATGGTCATAGGAGTGAACATCATGGGCCGATGGTCGCTGTCATTGAATGCCCAGATGTTCAACTATTAAAACTGGGTATTCGAGCTCTAGATGATTTTCCATGCTTGAGTATTCCTTCCAATGCACGTGATAGTCAGTATCAGGTAAAAATGTTCTGAAACTGCTTGTCTATATCAAGCTTGTTTGCATGCAATCATCTTTTTATGCTTTTTTAATAATACTTAATTTTGGCTTTTTAGATTCTTGGATGGCAACAAGTTGCTGCTAAACTTGGAATGCAACGATGTGCAGCATCAGTCCAGTGGCTAAATGAAAGAATTGCTCTATCAAGATATGCCCATGTAAGCACTCCAATTCTTTAGCAGCATATCTTTGGGAAAACTACAAAAGAGAAGGGTTAAATTTTAAAAGAAATTTCCAGTTTAGGAACACTTCACTTAATAAAAAAAGTTAATTATGCCAAATTGGTTATTTTTACGCCAATTTTTCAGTTTGTATGCATATGATGACATATATGCTCTAGTTTAAAAAGGAGTGTTTGTTGTATTTTATTCTTTTTGTGATACGATTTAGTTTCCTACTTTCCTTAGATAAACAAGATTTTTAGCTGTGATCTTTCTAACTTCTGAGTTTTGGAGGTTCCTTTTTATGTTCAGCGCGCGCGCGTGTATATATATATATATTGGGAACGTCTCAGGCGAGAACACTTTGTTATTGTGAGAAATGAGAACAAACAATTATAACCATTTGATCAAAATCAATTAAAATTAGTGGACCGGATTTCTTTTTCATTAAGAAAGGCACGTGACTTCTTTTCCCTTAATTCTTACTCCTATTTTTCAGATCAATTTTCCTGTTTTGGTGCATCTTTTTCTGTTGCTTTCCCTTAATGCTTCAGCCAGCTACTCTTCTTCTTCCTCCTCCTCCTCCACCACCACCACCCAATATTTAGTTGTTTTTCTCAATCAATTTTTTGTACAGGTTTAATGTTAGTTTGGGTTGAACCAATCAAATCAAAATATAACACGTGCGACAAAACTTTTTTTCAGGCGCAACCTGTGACGAAGCTTGAATATGAATGATAATGGTTTTTATTTAAGTTTTTACAAAACGTTGGACTTAAAATGGATATACTAGTATATTGGTACTAGATTATTGTTTTGATAGGTTCTTAATTTAACACTTCCCAGCACCTGTATGGTTATGTGTGTGATTAATGAGATCATATTGGGGATAATAATGAGTGGCTTCTTTGCTGCACAACACAATTGATAAAACAAAATTGATTAAACTTGAAGCTTATAAAATGATAAAGATGAAGATTTAGTGCTGGGGAGAAATCGGGGGTAGGCGACCTTCATCTTATTTGGCAATGAGAAAATAAGAAATCTATTATATGTGTAGCCAACCCGACAAACACAGCATAAATCCGAGGCACAGAGTAGAAACCGCAAATCACATGTTCTATCAATTAAAATAACAATCTAAGTCATTAGTTTGAACTTATTAGAATCTAACTGTTACAAGTAATTGTTCTCATTTCTCACAATAACAAAGTGTTCTCACATGAGTAGCTCCCTATATATATATATATATTTGTATACAATCATCAAATAATCATGTATTAGATTTTCATCAATTTCAACTAAATGCATTGAATTTCTTTTGCAGGTACCACTCGGGAACTTTGAATTTGACTGGCTTATATTTACAGTCGATACCTTCTTTTCTAGAGCATTGCGTGATAATCAACAGGTTCTTGTTTTGATATGATGACTTTGTGTTCTTGAATCTGAATGTTATCGACAACTCGGACTTATTGCCATGTCTTTGTTTGTAATGCTTTACACCCTTACCTGAACCAGATGATTTGTCTTAGACATCTTCACTGTCTAGGCAAGTATGGGTGTTAGGATAACGTCAAACCCAAAAAAATAAAAATTCATTACAACCCCATATGTATCTTAATGAGATGATATGTTCATGATCCAGGTACTTTGGATATCTGATGACGGTTTTCCAGATTTGGGTGGCAACAACGGTGAAGAGAACTGTTTTTTGGACGAGGTACGTCATATATATATATATATATATTTTTTTTTTGGAGTTTATGACTCAACTTTGTGCTGGCCTTTAAAGTTTTTATGCAGGTTCTGCATTGTTAAGCAATTGTTATTGTTATTTTTATTGTTGTTATTATTATAATTATGGAAGAAAGTCACTTTTAGATACGAGAGCTGCTGTACTATTTTAACCCTTAACTATCTTTTGAGTATTGACACATACGAGAGCATCTACAATGATGCAAGCCACTTAGGGTTCTTATCTCACCATTAAGTGAGTTCCACTATGTATATGCAATCAACTCATTTTTACTCCAAATGTATACACAATCTTTACCGCAGAATGTTATGCTTTATATGCCACGGAATTTTTGGCCCACAAAAGTCTGCACTGTGGCTTAAGAACTCAATAAGTAACTGTCGTTGTAGTTGCTTTAATTGAATAACTACTCTAGATTTTTAGTCTTTTTATTTTTTATGATACCGAAACTGCTTTTTATAACATGACCACAGTTAAGTTATTCTGTTGTTAAAAGCTATTATTCCATGAGGGGACATCCACTAGTTCTAACATCATGATCTGATTTTAAACTCTGGTTATTCAAAAGGTATGCATATTTGTAATGCAAGTGGCTAAACTGTGCTACAATATCAACTGGGAATAATTTCCTCTTATTATTGGTTAGTATGTGATGATTTAGCATGCTCATATCTGGTACTCTGAAATTGACTACCATGCTATTTGGAAATAGGTCCACCAACCTGTTTGTACGTTTCCTGGAGCTTATAGAAAAGTTACAGTGGAGCTAAAGGTTTGATAGTTTGAAATTACTTTCATCAATTGACTGATGCTTTTATAACTCAATGGGGGAGCTTTATTTGGTTTTATTTATTTGCAGATACACCACCTGGCTGTAGATGCCCTTCTAAAATGCAACCAAGTTAATGAAATGGAAGGAGGTGCTTTGCTAGAATTTGATCATGGATTCGATGCTGAAGCATTTCCCGTGATTGGTCAGAATGGCTTTGATGAGTCTACTTCATGTGCACATGCCTTTCGAGCCCTAAAACATTTGATCCAGCGGTGCCTTGCAGATGCAGTCACTTCTGGAAATGTTTTTGCTGATGCAATATTGCAACATCTGTATAGATGGCTTTGCAGGTTTGTATTATTCTCATTTGCTTACCCCCATCTTTTTTATGCGTATAATTACTGTATTGCTTTCACATTGCAGCCCTCAATCAAAACTTCATGATCCTGCTCTTCACCGGCTACTCCACAAGGTAACCAATTATAATTTTTGAAAGATATGGTATGATGCTCTGAGATGGTGCATCATTTTTCTACTTCTTAAGTGGTTTTTCCATTATTTTGGGTTTTTGCCATGATTAGTTAACTTAATTGTGATTTATATGAGTTTAAATAACTTTATTAATTGTATTGCATGTCTTTTGATTGCATTGATATTTATAGGTCATGCAAAAGGTCTTTGCATTGTTGTTGGCAGAGTTCCGCAAGTTGGGTGCAACAATTGTATTTGCAAACTTCTCAAAGATTATTATAGACACGGGGAAATATGATCTGTCTACAGCCAAAGCATACTGTGATAGTTTGTTAAGAACTATACAATCTAGGTTAGTCTTGCAGAAGCCATAAACATTGTTCTTTTGTTTCTTTAAAAATTCTTGTAATCTTTGAGATAATTCAATTTAAAATATAACAAAAGTTGGAAACTTTGTCAACTTTTTTTAAATATAGCAAATATAGATATTTTAATTGAATAACATAAGTTGTTTATGAAAGATTTGCCAATGCAAACCTTTTTTTTTTTATATCAAAATCACACATACAGACACATGATATCAATTGACTTTATACTGATTCATCTTGCTCGCTTAACTCTTTGTCTTGCTTATTTTGTAGAGACCTATTCGAATGGGTTGAGCTTGAACCACTGCAGTTCTGGTGCTCATTGCTATTCATGGATCAGGTTTGTTAACACCTTTTTGGCAATGCTTTATTCATGCTCTGTTGATTTTAGCTGCACGATAATATAGGTTCTTCAAATTATTTTTAATGCTGTTGTGAATGGCCTGGTTGTTTGTCTTTGACAAATAATTATAAATGAGAACATTTTTGTCAGGCACATTTTATAATTGTAATTTGGGATGGTTGGGTATAGAATGGTAACAAGAGAAGTGAGCCGGGAAGTTCAATAATGTGAGGGAAACGGTTAGGATATACAAATAGGGATAATTACGAGTTTGTTAGTAGTTGTATAGGAGTAATTGCTAGGTAGTTAATCCCAGATAGCGGCGCGTCGCGGCCAACCTCGGAAACCGGGTTGTGGGATACCGGGATTTTTTGGACAAATTATATGAATAATAGTATATAAACATGCATAATAAAAAGAAAGAAGTAACAAAAAAATAAAAAGAAAGAAGTAACAAAAAATAAATTAAATAAAAGAAATAGAAAGAAATAACTAAGTAACAAAAGATAAAAAATTTAAATTGAAAAAAAAACGAAGTAACAAAAAAAATAAATTAAAAAAATGAAACAGAAAGAAAGAAC
>JBBPBQ010020323.1:47781352-47826737 GCA_037974755.1 Cicer yamashitae | reverse complement strand
AAAAAAAAAAAACAAAAAAAGAAAAGAAGTAACAAAAAAAATAAAAATAAAAAACAGAGAAAGAACTAAAAAGAAAAGAAAATTAAATTAAAAAAAAGTAAAAGAAAGTAACAAAAATAAGAAACCTGATTGTGACGAAAACAGAACAGAGAAAGAAGTAAAAAGAAGAGAACATGAGCAGTGACGAAGAGGAACGGCGAACACGAATGGAGTGACGAAGAGGAACAGGCGAACACGAACGGAGTGACGAATAGGAACAGGCGCAGAGGACGACGAACACGAACGACAGTGAGAAGACTGGAAGTCGAACAGGAAGAAGACAACTAACTCTGAAATTTGAAGGACAATACCAAAATTACCCCTAAAACGTTTTAAAATTTAAGGGTAAAATTTGTTTTTCATGGAAAAAAAGAGGATTTTCCAGAAAAAAATCCCGTTTTCTAGGGTTCGAGAACCCATGACCCGGAATGCGACCCGCAAACCGCAAACCCGCCCAGATAGCGCACAACATCTCCTTTCCCTGCGCCGCACTGCGCCGCCGCGGCCATGTCCTTCGCTGCTCCGCTCCGGCGCGATCCCGCCGTGGCACTATTGACTACCTAGAGTAACTGTTGGGTGTTTCTGTTATTAGTTAGTTACCTTGGACCTAATCCCTATCCTAATGTATTGGAAGTCTTTAAATAGAGGCTTCCACACCTTTAGAAAGGATCTTTGATCAAATTTAGAAATTGAGTGGTGTAAACCATTGTAGGAGTGTATCCGCTCTTGTGTATCATTTTCTTTGGAGAGATTTCTCTCCTATTATTTCGTATCCTTTTTTTCTAAATATTAGTGTCCTTTCTCTAAACCCTTGGAATCAAATTCTTGGGTTCCTAAAAATTGGTCTGACCTGCTGGATTCAAAGGAGTGCCAGTGTGCATGGAATTGGAGGATTGGTGGGCTAAGAAGGCGGAGCTGCCCAACTTTTCAGGGACTGATCCTATTGGGTGGATCGCAAAGGCTGAAAGGTTCTTTCTGAAGCATGAAATTCACGGGTTCGATAAAGTGCAGTGGGCGTTCATGAGCTTGGATGCATGGATACTGTTTTGGTTTCGTTCTTGGGATCAAGAAAACCCAGATCCAACCTGGGAATCTTTTTGCATAGGTCTGATCCGTAGATTTGGCAATCAAGAACTAGAAAACAAAGCCAAGAAGGAAGTACAAGAGGCCCTTGAAGAAGCCACATCAGCAAATCAGCTGTGTACTGCAAGGGGGTTGCTGTCGGAAAACCAAGAACCAACAGAAAAATCAGAATCAATAAAGAGTGGGAAGTTAACAGAGCAAGAATCGATGAAGAAAGAATCAGAAAAGGAAGAAAATCCAGTCTCGCGTTTGTGGTCGAAGAAGGAAACATCACACGCCTTAAATGACCCGTTTGGTTGGATGAACCGTGCTAGGAAGTTCTTTTTGATTCAGAAAACTTATGAAGAAGATAATGTTTAGCGACAAACAAACAACAGTGGCAGAGGAAGAAGGAAGCAGCCACTGCATCCTGCGCAAAGGCACTGGGTCTGTGTCCATTAAGATTCCGGCAAGCCTTGTGCTGTTGCCAGATTGGAAAGTGCAATTAGAAACAACAGGGATCGCAGTTATAGGGAAACCAACCACGAAGGAACTACATCTCATGGCTTATTCGCTGATTGTAGCTCCTCCACCACCACCAAAACCACCAGACCTACCGCCACCAAAACCACCAGACCTGAAGGACAGCAGCAACGAGTTGCCACATCTCAAGGTTCATCAATGGCATTGTTGCTTTCTCTTGTCTTGTCCTTGTTTATCGTCTATTTTTCTTTTTGCGGAGCTTTCCCTCGTTAAGCCATACTAGATGCAGCAAATGTTCTCTTCGATTCAAACTTGGTCTCCTTGTTCCTCACACTCGAAATTGTGGCTGAAAAGCTTCTCGAACATTTGCCTTCCGCCACCACCTTTGGTCTGTCCAATCCCACGTTCGAGAAATCCGACTCAATCAGATGGGTCCAACCGCCATTAAATAGAGGCCATACTTTGTTGGCAATTCAGAACTCAGCGGGTTTGCAGCTATGGCAGGAAAGTGCAGAAAAAGGGAATATGAAAGTGCCTAAAGCTGAAGTTGAGTCCTCAACAATGGGATCCTGGAGGAATTTTTTTTAAAATTTTTTTAACCATTGAACAAGTAGACTTTAGTATATGTCAACCTTGAAGACAAGGTTGTTTTGTAGAGGGGTGTAATGTTAGGATATACAAATAGGGATAATTAGGAGTTTGTTAGTAGTTGTGTTCCTAGGTTGTTAGTAGTTGTATAGGAGTAACTGTTGGGTGTTTCTGTTATTAGTTAGTTACCTTGGACCTAATCCCTATCCTAATGTATTGGAAGTCTTTAAATAGAGGCTTCCACCCCTTTAGAAAGGATATTTGATCAAATTTAGAAATTGAGTGGTGTAAACCATTGTAGGAGTATATTCGCTCTTGTGTATCATTTTCTATGGAGAGATTTCTCTCCTATTATTTCGTATCCTTTTTTTCTAAATATTAGTGTCCTTTCTCTAAACCCTTGGAATCAAATTCTTGGGTTCCTAACAGAAACAGATAATTTTTCTAATGTAAATTTTTAGGAAGTTATTGATTTAATATATAATGTGGACATTTTGTGAAATATCATGATGAATAAGGTTTAATATCTGATGCCGAATTGTGTATTTGAGTTTCTTGACTGATAGCACAAATATAAGTTTTGATGGTGTGGTATATAGTATATATACTATGGCTTCTGCTAGTAGTGGTCCTAAATTTTTTATCTTTCTCTTTGTAAATGTTTCAAGTTAGGATCTCTTATTCTATATTAAATGTCGTATTTTGGTGACCAAATTGATGAATGCATCTAATTAATTGTGAGCACACTCTTTTATCGGTTAAAATTCACATAGGTTCCAAAGAATTTAAATAGGACCCACACAATTTGATGGAATCCATGTGAATTTCAACTAATAGAAGAGTGTGTTGCTAGCACTCCTCTTTTACTATAGAATAATGCTAGCAACACACCATTTAACACACTTTTCAAAACACTCTTTTATTGGTTAAAATTTATATGGGTTTCAACAAATTTAAATGGGACCCAAACAATTTGGTGGGACCCATGTGAATTTCAACTAATAGAAGAGTGTATTGAAATGTGTGTGTTAGAGAGTGTGTTGCTAGCACTCCTCTTTACTATATACTCCTATGAATATTTGATGTATTTAGTTATGCAATCTTGCATTATGAGTTTCCCATTAATTGCTCCAAATTGCATTCAATGATATTTTGCCTAAACTATTATTGTTTATTCTCCTAGTATAACTACGGTGGAATACCAGCAAAATCTGATGAAGCAATGGACGATGATTCTCAAGTTGATATAATATCAAGCTGGAATATTGCCGAATACTTGCCGAAAAAAATCCAGGTGAGTTACATAGTATGAGTTTTAGCTTGAATAAAGAAGTACTAAATGCAATGGGAAAATCAATTCAATGGGTTTCAAAAGTTTGACGTCTGTGTTTTTTGGTCATATTGTGGTTTTCTACAGGACCATTATGTATTCATCGTTTCACAATTCATGTATATTCCTTGGAACTATGCACGAATAGAAGCAGCAAACAGGGCTTCGGCGCGGAACGGAGACTCCTGCACCCCATCAATTAATATTAGTGCTGCCGAGGCTTTCGAATCAAAAATAACTGAATATATTAAAGGGCAGGTATGACAATAAGCAGCATAAGGAATTGAACTGGCGCGGTTTGTCGATTTGAATTATAAATGAATTCTTACATTTTGTGTTCTACTCAACAGATTAGCTCTTACTTCACTGAAAAACTCCTTGGAGTTGTTCGTGATATTGTTCTTCATATGAAGGGGATGGGCAGATCAGAAGCTGACCAGAGTTCATCATCTGGCCTTCCCCAGCTTATGGGTGATCTCCATAAAGGGGATGCAGCCTTGGAATTTATCAAGCATGTCTGTGCTGTCCTTGCCCTCGACCAAAGTGTGCAGCATGATGTCCATGTAATACTTGTTTTCCCAAATTGTGTGATGGCATTACTTAACTACTTTTTGATGTAGAACAAGTAATCCAAGAGTGCTCAAACTTAGATATTCCCTTAGAAAATGTTGTATATCATATAATTTTCAAAAGCGTCTAAAGTTTACACTGAAGGCCTGTTTACGGCTCCCACTAAAGGCAAACAACCTAATGACTATTCCTATTTTAAGCTAGAATAAAATAATAACATTATATTAAATTCCCAAATACTAAATAATATTAAAATACTCCCAAATTGAATATCCTATTTACCTACCTTAAATAAAATAACAAAATACATATTGCAATCTACATCAGTATTATTAATATATTATATACTTTTGGTACTTCTGCATTATGGTCGAATGTTGGAATACTTGTGTGTCTAGAAGTCTATAACATATTTATGTACTCATTGCAGAGATTCAACTTATCTGAAATCTGTATTGAAGAGTTCATTCTATTTTGGGTTATTGATAGTTGTGTGATTCTTGCTTTGGCATTTGAAAGAGTGTCATAACCAAGTTTGTAAACTTTCATCAATTTTTTAAAATTTTGCATATTCTTAGGTGATTTTGTCACATGCTGATTATGTGTTCTTACGACACCTTTTTTGAGGTTAAAACCAACAATTATAACATATTGGCTGGATGCATTATTAATGATCCAGCCCTGTTTGGAAAAGTAACTGGGTTATTTTGGCTGTGCATTGCCTCATTTTTGTATTACTTATTTGTTTCATTGTTGTGATGGATAATACTAACTATACTACAAAGAAGTATTGCACACTGCTGATTGCATACCTAACTTTTGAACATACAAGAGATTTCACCCCAAATAAAAATTTATAAGAGATTAAGACATGTTGATTAGGACATCGAGAAGAAAACTGAATTTGAGCATTGTTTGGTTCTTAATCCCCAGCCCAACGAAGAAACAAGATAAGTAGGAGTGATATAACTAGCTTGTATGCTTTGTTTTAGTAGTTAACGTGAAGGGCTTATATTTTCGTTGGTTGTTGATCTTCTATATTTCTCCTTGGTGGACCAAGTGATAGTTCTGATTATATCCTTCATTTGGCAGGTCATGAGAAAAAATTTGTTAAAATATGTTCGTGTCAGGGAGTTTGCTCCAGAAGCACAGTTTCGTGATCCTTGTCATTCCTTCATCTTACCCAATGTCATCTGCAGGTAAAATATTACAGGTTTCAATTAATAAATGAATAATAAAGAAAACAATAGTTTTGTTGAAAATTTTCTGAGTATCAATAGCTCAGGAGTTAATGTTTTCCATTTATTAAATGCAAAAGATTTTTTGGTTGAGTTTGACTAGGAATACCTCTCAAGTGTCATAGGTTCTAGTATATTGATTACCAAACTATTGATTTTTTTAGTAGAAACCATTAATCTTTCTTATAATAACAGTGAATATTTTGAACTATTTGAGGGCGAGGTTTGTAAGTTGTGTGAATTTCTTTGCTTAAGAAGGGTTACATGTTAGATAATCAATTTGAAATTAACTAAAGGTGAAGGCATTTTCACGTCGCGCCCTTTCTCACGACTCAATGAAATTATATATCGTCTCATCAAAGCCGTTGTATCTTTTTGCGTGTTTGAATTTGCAATCTTGTTTGGTTTTGGCTAGTCATTAACTTTGATAATTTTATCATTAATCCAACTTTTATTGATGAAAATTGTCATCTTTGTATATGTTGCATGCAACAATATTATTCATGGTCCATAAAACAACCCTCCATAATCACTTTTTTTTCTTTTCTGGGGCAGCTATTGTAATGACTGCAGAGATTTGGATTTGTGCCGTGACCCGGCTTTATTGACTGAGGAGTGGCGCTGTGCCGTACCTCAGTGTGGCCAGCCTTATGACCGTCAGGTGATGGAGAATGCTCTTCTTCAAATTGCACGACAAAGGGAGCGGCTGTACCACTTGCAAGATCTGGTGTGTGTCAGGTGCAACCAGGTGAAAGCTGCCCATTTGGCCGAGCAATGTGCATGTGCAGGCTCATTTAAGTGCAAAGAAGATGTAAGGGAATTTCGCTCAAAGATGCAAGTTATCTTGAACATAGCTACCCGACAGAAATTCCAACTTCTCCAAGAAGTTACCTCCTGGATGTTAGAACTTAAAATTTAAGACGTGCAGAGTAATACTCGGTGTAGACAACAGATCTCTGCAACTTGCTCATAGTTGAAAGCAATGAATGCGCTTGCCTGGTTTGGAAAAAAGCGTCGAAACCTGTTTGTTATTTTCATCACTACCACATTATACAACCCTGTACGGTGAGCTCAACTACTGCAAGCAATTCTTTTATTCCATGATCATTGAGATGTATATGTATATGTATATATGAATGATAGTTTTGGAAAAACTATGTACATTATTGATAATTTTAATGTGTTTTTCTTAATTTTTGTGCATTGATCAAAAGAGTTTTGTTGAAAATATATTTATATTTATTACATATCATGTAAATAGGGATAATATCTCCCATATTTATTTTTTGCATTTATTGCCTTGAGCCTATATAAAACCGACTCCGTGGTGTAGTTCAGACACACGGTTTCACCATATGTCTCTCATTTTCTCTTATTCAACATGGTATCTAGAGCCTTTTAAGAGAGACAACCCTATACCGTGATTACCCCGGGACCCACTGTCCTTTGGTGAGATTTTTTTTCGGTAAACCGTGTTTCAATTCCGGTTTACCCCTTCTTTGTGCCTCTTCCGCCACTGTTTCGCTGCTGGTTTTAGGTCATTGTGTGTTGATTATGGCTACTTATGAAGATTTTCTTCGGTGGGTAGAGTATTGTCAAAACTCGAGTTCCGCTGTTTCGGCTGCACAAAGTGGTAATCCACCTGTTTGCATCTCACCTTCTCATATCCCATGGATTCTCGATTCTGGTGCATCTGACCACATTACTGGTAATAAGGCTATTTTCTCCTCTCTCACAACTTCTGGTTATTTACCTAGGATAGTCTCAGCCAATGGTTCCCAAACACAGTCTCAAGGGATTGGCACTGTCCAAATCCTCCCTACTTTATCAGTTACATCTGTCCTTTATGTGCCTGGATGTCCATTTAATTTAATTTCTATCAGTCGATTGACTTGTTCTCATGATTGTGTTGTCACATTTACTAATTGCAATGTTACTTTGCAAGATCGAATATCAGGACAACAAATTGGTGTCGGATGTGAGTCTAATGGCCTTTATTATCTCTCAAACCCATCAACGGCATGCCCTACCACAGATTCTCCTCTTACTATACATGCTCAGTTAGGTCATCCAAGTCTTCCCAAACTTCAACAGTTAGTACCTAATCTAACCAAATTATCTAGCTTAAATTGTGAGTCGTGTCAATTAGGGAAACATACTCGTAGTCATTTCCCTGATCGAGCTCATAAACGAGCTTCGTCCCCGTTTGCTTTAGTTCACTCAGATGTTTGGGGTCATTCTCGTACTATTTCCACTCTTGAGTCTAGATATTTTGTTACCTTTATCGATGATTTTTCTCGTTGTACGTGGTTATTTTTAATGAAAAATAGGTCTGAATTATTTTCTATTTTTGAACAATTTTATAAGGAAATTAAAACTCAATTTGGTGTATCCATTCGCACTTTGCGCAGTGATAATGCCCGTGAATATTTGTCCCATCAATTTCAAAATTTTATGACCTCTAACGGCATTCTTCATCAAACATCTTGTGCTCATACACCTCAACAAAATGGGGTAGCCGAACGCAAAAATCGGCATCTTATTGAAACCACTCGTACTCTCCTTCTTCATGGTAATGTACCATCTCGCTTTTGGGGCGATGCTGTTCTAACGGCGTGCTATCTTATAAATCGCATGCCTTCATCTGTTCTTGATAACAAAGTCCCTCACTCGATCCTCTTCCCTCGTACCCCTCTTCATTCACTTCCTCCTCGTGTCTTCGGGTCTACATGTTTTGTCCACAATCTCACTCCTGGTCTTGACAAACTTTCAGCTCGATCACTAAAATGTGTCTTTCTTGGTTATCATCGGTCCCAAAAAGGTTATCGTTGTTATTCTCCTACTCTTCGACGATATCTCATATCGGCTGATGTCACATTTTTTGAGTCTGTTACATACTATGAGTCGCTTTCTGATCCTTTGTTTGCAACTATTCCTGTGGACCTACCAGAGTCTGTTTCACCTTCTCTTTTACCACTAGAGCCTATTTCGTATGTCCCACCTCAGACACCTCCGGTGGCCCCTCCCGTTGTCCCACTTGAGACTCCTCTTATGGATCCTCCACCTGTACCACCTCTTCAAACATACTGTCGTCGTCAACCACCATCGGTTGTACATGTCCCTACACCTGTTCTTGATACCGAGGTAATTCCAGACGCTCCTTCGTCGCCACCTCCTTCTTTAGTGGATCCGACCCTTGATATTCCTATTGCTATTCGTAAAGGTATACGTCCTACTCGTAACCCATCCCCTCATTACATTGGTTTGAGTTACCATCGTCTTTCTCCTTTGCATTATACTTGTTTGTCTTCCCTGTCTTCTGTTTCTATTCCTAAATCTCCAAGTGAAGCTTTATCCCACCCAGAGTGGAGACAAACAATGATTGACGAGATGTGTGCACTTCAGAGTAGTGGTACTTGGGAATTGGTTCCTTTACCATCTGGAAAGTCTTTAGTAGGATGTCGTTGGCTTTATACGGTGAAAGTTGGTCCTGATGGTAAGATTGATCGTTTTAAAGCTCGTTTGGTGGCAAAAGGGTACACTCAAATTTTTGGCCTCGATTACAGTGACACTTTCTCTCCTGTGGCTAAGATGGCCTCTGTTAGACTACTCCTCTCTATTGCAGCCATCAGACATTGGTCTCTGCATCAACTTGACATTAAAAATGCTTTCTTGCATGGTAACCTTGAAGAAGAAGTGTTTATGGAGCAACCACCTGGGTTTGTTGCTCAGAGGGAGTCTTCTACCATGGTTTGTCGACTTCGGAGGTCTCTCTATGGTCTTAAACAGTCTCCTCGAGCTTGGTTTGGCAAATTTAGCACAGTTGTGCAACAATTTGGTATGATTCGAAGTGAAGCTGATCATTCTCTTTTCTATCGCCACTCAACCCAAGGGTGCATTTACTTGATTGTCTATGTAGACGATATTGTCATAACTGGTAGTGATCAGCAGGGCATACTCCAGTTGAAACAACATTTATCTCATCAGTTTCAAACTAAAGATCTTGGCAAACTCCGCTACTTCTTGGGTATTGAGGTAGCCCAATCTAAGGACGGCTTAGTAATTTCACAAAGGAAATATGCCATGGATATTCTTGAAGAGACAGGTTTATTGAATGCCAAGCCGGTTGACACTCCTATGGATTCGAATGTCAAACTTCTACCTAATCATGGGGAGCCATTTTCAGATTCAGGGAGATACAGAAGATTGGTTGGTAAATTAAACTACCTCACAGTCACTCGTCCAGACATTTTTTTTGCAGTCAGTGTGGTAAGCCAATTCTTAAACTCTCCGTGTCAAGAACATTGGGATGCTGTGATACGAATCTTGAAATACATTAAAGGTGCTCCAGGAAAAAGTCTAATTTATGAAAACAGGGGACATACTCAGATAGTTGGTTATTCAGATGCCGATTGGGCAGGCTCACCCATTGATAGGCGATCCACTTCTGGGTATTGTATACTTGTTGGAGGAAACTTAATATCTTGGAAGAGTAAGAAACAAAGTGTAGTTGCAAGATCTAGCGCTGAAGCTGAATACAGGGCTATGGCATTAGTGACCTGTGAGCTCATTTGGTTGAAACAGTTACTCAAAGAGCTTCAATTTGAAGAGGCAACAAAAATGACATTAATCTGTGATAATCAAGCAGCATTGCACATTGCCTCTAATCCGGTTTTCCATGAGAGGACTAAGCATATTGAGATAGATTGTCACTTTGTAAGGGAGAAGATCGAATCAGGCGAGATCACCACTAGCTTTGTTAATTCCAATGATCAATTGGCAGATGTATTCACTAAGTCCCTGAGAGGTCCTCGAATCAGTTATATATGTAACAAGCTTGGTGCATATGATTTATATGCTCCAGCTTGAGGGGGAGTGTTGAAAATATATTTATATTTATTACATATCATGTAAATAGGGATAATATCTCCCATATTTATTTTTTGCATTTATTGCCTTGAGCCTATATAAAACCGACTCCGTGGTGTAGTTCAGACACACGGTTTCACCATATGTCTCTCATTTTCTCTTATTCAACAAGTTTTATATATAGGGACACAAGTAATTGAAATGTTTTCAGGGACAAGGATGCCAATGACAGCATTATTATCCTAAAAAATTAAAAAATTATAGTGGCATACAAAAGGCAACAAAGCAAGAGATTCAACTTGATAAAATTGAAATGTTTAATGATTTGAAATTAATTGAAAACAAAATTCATGATTCAAAACAAGATAACAGGAACTGGAAGGTTCAATTGGAATTTCATGATTTAATTGCAAATCCAATTTTCTTTGCCTTTGAAAAAAATTGCAAATCCAATTTCATATAATAACCAACACCAAAGAGTTTATATAAGAAACATTGCTAAGAAATTTGATCACTTGTTGGAAGACATTCAAGGCATGGAGACTAGAAATAATCTTTCCAATTTATGGCATTGTTTGTTCATGTTTCAAAGTTTTGTTTGTTTAATGCCTCCATCATTAGATAGCGTCTTTGGAACAGAACTATTTTGTTTAGGAGCAGCAGCAAAGAAGCAGACACTTGCTCCCTGTGTCTCTTCGGACAGTTGCAAGCATGTTGATTTTATTGATATACAAGGAACACCTAACGGCGTTCAATGTCAAAAGCTACCTAGAATTCTCTCTCTCTTTTATTCTTTAGGTTATTATGAAAATGATTAAAAGAAATCAACACTCCTAAAAGTTCAGCTCAGCAATTCCTATTGTGTTATTTCTTTTGTACAGAACTATCGCAACATGAAAACTTATCCAAAGTGAATAAAGTGCAACATTATCAAGATTTTATCTTTTCCAAGTCTAGTGATGAGGTTATGAGCATCTTGAATGTTTTTTTGAGCCTTATTTGTTTGTTCTGTAAGGTACTTTGCAAGAACCTCTTCGTCATTTTGAAGGCTAGAAATAAGAGACTTAGCACCGTGTCAAAAAAGTCGCAATGTACAAGTAGAAGCAGTAATCTGAGATTCGACCGAATTGCCTTTATGGTACTTTACCTAATTCCACCATTATTCTTCAAAGCATAGCCCACAACAAAGGGTTCGGGTCTAACTTCCACAACCCATAATAAATCGAGCTTGCAATTTACAAATCAAATTCCGATTGAATTTTATGATAAAATTTAATAAATAAGATTCATTAATGCATTTTGGTATTTAATTTATTTTATAAAAAATATCTTAAGGGCTAATTTATTTGTAATTGTAATTATTGGAGACCTATTTGATTATAAGTTATAAATTTTAAATATCAATTTTTTTTATATTACTGAATACTTTGAAATTAATGTCTTCCATAACAATAGTTTAAAATACAAAATATAAACATATATTTATACTTCAATATTCTGACTCCATTTCCTAATGAAACTAATGCATTTTGATATTTAACAATTCTAACTCCATTCCCTAGTAAAATTAAAATTCTTGAGTTTGATTTGATGCATAGTACTATTATGCACATGCGAAAGCACGCACACATATATATTTATTTTATGTTGAAATTAATTCTTTATTTAATTGAAATAACTTTGGTTTCTGGACTAATTTGTGGATCGATCATGGCACTTATTCCACGATGGCAAACATATGATTATTTTGCCCATATTAAGGTTGCATTAAATCTTCATGCAAAAAATGGATATCTGAGAAATTATTAAACGATAAAACACCTGATATGGAACGCCCATAAAAATAATAGATATATATCAAGAATAACATAATGAAACATACCACAAGTGAAACAAGTTCTGGGAATTTGATAGAAGTAAGAATCTGTTTTGTTAGTAACCAAAATATGAAAAGTATTATATATAAAGAGTTGTATGGTTTTCTTTTAATTGTGAGTTTGGTTTGACACGTGCATTCGCACGCAAAAGAACTCTCTTTAGTACCAAAACAAAAATTGTTATTTACTAAATATTTACTCATAATATTATCAAAAAATTGCCTTCACCCTTAATATTTTTTTATAGATATTATAAAAGTAAAAAAATTAGTGTCTTTTAAATTTAAGATAGTGCGCTATTGATCTTCCATCTTGATTTTTCTATTAAATTTGACACGTTTTTTGTCACATTTGTAATATTAATTTGTTCTCATATATAATATATAATTGATTTCTAGTGACAAATGTTGGGTGTCAGTCCAATTTCTTTTTTTCTGATCGTGGCTTTATTCCACACTAATTTTATTTAGTTTCAATTTAATTTGATGGCATGAGAATACAACCTGATGAATTTGATGGCAATTCTTTTAAAAACTACTTCACTAATTAGTAAGTTTTATTGGAATAGAACTTTCAATTTAGTAAGTAGTGTTACTATAAATTCATAAACAAAGGCATTTCAGTTACATAACAAAATCAATTATTATTTTGAGTCAACGATGATACAAAATGAAATTCCTTTTATTCTTTTTCTTTTTCGCGTTCCTAAGGTCATCTTTAGCAATTAATATTGATTTTTTCAATATTGGTGGAATTATTCTGTAATGTTAAACCATGTATATCTCTTATATCTACAAAATTCAGTATACGTATTTGTCCCAAGAACAACAGATAAACTAAATCCGATTGAAGTAAATTTATTTATTGATCTGATTCAATAGCTTTAATTTTATTATTTATTATTATTGTATGGTTTCTATTAATTCTGAGTTTGGTACTATTATTATGCACTTGCAAACACGTACATATACACTCTTTTAGTACTGAAATATAAATTGGTATTCACTGAATATTTACACAAACTATTACACAAAAATTTGTGTCACTCTTAATATTTATTTGTACATATATTATAAAAGTCAAGATGGTGCCTTTAGATTTAAGGTATTGGGCAGTTGTCCCACCAAAACTCTTCCATATTGGTTTTGCGACACTTTTTTTGTAATATTAATTTGTTGTCATATATAATTGATTTCTGTATGCCTTTTAAACTTAATTATTTATTGAAGTGTGACAAATGTTGGGTGTGACTAAAAAGTCCAATTTCTTTTTTTCCCTGATAATTGTTCTATTCCACACCAAATAAAACTTGATCAATTATTTGATTTGGCAAGTCTCTTAAAAAAAACTTCATTAGTTAGTAAGTCATATTGAAATATAACTTGTTCAATTTAGGAAGTAGTGTTAATATAAACTCATAACCCAAAAGCATTTCAGTTGCATATCAAATCAATTATTTTCAATGTTAGTGGAAACATGGCCTGCATTTTTTCTGTAAGATTAAACCATGTATAACTCTTATACCAACAAAATCCGAGTGATGTATGTTTGTTTATTAATCTCATTTAATAGTTTTAATTTTATTATTTATTATTATTGTTAAATGATATTGAAAATAGAATGATTTATTTATTTATCAAAAAAAGGCCCTGATCGTGCAACTTCAATTCCAAAAAAAAATAAAAATTAACCACGCTAAGTCCTTAATTTTGAAATGCTTTTGTAGAAAAACGTAATCAAGCTAATGAGTTGCTGGTCTGAACCTGTAAGGACAATGTCATCGACATATATAAGAAGAAATACTGAACCATATTCACAGTCCAAGCAAAAAAGGATGAATATTTGTACTGTGTTTAAAACCAAATCTAATAAATATAAACATATGCTTATTCAAAATTTTCATGTAGAAATGCATTATTCAATCCAATTGATGGAGAGGACAATTTTTTGTACCAGCAATCGAGAGTAAAACTCTAACTGTGACAATGTGTCAAAATAATCAACCCTTCCATTTGGGTATATCCTTTAGTAACTAAAAGTGCCTTATATTGTTCGATGCTACCGTCAGACTTGCGTTTAATTATGAAACCATCGACTACCAAATAACTTTCTTTCTTTTAGGTAGAGGAACCAAGGACCAAGTTTTGTTTTCACACAAAGCATCAATCTCATATTGCATTGCGTTGCGCCATTCCATAAATTTTTTAGCTTCAGAGTATGACTGCGGCTCAGTTCCAACAGTTATGAAAGAAAGCAAAGAACGATGCGAAAAAGAAAAATGATGTAATCATTGAGACAACGAGAACGGTTTCTAGTGTGTGATGGATGATGAGACACAATTGATAAAGGATTCTGGTTGACTAAAGATGACATAGGGTGATCAGGTTCCAAGGCATGGTTTATGGGTGGAACGGGTTCTAAAGCAGGAGGAAGGGTAGGTGATGTGATGAAATTATCTGTGGGGGTGGATTCATTAGTAGTAGGTAATTGTTTTTCTGTGAAATGATGAGAAATACGTCATATCTCTTATCTATAGGTGAAAGGATTGGAGGTGCTAAAAAAATAAGAAAATAGAAGTTTGAATTGTGTTTTGTCATCTTCAGAAATTATTTAAGTTGTTTAAATAAAAATATATATTCTTTGTCAAATCATTTAATTTATAATTATACAATAATTTAAGTAAAATAAAGTTGAATCATTAAGAACTTAGATTAAATCACAAAATAGTGATAAAAAATAAACACATGTGTTTTTATATTACATCACAACATACTTTTCTTACATTTAATCTTCCCTTAAGAGAGAGATTTTTCCTTTTTTCATATCCTATCACAAGATTAATTTGTTAGTTGACTGGCAAACAATGTAACTTACTTTTTAGCCCAAGCAATTTTAATGATTATTCCTCTTAATTTCCAAGATTTTGATCGTTTTCCATTTTGAACAGATTTAATTCTTAATTAAATACACAAAGTTTCTCCCCTTAAAAAAAAGGTTTCTTAACAAAAAATTATTTTTCAAAGTATGTTCAAGCAACTCTTTTTTACTCAAAAATAAATACACCTAAATAGTAAAGTACCCTGAACATTACAGTATAGGTATTGTAAAAATAAAATAAAAAAGCAGTATAGGTGGGCCCGAATGTATTGGGCTTGGGCCTTGCTAATGAATGTGTAAGCCCGGCCCGGAAATGCAAGGACGAGAGCGTGGCCGAGTCTGAACTCACCAACCGATCAGACTCACCACTGCAATCAGCGACTGTCAGGTAACAAGCCGAATTTCAAAACTCTAATATCTTCACTTCACTCTCTCTCTCTCTCTACACAATCATCACTATGTCATCATCCCAATCCGACGAATCAGTAGAGAGAGAAACCGAGGTAGAGGTAGAAGCACCTGTCGAACCCGGTTCAGATGTCGCGTGGGCGAGAACCGGTTCGGAACACGAAATTGATCAACCTTCAAGCCCTAGTAGTAGCGGTTACGCTGGCGAAGGAGGTAGCACTAGTGCCACAAGTGCTTCTTCCTTAATCGAGATCCAGCGCGATGAAATTGAGGAACAAATGAGAATTCAAATCGATGAAATCTCAATTTCCGATTCCAATGCTTCCTGGATTCCCGGTAAACGACACCAAGATGAAGTACGTAAATTGATTTTCTCTCTAAATTGATGCATACATTTATCTATGCATAAATATCATATTCTGTTTGATTGATGAATAAAGTGCAGGATGATGCTTCAATATCGTGGAGAAAAAGGAAGAAGCATTTCTTTATTCTCAGCAATTCTGGAAAACCTATATATTCTAGGTTAGTTTTTGTCTCTGTTTATTCACTCATCACTTCATAATCACACGAGGTTCATTCAATTTAAGCTAGTACTATTTTTTGCATTGTTTTATTTCCTTTTTAGGTATGGAGATGAACACAAGCTTGCAGGGTTTTCAGCTACTTTGCAAGCAATCATTTCCTTTGTTGAGAACGGGTACTCATTTAATGTCTCTTTCCGTTTCTCGTTAATTAATTAAGTAATCAATTAATTGAATGATACTACTGTGCACATTTTAATATGATTTTTGCACTGGACTCTATGTTAGGGGTGATTCTGTCAAATTGGTGAGGGCTGGAAAGCATCAGGTCTGATCATATGCTTTTTTTTTTTTAACGTTTTTTATGATTGAATTTTTGTATGTTTCATTATTGTTATAGTTTGAAATTATTGTGTAGGTGGTTTTTCTTGTGAAAGGACCAATTTACTTGGTCTGCATCAGCTCCACAGAAGAACCGTATGAGTCATTAAAGGGACAGTTGGAATTAATATATGGCCAGGTATAATTGAGTTTGTATTGTGAAAATTACTGAATTTGTATACTTCTCAAACTTCTATTGCTTCATTACGACATTCAAATGGACATACTATGTTGTTAGGGTTATATGACACTTCCCTGTTGTCCACATTTGTGCAGATGCTTGTTATATTAACAAGATCAGTAAATAAATGTTTTGAGAAGAATCCGAAGTTCGATATGACACCCTTACTTGGTGGAACAGACACCATCTTCTCTTCTCTAATCCACTCTTTCAGTTGGTTTGTTTCTCTGCTCTTAGCATGCCCTGTTTCCCGGTGTTTTATTTTACATCTTGGTAGTAATTAGTAAAAATACTGTTATTTGTCTGGCTATTTCAGGAACCCAGCTACATTTCTGCATGCTTATACTTGCCTTCCTCTTTCTTATGCAACAAGGCAAGCTGCAGGTGCTGTCTTGCAGGACATTGCTGATTCAGGTGTTTTGTTTGCAATACTAATGTGCAGGCACAAGGTTTGACTCTAATGAGTTCTTTTGTCTATTTATTTAGTGACTTAGAATAACACGTTGAAGGTCGAATGCAGGTGATCAGTCTTGTTGGCGCTCAGAAAGCTTCCCTTCATCCAGATGACATGCTGCTGCTGGCCAACTTTGTTATGTCATCAGAATCCTTCAGGCAAGTGAATTGAATTTATTTTTGAGATAGTAGTCAAACTGTTAGATGGTTTGATTTGATGGTATAACTTACTCCTCATTTCTTAAAGATTTAGCCAATTATTTATTTTGGTTGTGGAGGTTATAAGCATTCTGGTGGTTTGTTAGAGGTAATTATGGGAAACTATGATTTATGAAAACCCAATGTGTAAAGTTTTCCAATTTAGGATTGAGATGATCATCCAGTTCTCATGAGCGTTGTTTTTATTGAAACATGTCGAGTTCTGCCTATAGTTTCCACAACTAAATAGGTTTTGAATAGTCTTACATAATACAATGATCAACTTTTGTAGTTGTGGGGACAATATTATGATGTTTTACAGCTCATTTAGCTCTAACATTGTGTTAAATTTGTGCAGTAGTTTGTGGATTTCTTATTGAGCATTCTTTCTGCACGTTCTTACTCTATTTCATGGTATATAATTATACAGGACGTCAGAATCGTTTTCTCCAGTTTGCTTGCCAAGATATAATCCTTCAGCGTTTTTGTATGCTTATATCCATTATTTTGATGTGAGTTAGATTTTAATACACTTAGCTGTGGGCATATTTTTATTCTTTTTAACATTAGGATGCAAGTGACAGTGCCTTGTATATCTGTGGCAGGCTGACACATACTTGATGTTGCTAACCACTAATTCAGATGCATTTTATCATCTGAAGGATTGCCGGTAAATGATGAGTTATAATCCAATCTTACTATTGTTGATGGTGGTGCATATCTTAACTTTACAAAGCAATCACATGTCTCTCTTTAGCAATTATCTTTCTATGCAAATTTGTAGGATTCGTATTGAAATGGTCCTTTTGAAGTCAAACGTCCTTAGTGAAGTTCAGAGATCCTTGCTAGATGGAGGAATGCATGTTGAGGATCTACCACCATTACCTCATTCAGGCCCATCTCATTTGGGCCAGCACATGCCTCCATCAGATTCTCCTGAAAGATTTAAGGAAGCTAATCATGACACTGGGGGTCCTGCTGGGTTGTGGCATTTCATATACCGCAGTATATACCTGGATCAATATGTCTCGTCAGAGTTTTCATCATCAATTAGTACTCGTCAACAGCAGAAAAGGTATTATCAAATGTGATCTCGACTTTTTCACTTTTTATGCCTTTTGGTGCCATGGCATTTTTATTTTTCATTGTTTATGCATATCTATTCTTGTCAGAAGTATAACTTGTCTTAATTTTTGCAGACTGTATAGAGCTTACCAGAAACTTTTTGCATCAATGCATGATAAAGGAACCGGACCACACAAAACTCAATTTAGAAGGGATGAAAACTATGGTAATAAATATTGTGGCTCTTACCTCATATTGTTTAGGCTTCTGTCTGAAATAAAATGGATGTCTGCACTGTGCATCATCATTTTAACTTTGTCATTTTGGTGGAGATAATATATGTATTGTATGGAAATGGCAAAATTCCTTTTTTACATTAGGTTTTTGTGAAACCTACATTTAGCAGGATGTTTTTCTTTATTTTTGTGAAACCTATATTTGATGCACATTAATCATGATTTTTTCAAATTTGTCCTCATTTATAATATTTTATTTTTGTATCTTTTTGGTAATTTTACTAACATTACACAAACAAAACTAATTTGGACAAATTTACATTTGCTGAATATTCCCAAATACAATCTACTCAAAAGTATTTCTGCACTGGTAATGCAAACATCCATATCCAATTTACCCATATTTGTAATATTCTGAGTCTGCAGTTATGAGCTATTACAACTTCTTAAATTGAATTTCATGAACTAACTTTTCACGTGTTCATGTTTTTAATTTGTTCTCAATTTTAAGCTTCGATGGTTATTTTGGAAGAGCCATTATTCTATGGAGAGAATTAGCTTGATCACCACGAGGACATCTTTTTAAATTTATGCCAATAAAAGATAAACCAATTGAACATTGATGAAACTCATACAATTTTTTTTGGTGGCAGTTCTTTTATGTTGGGTGACTCAGGATTTTGAACTTTATGCCGCTTTTGATCCCCTTGCAAACAAGGTACAATATAATTTACTATTAAAACTATGAATGCCCCTCTCCTTATGTCATTTATCAGTGTCTAGGCAAAGATTCATTGATAACTGTGTCTGTTAATAAAGACCTGTTAGAAAAAAAATTACAAGTTTGAATCTATCATTATGTATCTTTTGCATGTTTCAATTCACATCAGTGTCGTTCTTGTCTCTTTCTTTTTAAAAAATGGTAATTAGGATTTAGTGTTTTGTATTATTATCTCCGTCTCACAATGAGTGACATTTTAGCAAAAAAAAATTATGTCAAAATGAATGTCATTCACAATTTTCAATGCAACTTTAATTATTTTTTCTCATACTACCCTTCAATGATTACTATATACACAACTTTCAAAGAATTATTATATTTTAAGTCGATAATAGTGAAAAATCCACCAATAGTTAAAATGTGTAGTTTGGTAAAATGACTTATCTCTTTCTTCTAATTATTGCATTTTTTTAGTATGTGTGCAAAAACTTTAAATGATATTCATTGTGAGACATAGGGAGTAAAAACAAAGCTCTTTGGTCCAGTTGTTTGGGAAGCTATATTAAAATAGCAAATGGTCAAATTTTACAAATTGCATGTATTTTTGTGCCACCCTGGTCTGATAAGTTCAATGTTTGTTCATCATTGAGTATATGCAGGCCTTGGCAATAAAGACATGCAACCGTGTTTGTCAATGGATAAAAGATGTGGAAAATGAAATATTTTTGCTAGGAGCCAGCCCTTTTTCATGGTGATTTCTTTGCAAATACTGTAAACATGTACTATAATTTTTATTTAATAAAATTCCTCTAGCATTTATTCTTTTTTCAAGTTCCCCTAGTTTTTTTTTTCTGTTTTTTTTTCTTCATATATATCCCATTTTTTTTAAAACTAACCAATATACCATATATTGAAATTTATATATTAAAATGCTTTACTTTTTTTGACCTTCAAGAGTTTGCATCCCTGCCCTACGTCCACGTGAAAGATGATTTTTTTTTTCTACAGCAGGGATGCGACCATCTATATAACCTTTAATTTTTTTTTTAATTTTTTTAACTTTTTTGCAGTAGGAGGTTATAGGAGATTATAGATGGTCGCATCCCTGGGATGCGACCTCCTACTGTAAAAAAAAAATCATCATGTAGGTGGTCGTAGGACGGGGATGCGACCTCCTGAAAGTCAAAATAAGTAGGGCATTTTGATATATAAATTTTAATCTCCTGAAAGTCAAAATAAGTAGGGTATTTTGATATATAAATTTTAATGTAGGATATATTAATTAGTTTAAAAAATATATATATATACATATAAAAATTACTTTTTTTTTCTATTGAAAAGACTACATTCAATGTGAAAATTAATATCTTCAGTTTCTGAAATGTTATGAGAAACTAACTAATCTTGTAGAGGCAAGAGTGAGCATAAGTGAAACCAAGAAAAATAAACCGTTAATATTTGGGACTGACTAATAGAAAGATGGAATAGAATATTTGTTTAACTTAATAATCGAGAGCAAACTATTGCCTTCTCTTTTTCTGTTTCGGACCATTTTATTCATCCAAACCGGATCTTATCTTTATAATGGAAAATAATAAATTTCCCAAGAAACTAAAACTAAAATGAACTCGTACGATTCTACACCCTATTGGACAGCTATAGTAATAGCTAGCATCGTGAAGATATGTACCACTTGTTCGACTTTATCATAGAGTACCCTTAAACCTTTATATGTTCATAAACACATGCATGCATAATCTAATCTACGTTAATATAACCAAGTGAATGTAAGATCGATTATTTAACTTTGAATTGAAAAAGACTTGCACATGCCTTCATTGAAGATACGGAAGGTTTAACAGGAGCTTCTTAAATGAAATGATTATGTAAAATTAATTATGATTAAAAGTGAATTGGAGATAAAATGTAAATTCAAGACTAAAAGTAAAATCTTCAAATTAATTAAAACTGATTTGCAATATCAAATTAATTATACTTTTTTTATATGATAAAATTAATTATATTAAAAACAATTAAATATGTCAATTAATTATACTCTTCTGGAATCATTTTATATAAAGAAAAAAAATAGACTGCGAACACATCTACTTAATAAATTGTACTTGCTCTGTTTTATAATTAGTGTCACTTTAACAAAATAATTATTTTAAAATAAGTGTCTTTCACAATTTTTAATGCAATTTTAATTATTTTTCTTATATTATCATAAATAATTATTATATACATAACTTTCAAAATATTATTTATCATACTTTGTATTTATATTGATAATAGTGAAAAATTAACAAATAATAAAAATAGATAATTTAGTAAAATAATTTTTCTCTGTTTTTTAATTATTGTATTTATCAATATACGTAAAAACTTTAAAAGACACCTCTTGTAAAAATAAATGGACTACAAAACATCTACTTTCTAGCTTTATCAATGAGTTCTAATTAGAATTTTAGATTGTAAATTTGCAATGTAAACGCACAATTTTTTTTACAAACAACTGCAAAATGTGGACGAATTGAATTGAAAAATTGCATATGTTTAGGAGAGACGAAGTTATGGATATAACATATTAATTTGATTAGTATCTTTGAAGAGGATAAAAATCTAAATAAATAAAAATTAGTTTGTTTGAGTTCTTACAAGTTTTCTCACAAAATTAATCTCAAACCGATGAATAGCATGTTGATTTGGTTATGCTCAATCAAGTTTACGTTAATAAAAATTAAGATACTTATTTTAAAAATATAAGATTTCTTTTTCAAACACTAGATTTTGTATACTATTAAAACAATTTATACTCAAATCAATAGAGATTGAGTTTATTTGGTTCGATTCAAATTAAACTCGAGCACGTAAAGAAAAAAAAAAACAATTTAATTGATTTCAATTTTTGTGTTTTGAGTTTATCAGATTATTGATTTAATTTTTATATCTCTAAATGAAACTCAAAATATTTACGATTGAAATTAAGAGATGTAGCGTATTTTTTTAATTAGTATTTTATATAACTATTTTATAGGTTATTTTTATTAAAAAAAAATTATTGGAACATTAGGTGGCTATAGCCACTCTATGTCCCTACAAAGTTCCTCCGGTAAATATTTGTTGACATTTTCTTAAAAATAATAACTTTATTAAGCAGTTTTATAGATAATCGAAACAATCGAAAGCCAAAAAGTTATCCAAATAAGTTAATAATGACTATATAAACTTATATGTATAAATTTCTTAATTGATTGTGCATGAAAGTATTTAATTATTTATTCTTTCTTTTTTGTTGGTAAATCCGTATATCTTCTACATATAGTTGTGGAGTTTGATTCCTTGTACTTATTGAAATTCATTTAATTGATTGTCCATTAATGAAGGTATGCAGTTCATGCTAGATATAAGCAATTTTTTATTGTGATGATGAATACATGAAAAGGTTCAGCAAAAAAATAAATACATGACAATGGTGCATCCAATAGTTTCTACATGTTTACTTGTTATACTTAATTTCATGGAAGCTAAAAAATTGCCTAGTACAGTTGCTTAATCTTTTGCAAAAGTTGACTACAAAACCGTAGTTGCATTTATCATTAAAATTCAAGAAGTGGATTCAAGCAATGAATGATTTTGTACAAGTTTATGACGAAACTTGTCCCTACCTGAAGGTGTCTAGCGGATAACATGGAGAAGTGTAAGACTAATTAGGGTTATACTAAAAAAAATGATTGACTATTACATTCCCTCTTTATGATTGAATGAATTATTTAGAACAATCACAACTTTTGTTGCTGTTTATAATTTTGAATTTCATAAGATGAATGTCAAGATGATATTTTTAAATCACGACATTGATGAAATAAATATATGTGGTGAATCAAAAACTGTGTTGAATGACACAAATAAAGTGATTTATCATTAAATTAACTCATTTGATTTTAAAATCAATAGCATAGGTACTTGTGAGTTGTCAGCTTAATACGTGAAAGTATGATGTAAATTTAATTATTGTGTGAAACAATGGAGATTTTCATATGAAACTTATTTTGAGATGAAAATCTTGGCAATGCATATTTTGTTCTAGGTAATACAATATTTACAGATAATTTATGGGGTATCCTTAGGATTGTCACAAAATATTTATAACAAGAATCATGTTAACGATAGTCGTTAAGAAATTAAAAATAAAAATTTTACATTTAAAAAACAACTTTCAAATTATTAAAAACAAACTTTTAAAATATTTTTAATTAAATATTTTTAAATTTAGTATTCCTTAAGCATTTTATCAATAAGATTTTAAATAAATTCAACATAAAAAATAGTTAATGAAAAAAAGTTTAGTCACTAACGGAGATAATTTTAGTCTTAAATAATGTCTAAGACACTAAAGAAGATCTAAGAGAAACTTTAAAAATTTCAAAAGTTATGTATATTAAAATAGGATTAATATTCATTACCTTCGTATTTTGTTTATCTGTCTCCGAATATATTATTAGAAGTTATGAATGATGATAAGGTGGTGACTGTGTTCAATTTAGTTGGGTGGGAAAAATACAATAAATAAGAACAAACTTTATTTTCATCCCCAAAGCCTCTTTCTTTCATCATTCACGTTGGTCATCTTCATTGTGGATTTGGTGGCTCAAATTTGTCAAAGGCTCTATTCAGCATTTTCGGAGATAAGAAAAAGTTATGTTCCCCACTTAACTCCACCGTGATAATGAAGTGTAGAAGTGCTTTAATACTCCATTCTAAATTTTGGGCGTGGTTGAAAGATTTTATTTTAGCCTTTATTTTATTTTTAAAAAATAATAGTACTTTTTCTTTTTTTTAAATATACCTTGAATATAATTAAAAATATTTTGTATATACTGTTTACATTTTGTTTACTGACATACTATTTATATTTTTTCTTACGGAATTAAAAATAACTATTTGTATGTTAAAGGTTTGAAAATTTGTAAAACAATTTTATAATGAAAATGATAAAATATACATAAATAAAATGATTTTATTTCCTTTACAAATACTTTAAAACCCCGAAAGATTTAGAATTAAGGAAGTACAAAACACATCATGGACTCATGTCTTGCATAGTTGCATTGGGAATTTGGGATGAGTAGGGTAACACAAAAAATTTCGTTAATGAGTAAAATAACTTTTCTTTTGTAAAATAGCAATATAAACTAATAACATATCCTATTATCACCTTTTATTTTATTATATCCCTCTATGACATGTTTTGGTAAAATAAGCTTATAGCTTATTGAAGTGTTTGGGAATGGAGACGCCAAATAAATAAAGATATCTTCAATAGGATCAACTTACTTCAAATAGCATTACACAAGAGTTTTGATAAGCTCATTTGACCATAAATTCAAAACTATGAGCACTTTCTTGGTCCATCTATCTGAAACATTTGTCTACATTAGCATCTAAAAATATAGCTCACTCCACAACCAGCTCCTCATTCCCTTGGAAGAGCGAACACCTCTAAGCCTACCTAATCCCACCACCTTCTTCCCCATTTCACAACTTAATTATCAAAAACTAACACATTTTATCAACTGTCACACTATGTAATATACTAAACAACTCCCATTAATATATACCCCTTGCCCAAGGATCATATCAAAAAAATGTATCCGTGTCATTACCAACCACCTTAATCAGTTTGTTAGACAATCAATTAAGTTGATCACCTTTATACCGATTGTCCACCTTCTGAACCATCAGCCCTCTTGATTGACCTTTATTCTCGAACAACATTTTGCTAATACAGACAAATTAAATGTACACAAATTCCTCACTTCTAACATACCTCAATCCTTCTCAACACACGCCTTATCTCATTTTTATACAATGAATTTTGTGAGTCTCCTCACTTCTCCCATAAAAAAACTTAAAAATGAATTCAATGATCATCTACAAGTATCAATGTATCATCTACAAGTGGTAAATCAGAAACCTGCCACTATTCCCACCATTAATTGAAAACCTCTTATAGCTTTCATTCTCCATCGCCACCCACATTAGATAATTAAGACCTTCAACCGCTAATAAGAATAAAAACGATGACATAGGGTCTCATTGTCTTAGACCTCCCATCAATTAGGCTACCATTTAATAAAACTAGTGATTGTCCTCACACACTCTAAAATCCATTTTCTCTCTTTAGATGGAAAATACATATTTTGCTATCACCTCAAGTAAATACCCTCACTCAGCAGAATCGTTAGCCTTTTTCAAAATCAACAAATGTAAATCTATCTTCTTGCATATTATTATTTTGTTGGAAAATATGAATAAAATATTTTTTTTGTTGATAAAATTGAATAAAATAAATGTATATACTACTAGAGTAGAATTTAATTAGCATACAACATTCTATAAAACAATGATCATATATCGTCAATATAAAATAGTTTCACTAACATCCAATTATGAGAGAATGCAATTTTTCGATGTCATACTACTAATTTTAAAATATCTAGATAATGTAAGAATAATGTATTTTCATCAAATATTGATGTAAAATTGTTTTACCGTCACAATATATCCTTTTAAATATAATCTTTATTGTTATGTCTAGCTAATATATATGTAAATGCTGATATTATTAATTTTGACATCATAATTTTATAATTGTGTGTGAGATTCATGTGGTATTTACCACTCTACCTAAAAAAAAATCCTTATATAACTATAAACTTACTTTTTTTTTTTAATCTTTAATAGAAATGGAGGGAGTATCTCACTAATTCAAAATCACGTGACCTTTATTGGGTCCTTCGCTTCAGTGGCTCTTGCATTATTTGCGACATTATGAAGAAAGCAATGCAATTTCCTCTAGCTTTTACTGTTTTACAATCATGGCCACTCTGTTTGGAACCACTACTTATTTATTTTGAGTAAAAAATTTCACAAGTATGCTCAATGTTCAAACTTACTTTTAGATAATCATTGAAAAATCAACAATTTATCAGAGCAATAGAATCAAATAATTCCAATCTCTTTAGTTGAAATGTAGACAATGTAACGGTGTTAAAGCTCTTTTTGAGGAAAGATTTTGTCACTTATGTTAAATTTCATATTTATACTAGAAAAATCAACAATTTTTATTTTATTTTTCAATATAATATATAGGCGTCATATATATTTTTCTTTTAATCCATAAAAATATTCTTTTAATATATACAGCTTTTGTCTTTGTATATAAAATCATTTTGAAAACTTTTTTTTTGTTCTTCTTATAAGAATTTCTTTAAATTTTTAACTATGTATTAATTTTTTTACTAACGTACCATTAATTAGAATTTGTTTTTCCTGTAATATACGATGAAAACATTAATTAATTCTCTTTATTTAAAGGTAAACTCATAAAATCAATACCAATTATTAACAAATTTAATAATAATAATAATAATAATAAATCAATTTTCATAATTCTTGTGATTTGATCAATGAGATCTTATATATAGAAATGGGGTAATAGTTTTTCATATTTTTGTGACTACTTTAGATAATGGTAAAATTTAAATAATTGTGTAATTGAAAAAATAAAAAAACAATATGGATAGAGAGGCATTAGTTCTACAAATATGGTTGAATTGCTGTTAGTGTTTAATTGTGTTCATATGTTATGTTTAATGCAGCATTACAAACTTTAGTTAAAGTGCATTCAGAAGTGGTCCAAAGCGATTGAATACCCAAATTTTTAGGTGGGTTTCACTCATTTGTCAATATATTGCTTTGCTCGTGTTTAATGGTTGAATTTTACCATGAAAACACACATTAGATATTAAATTTTTATATAACTTTATCACGTAAAAAATTATTTATTTATTTACTTGTAACTATTTGTTAATTTCAATATCATTTTACTTATTTTGTATTTTTTTACAAAATAAATATAAACTTAATTTAATGATTTTTATTATTTTACATTGTAATACCGTGAAAAAGTTAAAATAAAAATGTTATCTACTATCAGTCTATCAATAAGTAGTAGTAGTACTAGTATATGTAAATGCAATTAGGTTAGAAAATGATAGGTATTAGGTGTATTAATGCAAACATAAGCTTTCGAACCTATAAGTGTTTTTTATTGTCTACTTTTTTTTTACTCAACCTATAAGTGTTTGGAAATACTTCGTGAACCCGTTAAATAATCAAATCTTAAATATCTTTGGTTTATTAATTTATTTTAAAGTGTTAGTTAATAGTTAGTCCATGTCACTTTAATTAATCCTTAATTTGTTTATGCAAAATTGCAAACACAAGTTTGTTCCTTTGGTCAATATGAACACTAATAGTGTTGACTTTACCATGTTATTAAAGTCTTTGCTTTAAGTTTTGACGAAATTAGTAAAATTTAAAGAATATTTTTTTAACTGTGTTTCATAAAGTAAAATTCATCTATAATTGATGTATTGAACAAATTAACAATACAATTTTTGTGGTAAACAATTTATTTATTTTTGCAAAGAATTCATAATCTATTTTGTTTTTAAGTTTTGTCTTGATAATTTTCGGTATTAACAAAATTCTCTCTTCAGTTACTATATAGACTAGAAGAGTGTAAATAAGATGAATAAATTCATCAATTAAGTAATAATTTTTTGGCTAAATACCACTCGTGGTCCCTTAACTTAATTTCAGTTAACGATTTAGTTTTTTATCTTTTTTTTTTTCCCGATTCGATCCTTTATGTTTTTAAATAATTTCAACGTTACCCTTTAAGTGGGGTTTCGTTAAGAAAAAGTTAAAAAAATTCTTCATCTATGTTCAGAAAAAGTTATCCTTTATGTTTTGGAAATATTTCAGAAAAATATTCAAAGTTTATTCTACGTTTGATAGTAGGATACATTCGTTAAAACTGAAGCTATTAGTATTTATACTCCATAAAAATCACTTCAGATAAGTGGCAATCGTTCCTAGAGGTTTGATGAACATATGCAATGATCTAGATGAAAGATTTTTTAACTTTTTCTTAACGGAACCCCACTTAAAGGGTAACGCTGAAATTATTTAAAAACATAAAGGATCAAATCGGAAGAAAAAAAAAAGATAAAGGACCAAATCGTTAACCGAAATTAAGTTAAGGGACCACGGGTGGTATCTAGCCTAATTTTTTTAACCTTCACATTTTTACTATTCTTATCAAATAGATTTCATATAGTTAAATATATATATATATATATATATAGGTAATGAAATATAAAAATATACCAATTTATTAAAAAAAAAAACATTAACTAAAGCTGCCCCAAAGTTCAAATACCCTTCGCCCCTAGCTTTAAGCCTCCCCACAAATAATTTATTTTTTATATTGTTGATGATAGGTTATTTTTTTGTAACAATATTGATCTTAAAGTTGCGAGCTACTTTTGTAATGTTACTTTTGCATTATGTTGTTGGACATTGCACATTTTTTGTGTGTGAATAATTTGATTAATTTTGTAAATAAAATGCAAATAGAAATTCATCTTTGTATTTTCGTCAACTTGTCTATTATTCGGGTTAATTATTTACTTATTTAATTAGGTTGTCGATTTTTAAAAAATATCTTTTGAACTTGCAATATAATTTTTATTTAATTATTTGTCTGTAAAATATAATACAACTTTAAGAAAATTTATTTCTCGGAGCAAATTTATTCTTTAGGTCTCATGTTATGTTTGGATTGGCCCTAACTTTATCTAATGTGGTACAATACACTTTTAATTTAACATATTTTTCATTTTTTTTAGAATACATGATGTGTCATCATCTATCCCCAACTTCTCCACCACCACCTGTTAACGTCCCCATCCCCCACCAGTACACCCATTTCCCCCTCCACTTCATCCATCCAATGCCATGCCCCTCTATCCAACGATTAAATATGTGCCTTTAAAATTTTGTATTTTTGTCCCCGTCTATACCACATAAGAATGTTAATGTCTAACTAATAGAATGACTAACTTGGATTGATTTTATTAAGTTAATGGACCACAACAACCCTTTAAAAATTAAAACTCTATGTTTTGATTTAGGGTTTTGGAGGCTATGGGATGTATATTCGAGAACTAAGTTTTATATTTTAGTATTTAAGATTTTAATCTTTTTTAAAGAATAATATAATAAATGATTGTAACATTTCAATTTTTTTAAAATATTTTTTAATTTTTGAAAAGAAAAATAAGTTTTCTATTGTCTGAATAATAATGAATCATTTTGATTTATACAAAAACTACTCTTTAAGGTTTCGTTTGGAACTACGACTAAATCTAATTTGAACACGAGTTCATCACAAGCTACTATTTATAGCATCTAAACTTTCACATATGAAGTGCCTCAAGATGCACAAAGCAAACTACATACACTAATTCATACAATCATTAAATACATGTTTAGTATCACAGATCTAATATAATACCAAACATATATTAAACTTCTACAAAATTAAAGTGTCACATTGATTTTGATAATTTTGTAGTGATTGTGGTAATTTCGTCGTCCATCCAAACTTACACCGAATATAGTAAATTTAAAGAAAATATTAACAAGTATTGTTCAAGTATTTGTTAATTATCTAAATAAAAATGGTCAAACTAACGTATAATCTAAAATTATATGTTTATGATATAAAAAGTAGATTTTTTAATTATTGAAAAACACAGTGTTTATTAATTTTTAAAGAATTGAAAATACAAATTTTAAGATAAAATTTCTACATTTAAATCATTAAAATGTGTTCTTGATTTACGTGTTAACTTTTTTCCATATAATTTTTTTCTTTAAAATGTATGAAAATTATATATTTAAAATAAAATTATTATTTTTGATTTATTAACAAGGACATTTATTAAAATCACCTTAAATTAAAAAGTGAACAAAAAAGTACTCCATTTAAGCCACAAATTAATTAACCATATTAAAGTGAATCAAGAAAAAAACCAGGACCTTGGTGCTAGGTAGTAACCACTCAAGAAGGCCTAAAACACGCTATTCAATTCAATTGCGCCGTTCATTAATTGTCTCTCAGCATCAAACTATGCATTATTGCATCCCATCAAACACACAAAAGAAGAAGAAAAAAAGTTTTTTTTCAATTATTATTCTTTTTATTCTAAAATAATTTCACATTTCACTATTTTATTTAAATTAGATATTATCAATAAATAAAAGAAATAATAATTTTATTAAATTATTTTTACAAATTATTAATTAGTTCTAATTCTCATAAAGATAAAATTGAAGATGATAAATTGAAAATAATACATATAATATTAACTAAAAATAAAATTGTTAAAAAAAAATTAAAATCATATTAAAAATAAAAATTATTTTAGAATTATTTTTATTACAAATATAATAATTATTATAATTTATAAAGCGAAGTGATTACATGAGAAAAGAAAACACTCAAACGATGATACTGAGAAAAATTACCGGCAAGTTGCAAGTAACAGTTCGTACAAAAAAAAAAACAGATTCCAACGAAATAAAACATTAGAAAATCTAGAGAGAAGATCACATCCATGCAACTCAAACGTTTCGGTTGACTATCACCAACAAAGCAATAAATAAGTTTCTCAATTTTCAATACTAACATATAATATTTATTAAAATTTAATATAATATTTACACGGTCTTAAATATAAAAAAGTGAATCAACCAAAAATAGTTTATTGAATTTAAATTTTAAATTTTTATGGACTAATACTCAACACTAGAGAGTATAAAACACTTAATATATATATATATATATATATATATATATATATATATACTATTATATAGGATTATTATTATATTAAATAAAATCAAAATTATAACATTGCTAATGCTCATTTCTTCCTTTATACTCTCAAACTCATCTTCTTCTTCTTTTTCCTTCTCTTTCTTGTCTTTGTTTCTTTCAAACTTCTCTAAACCCCTAAAAGTCTCAACACCCATGACTTCGCCGGAGCTAATTCTCCGACTAAGGAAGTAAAGTTTAAACCTTTCAACCCGACCCGGAACTTAAAACGGATCGGATCTGAAGTGGGTGTAACATTCACCGTTTAGCCCCACTAGAGAGAGAAAGTGAGGTTGAGTTAAGATAGAGAGAGAAAGAAGAAGAAGAAGAAAATGTACAAGAACCAGCTTCAAGAGCTGGCACAAAGAAGCTGCTTCAACCTACCTTCGTACACGTGCATTCGGGAAGGTCCCGATCACGCGCCGAGGTTCAAAGCGACGGTTAACTTTAACGGCGAGATCTTCGAATGTCCTCAGTATTGCAATACACTTCGACAAGCGGAACATTCCGCTGCTGAGGTGGCACTCAATTCACTCTCACACCGTGGCCCTTCTCATTCCCTCGCCGCAAAAATCCTTGTGAGTTGTTTTTCTTCTGTCGGTGCTTCTGCTTCCACCAGCTTTTTCTTTGTTTTTTCTTTTTGTTTTCTGGAATTACACAAATGCCCTTTCCCTTTATTTCATCTGTGCTTTATTTATGGAGTATGTTTCAGTTCATTTGTTAGTGTGAAATGCTGTTTTCTTTTAATACTGTTTTATTTTGAAAAGGGTAGAATTGGTAATAAGTAAATAATTCATAGTTCCTGAGCAGTGAGAGGATTGAGAGTTTAAGTGGTTGTTTGGATTCACCGTGAGTTTCACACAATCACGGTGTCAATGTGATTATGTTGAAGCTCTGAACTGTAGCTTTTGTCAAAGTCACGGTAGGACAGTGTGATTCTGGCAAACTTACCGTGAATTGAGCTTACACAAAGATTTGTTTCTTAAAAGGGGATTGAACTTTCCATTGCATTTTTTTTGTTGTGTCTGTCATTTTGATTGTGCAAAAGAAAAAGAGATAATAGTTGTAAACTTAATTTGTTTCATTCACTAATTAGGCAAGAAATTTATCTATTTGTACAAAAAAAATTGAAATATAAAATAGAATTTGGCCTAATCCTTGTCTTCTAAAGTGCAATTTGTAGGATCCCCAGTTCCCCCCACCATGTAGTATAGGTTCTATTTTTTCCTATGTTAACAATTTATGCATATTTTGTATTCTTTGAGCATTTTCTTCAAAATATCTATTCTTATCACATTGGTGTTAAAATTGTTTATATATTTACATCGCATGGTGTGTCTTAATAATTGTCGTTGGTAATTTTACTGTTTATATAACTATTACTTACAAAATTGTAGGATGAGACGGGAGTGTACAAGAATCTCTTACAAGAAATTGCGCAAAGGGTAGGGGCTCCACTGCCGCAGTATACAACTTTCAGGTCAGGGCTAGGACATCTACCTGTTTTTACCGGGACGGTAGAATTAGCTGGAATTACATTTACTGGTGAACCTGCAAAGAATAAGAAACAAGCAGAGAAAAATGCAGCTATGGCAGCTTGGTCGTCTCTAAAGCAATGTAAGTGGCTAAGTAGCTTTTGTATAAAAGATTTTCTTAATTGAATAAAAATATGGAAACTTTACATCAATTGTTTCATGAATATAGCATCAAAATAGACCATAAAATGGAACATTGGCTATATCAAATGTTTGAATTGTGGTTGTGGTCCTTGATATTGTGGAGAATCTAGGTCAACTAC
This sequence comes from Cicer yamashitae, assembly GCA_037974755.1. Classification (NCBI taxonomy): domain Eukaryota; kingdom Viridiplantae; phylum Streptophyta; class Magnoliopsida; order Fabales; family Fabaceae; genus Cicer; species Cicer yamashitae. The sequence continues at coordinate 47,794,045 of JBBPBQ010020323.1, read as the reverse complement.
GGTCGATGCAGTCTCAATCGCATGCCATCTAGAGACTTCACAAACCATGATGTTGTGGTCACAATTGCGGTCACAGATCTTGCATACTGGTTTTTAAAACCCTAGCAATATCCAGCGTCCCAGCCTTGTTCCGTTTCCCTTATTTCTGTCATTCTTATGAGACATGTGGCAAGTGAATTAGATCAGAACATACTCACACATTTCCTCATCTAACTTATCTAAGGGCCAATATAATCTTTAACTCATTATTTTGGTCTCAGTTCTCAAGTGATTTTCCTTCAAAAACTCTCTCCGCTCCTGTCTCAAATATAAGCAAAACTGAGTCAACAAAAGTGGGTGTATTTTTGGACCAAATACATCAACTTTCTTTGACTTTGCTTTTACTACTGAAGGGAGTGCATACTATTACGGGCCAGATAGTTGTGCCTGTCTTTATGAGATTATAAACTTCTTTTCTACTCTTCTTTTTATCCGTGTGTTTTAAGCATAGTGGTTTGATAGCAGCAAATCATGCCACTAGAGTAGAGTAGCAATGCCAAACGGAGCAGCTTCTGATAGTTTTAAATTGTTTGTTGCATCATGCTTTTGATTCGTCTGTTCCGTATCACAGCTGAGATGTTGCCCCTGTACAGAAAAATCTGTCCCTATTGCAGCCACTGCACTGAGCAGCGACAATAGATTTAGGGACTGGAGTCTCTTCATCCCTAAAAAATACTTCAATCCTCACCCTCTGTTAGCATGCAGTGTTCTTCTGATAGGTTTCCAACTACCACCCTGCAATTCAATCATTTTCCGGCCAAACCCATTGTTTTTCACGGCTACTTCCTCTTTGTCGTAGCTCTTGCCCATCTTTCTCAAAGCTCTTTCAATGTGCGTGTGTGTGTGACTATTGTTTTCATATTTGGGTGAAAAGATTAGATGGACTGGCACCCAAATTTGTTACTCCATTCAGCAATAATTTTGATTATGATTAAATGTAAATTTGTGGTTAATTGTATATTGACAATAGTTTTCTTCATTAACAGTGGCGAAAGAAACTGCAAGCTCATCAACCGAACCGGAGAACAATGATGAACTAGAACAGATCACCATAGCACGGGCCTTACTGAACTACCGTCTGAAAGAAAAAATGGCAATGTCGAATCCAAATGCTCCGATTCCATTTCCAATGAAGTTTCAGTTTCAAAATCCGAGACCAACCAGTCCTCAACCTCGTCCAGCAACATCAAAGATACTTCCCCTGATTTGCCAAAGGACAGCACATCGAAGCAGGCACACCACAACGGTAGCTTCCAGCAGTGACAATTCCATTATGCCACCATTTTCTTCTACACCTGAAAGCCGATGGACCCGTCGCCTGAAATTCCCTGCAGCAGGAGCAGCACCTTATGTTCCCATTCGACATATGCGTTCACCTTGCCAGGGAATTGCACCTCCAGTGACTATTAGGACTGCAATACCTGTATTCTCCCCGCCACCGGCCGCTGTGTCCCCTCAAATAATGCGGCCTCCTCCTGTACATGTTGCTTCTCCAATCAATATTCGGCAAGCAGTTCCAGTAAATGCTGCTCCACCGGTTCGACTAGATGAACCTGTTCCAATCAGCAAAGTCGATCCAGCACTATACGCTGCTCCACCCGTTCGAGTTGAAGAACCTGTTTCCATCAGCAAAGAAGATCCAGCATCAGCTGTATGTGCGACTCCACCTGTTCAAAAAGATGATCTTGTACCCAACGGCAAAGATGATTCAGCACCAGCAGTTGATACTGCTCCACCATTTCGAAAAGAAGAACCTATTGCCATCAGCAAAGATGATTCAGCGCCAACTACTGGTGCTCCTAATGAGGAAGATAAAACTGAGCACATTCAAGCAGAAACTGAGACAATGAAGAGCTTGGAGCAGCTGAAAATTTGATTGAGAATCAATCTAGAGTTTGTTTTTCTGATCTCTTATAATGAGTGATGTAATAGTTGGTGTGATGAAGGTTAGCATAAGCAGTGGAATGAATATATGTGAGAAATTGAAGAGCAGTTTAGCACATAATTTGCTCATATTTTTGATATTATTATGTTATGTTGGTGATATCTTAGTATACCTGTTCAGTGAGTTTGTGGGATTCTTGCATTACTTAGAAGTTTTTTTTTGGTAAAATCATTACTTAGGAACTGATGGAAAATAATTATAAGGAATTTAGCAGCCCAGCCCAGCCCAGTTATATATTTTCGCCCCTCATACATTTCTAAATTACCACATTTTTAGAAGTGCACTTTCTGACGGGGGGGATAATTTGTCAGGAAATGTACTTCAAGATATTCTATACAGTACAAATTTTCGCCCCTAGTATTTTTTTTCTCCTATCATAGTGAATTTTTTTAAAATCATGGTGACTTACCAAATATACACTCCAAAATCATGGTGCTCATCAAACATTTGAATAATATTTTATTACTCCGTTCATACAGTCCCACTTGGGCCACAAAATAGACGCGTTAGTATATTTATCTTATGCTTTTGAATTAAAATTGTAGTCCTACGTATGCAGACTTTGTTACATAATTTTTCAATTTTCACGGTCTTGTGGCATCAGCTTGACCGGTAGTTCAATTAAAAGCATCATAGTTGAAATTGGATTTTTTTTATTCAACCCGTTGTTGTTAAAATCCAAGGGTAGATAATGAGCTTTAGCTCTAAAATAAATAGTAGACATTTTTGGTATTGTACCACTCTTATGTCTTTTGGTGAGAGCACTCACTTCCATTTTATTTCATTTTGTATTCATTGGGTTGGAACACGCACTCTTAGACTAGTTCAAATGTGAAATCACATTAAACCGTGTGAATTAATTAGTGACTTACCTTCTGTCAAGTCATTTTCACCATGTTGATGATTTACAATACTTGTAGTATTTTCGAGGTTATTTTACATTTATATTTATTTTTTATTTAAAATTCTTTATTGTATTCTAAATTGAAATTTATATATTAAAAGTTTTATTTTTTTGAGTTTGAGGAGATCGTAATCCAGCTCTGCGATCATTTAAAGGATAATTTTTTTCTACTATAGGAGGTCCGATGTGATCATCTATACCTTTTTAATTTTTTTTAACAAATAAATAATTTTTAATATGATAAATAAAAAATAATTAAAATAATTATAAAAAATTATATTAGTAAAATCAAACAAAATACATTTAATAGAAGAAGAAAAATACATCAAAGTTAATGCGGTTGAGTAGATGTACCAAAACAAATAACATACTATATTATTTTAACAATTTCCTCCTAATTTGTAGATAAATTAACAACTTAATTCTATTTTATTAATAACTCCCTCCTATTTTTACTTCGGATCTAATTAGTAAAAATAATAATAATAAAAAAATAAATTATATTAATAAAATCAAACAAAATACATTACTTGAGTAGATGTGTCAGCATTGTTTGATGTAACTTTTTCTCTTCAATTTAATGTATTTTATTTCAATTTAATGTATTTTATTTGATTTTATCAATATAATTTACTTTTATTATTATTATTATTATTATTATTATTATTATTTATTAGATTCAGAGGAAAAATAGGAGGGAGTTGCTAACAAAATAAAATTAAGTTGCTAATTTATCTGCAAAATAAGATAGAGTTGTTAAAATAATATAACACGTTTGTTTGATTTTATTAATATAATTTTGTTTGTTTTAATTATTTTTTTATTTATTAAATTAAAAATTATTCATTTGTTAAAACAAAAAATAAAAAAATTAAAAGGTTATAGATGGTTGCACCCGGGATGTGACTCCAGAAAAAAGTGGTCATAGGGGCGGGGATGTGACCTACTAAAGCTACAAATAATGTAGGACATTTTAATATATAAATTTCAATGTAGGGTACAATAGAGAATTTTAAATAAAAAGGGAATATAGATGCAAAGTAATCTATTACCGAAGATAGATGAATTACTGTTCAAAGAGATAAAGGGATTTGATTTTTTTAAATGCTCGAGATTTATTTTGGATTTAATATCAATTTTGATGTGGTTAAAAAACTTTTGATTTGTCTAGTAAATACAACTCAATTGATAATTATAAAAATATTAATATACAATTCAGAATTTGAGATTCATTATTTTTTTACATTTAAAATTTGTGAGTATAACTATTAAACTATTTGAAAAAAAACATTTGATTTAAGTTGATCTTTAATATAAAAAAATAACTTTATTTTTTGTCTTCGAGAAATTTAAATTAAAAGACATTAGTTCTTATGTTTATTCATCATAACATCAAATTTTCTTAAAAAACATATGATCAAATTATCTTGTTGAGTTGTATCGTGCATAGAAATTGATCAATTGGTCTTTGATATTCAAATAAAACAAGAAAGGGCATTTGATTCTTGAGTAAGATTTAAATCTATAACTTTCTTGTATTAAGATGGATGAACTCTAGAATGAGAGATCACAAATCGCAAAAGGATTTTTGGAGATATTTTTTAATATAAAATAAAGAGTTAAATACGTTTTTAGTTTTTATAAAATTTTAATCTTTCAATTATAGTCTTTGTAAAAAAAATAATATAATTATTAATTCTTGTAAAATTGTCATGTATACAGTTTTAGTTTATGCTATTAAATTAATATATATTTTTGAACAAATATTTGCAAAAATTTATACAACATTATAAATAGTTCATCCATAAAATAAGTTCAAAATTCAATTTTTAGATGTATATTTTTGTTACTTTTATCTTGAGTTTTTTAGATTTAAAAAATTCATATTTAACTCATTCCAAGTTAAAAAAATTCTAAATTTTTGTAGAGGGATTTTTATAATATTATAAACATATTTTAAAAAATCATTCAAAAAATTTTAAGTTGAAGAACAATTAAAGATATTGATTTTAGTAGATTAAAACTATTGAATAATTTCATATGAACTAAAAAGTGTATTATTTTTTCACGTAGACTAAAATTGAAAATATGATAAGGACTAACAACATATTTAACCCTAAAATAGATAGATGCAATGTTAATTTGTCCTTTTTTGTCACACACTATGGGGACTCATTTATCATTTCATAGAGATTTGTGAATTAGGCTTTAGGCATATTCTAATATGGACTAGTAGTTGAAAATATTTAAAACTTCAATAACTTCATATGTCGTCTCGTATAAGTAAATTTTAATGGTTATTTTCATTTCCATGGCTGAAATTGTGACTTAAATGATACTGACATGATAAGGGAAAACAAATATGTATCGTGTATTGAATCGATTTTAATCAGGTCACCGTCTTATCCATAAAGACAAATAGACTTTATGAACTATTACTTCTGAAAAATATCAGCGAACGTCGTTAAAATTTCTAATGATTTTTAGATATCAGTCCATGATGGACCACTTATGAAATGTGGTTTATCGTAGAACTGACCCTATCTTTATCGTATACAAAATTATTTTGCTAACAAATGCTCTAACTACATATATATTAAGAAATCAGAAATGGAAGTTTTGAATTGAAAATATAATTTCCAAGACACCTTTCAAATGTTGCAAGAATAGAACCCACATGTGACTTTACGACACCTTTCAACTTGTTTTTGTTATTTATTTTTTCAAATATATTATTCTAACGTTTGATGAAGTGGATAAATATAAGTCTAATTAGGTTTGATCACATCATCATGTTTAATGTCATATATTTTAAAAATATATCACACCACCACTTTTGTGACAAAAAATATGACATATCGAGAAATTACAACAAGTATGCTCACTTAATGGATCAAAATATTCTATTTTAAAACAGATAATTACTTTTGTGAGTATGATAAAATAATGGAATAAAAGTAAAATTATTAAAAATAAATAAATCATACGTGCAATTAAATTGTTTGATAAAATATAAAAGGTTTAAATATGCAATGAATATTTGTAAAATGTAAAAAATTTGATTGAAGTCCTTGTAAAATAATATTTTTTGTTTAAATCTCTGCAAAATGCAAACATTTTTGTTTTAGTCCCTAATACTTGACATTGTTAGTTTTTTAACGGTTGAGAAATTAACTACTTTAAATTTAGTCCCTACAAAATTTAAGAAATTTGGTTTTAGCCTCTACAAAATAAAATAAAATAGTCTATGCAAAATGCAAAAAATTTGATTTTAGTTCCTACATAATAAAAAAAAATTATTTTACTCCTATGTATGGTTTTTATAATAAATTATAATTAGTGTATTAAAAATTATTATCTTTTTTATTTAAATGATATAAAAAAATTGACTCAGAAGTAAAGGAACACACATAAACTAGTTTTACCCTGAAGTCCAACTAAAATTGAGTAAGTTTTTATTTTTAAAAAAAAGGTTACAATATAAGCATAGATGGCAAAGTGATTGGTCATATTATTGGTCGAAGGTCTATAATTACTTTACACCGTCGGTGCATAACCATTGATATTTGACTTATTGATAATGACAAACATTTATCACATGTATGATTATATATTCCACCAACTTTTTTAAACAAATAACGTGAAATATAATTAATGTATTATAATTTTTTCTTATTTTCATGTTGACGCCGTTAAAAACACACTAATTTTAACTAATTCTTTATTGCCAAAGATTTGTCCGTGAATAGTTTTTAAAATATATTTGTAACTAGTATTTTATAATTGTTCTCATTTTAATATCGGTGATATTAATAAAATATTAATTTCAACTAATTCTTTTGTAACAAAAATTTGTCTTGTATATGATTTTTATAATTAAAATGAAATCAAAATATGATAATTTTTTTATTATAAAAATTATATACGAGACAAATTTTTGTCACAAAAGAAAGTTATAATCAGTATCTTATTAATATCGTTCACATAAAAATGAGAACAATTATAATACACTAACTATAATTTTTTTAAACTTTAGTTTTTTCACTTTTTTTCTTCTGAAAATGAGTCGCAAAATAAGCTGTTGGAATGTATTCATCTATAGCATATGTATTTGTGTCTGATCAATTAGTTAAATTTAATAAATCTTTTTTATGTCTTCTATATAAAAATGAAAATAATTATGACATACTAATTACAAATGTATTATAAAACTATACTCGGACAAATGTTTGTTAATAAAAAATTAGATAAATTTACTGATTTTTTGATATCGTCAATATTAAAATAATAAAAATTATATTACATTTATTATAATTTTTCACGTTGTTTTTTTGGAAATGAGTCACTAAATTGATGGAACATATAATCATACACGGGATAATTATATATCATTAATCAATTAGTCAAAATTAATATTTTTTTATATCCTCTAATTAAAAATGATAATATTTATAATATATTGATCATAATTTATTATAAAAACCATATAATTTATTATCTATCATTAATCATTTTTATTTATTTCTTTTCCTTTTTATTTTACCACTTTGTTTCGAGAAATCACTTGGTAGATCTTTCATCTCTTGTAGAATCAACTCAAATCTACATCATTTGATTTTAAATTAAGAAAGAAAGAAGATATAAAGGTTATGATGAGAAGGAAATCAGAGGAGATTTAGATAAAAAAGAAAGACGATGTAAAGATTATGATGAAGATGAAATGAGGTATGAAAGGAGAAATAGAGAAAAAGAAAGAAGATATAGAAATTATAGTGAAGAGGAAATGATGTATGAAAGGAGAAATAGAGAAAAAGTAAGGAAACTTAGAGATTTTGAGAGGGGTGATATGAGGTATGCAAAAGAGAAAAAGCATGTAAAATATAAAAATGAGGATCAAGAAAAAAAGAGTATATCATATCATGAATATATTAGAGATTTTGTATTGGATCTAGAGTATGTGGAATTTCTTTATGAAAATGGATATGCAAAAGAGGTAAGTAAATAAACTAGCCTTGAAAGAGAAAATGAAAATAAAAGAAAAGAAAGAGAAAGTGGAAAAAGATAAGTTAGTCTTGATAGAGAAAGAGAAAATTAAGGAAAAGAAAGAATAAGAGGAGAAACATTTGAGAGACAAAGAGCAAAAAATCACTCCAATTATTTGTCTAACTTTGATAATTCTCTTGTGCAAGTGCTTGAAGAAGTGTCTCTAAAAGAGGAATGTCATGAATACATTGACTTTGAAAGCAATGAGAAAGATGGTAAAATTAAAAGTCTCTTTAAATAAGAGAGTGAGGTGAATGAAGTAATATTAGTGCTTAAGGGTGATTCGTCAAAGGTTCCTCAAAAGGATGCTTGCAAGGAAATTATTGAGTCGCCAATTTTTGTGATGAAGAGAATGTCCATAAGACCCAACTTGTTTTGAAACTTTTGCAAATACAAAGTAACATATTATTTACCACAAATTTCAATCAAAAGAAGGTAAATTTGGTCATGAATATCAACTTTAAAAGGTATAACTTTGTCCTGTCTTTAGAATTTCTTACCTTTAACATAATGTGATAAGATGTTAATTGTTCAAAGATGGAAATGTGTTTCACCGGCTTATCACATTTAGTGATTTTTTCAAATTTTCATTTGACCTCGGTGAATATGATGAGTTTGTGGTTGATTTGGATTCTTTCTTCATGTACGGTATAATGGAGTTTAAATTTGTGGCCGAATTTCTTCAGAGAGAATGATAAGGACCTCAAGAGCAGAAAAATGATCCATATTTTAATAAATTAAGATGAACTTTATTTATTGTAATTTTATTTTTCATAATTTTTAGTTTGCTTTAATTTGGAATTCTAACAGTTTTAAATTAGATTTAATTGATTTTATGTGTAAATGAAGACATTTGCTTCCTTACCTTTCGTTTATTTTAGAAAAACCCTTAGAGAATAACGTCATTTATGACCCATTTAGGTTTAGAGATAGTTTATGCATGTCTAACCTCATACAAGTTTGAAATGAATTAAAGTTTTCTTTTAATGAGAATGTTGGGTGAGTTATTTCTTCTTGGATTAGAAATTGCTTCCTTAGCGTTGTAGCGATTCCTCATTGGTTTATCAATCTTGTAGCCTTTCTTCTCCATCTTCTCGATCTAACTCATCTTTATTTCTTTCTTTTCCCTTTTACTTTACCACTTTGTTTCTTTGTTTCGAGAAATCATTTGTTAGATCCTTCATCTCTTATGGAATCAACTCAAATTCACATTGTTAAGCTAATCAAGTGTCTAATAAAATTAATGGTTCAATTAGCTTAAAAATGTAAAATGACACAAATAACACTCTTAATTAAAAATTAATTTTATCAAATAGTGCATAAAGTACTTTAAAAGTAGTAATTTCAAATTTATTTTTTACTAATATAAATTTATCAATCTGATATATTTTTTTATTTCTTCATCTATTTATTTATTTTCAATTAAATAAATAAAAAATTTAATTTAAATTATTAATTATTTTATAATTTTATTTAATTTATAAATAATTTAAATTATTATACATAAATTATTTATTAATTAGATCTATTTTTTTCAATAAGCTAGTGTATTTATTTTAATTATAATAAAAAAAATATTTTAAAAATATTTAGTTATACATTTTTAATTTGAAACTATTTTAAATTTTAAATTATATAAATTATTTATTTAAGTTATTTTAAAATTTTTAGTTTTTTATTTTAAATTATAAAGGGTAAAAAAAGAATTTAGTTGTAATAATAAGATTAAAATTGAAAGAAAAAGTAATACACTATAAGCTATTGGAGTCAGTTTCTAATCTTAAAAATTGGATCCCTAATTAAAATAAAAAAATTCAATTATAATAATTAAAAAACTTGGTAAAATAAATTTTAGTCTTTGTACACCTACCAATCTATTTGTTCTACACATATCAATCTATATGATGCACTCTACACATATCAATTTATGTGATACACTCTACATATAGCAATCTACATGATGCATACGATTTGGTTAAGTTAGTTCATGTAATAAGAATAGATGTACGTATAGTATGTCAAATTCTTATATTAAACTCAAATAAATATTTAGACAATGATAACACAACAACCACAATTCTACCGATAAATACTCCGAGTATTCTTTTAAATAACATTTCAAAAGGAATTTCAATAAAAATAATTTATTTAAAAACTTTATTTTTTTGTTCAATTTTCCTACTCTTCCTCAATTAGTCATTCAGTTATTTTATCATTTGATGTTTTTCATGCTAAATCATTAATTAGTTCTTAAAATTTAAAACTCTAACAAATACTAATAAGTTCTGAATCAATCATTTTAAAACTTCTTAAAATAGTTAAATCACATCATTCACAATTCAATAATATATATTATGCATTTACTCTTTTACTAGTTGTAACGTGTCCTATCTTAGAAAATAAACTTTTGAAGAATGTTGATGTATAGAATTATTGTAGTAACTTGTTCTTGAAAAAAGAATTCTTATTAGTTTTCTCGTGACAATTGAAGTGCAAAAAAAGAATTCTTATTAGTTTTCTCCCGAAAATAGAAGTGGAGTGTGAATATCATTAGAAGAGGTGGAAAATAGACTACATAATTCAATAATTAAATAAGAAGAGGTGGTAACATCTTAACCGTCTTAAATCGAGATTAATTCTACGGAGTAAGTGCAGATTTAATATCAATAATCAATAGATGAACACTCACAGACAGTGAATATCAATAATTAAAAGAGCCGAACACTAATCATATGCGCACTTTTAAATGAAAGTGCAATAATCTATCCAGTTTTACATGAAAAAGAGTGAATATCACAATATTAAATGAAAGTGCAGTCATCTATCCAGTCTTACATGGAAGTGCAGAGTGAATATCAATAGTTACATTAGAAGAGTATGCACAATATTAAATGGAACACAATATTAATTAAACGTAAATATAGAATATCAATAATTAGATCAGAAGAGCGAGTAAATGAGTAATAGGTGATAATGGAATGATAATAGAAACACAGATTCGTGATGTGGTAGTTGTTGTTTGTTGAATGCGATTGTAAATTTATAAATTTAACTGACTAACTCATGTTAATGATTTTAGGGCCCGTTTGATCGACACGATAACGAGAAAGATATGATACATGTATCTTATGATACATGTATCTTATCCTCTTCAAAATTTTTAAATAATCAGGCTGCAACCCCATTATCTTATTCTTAATTTGAATTGGGTTAAAATAATCCGTTCTCAACCGGATATCATTGTTAGCGTTTCTCTCTTCTTCTAATCTCAACGAGTAGTGTTATTTTATTCTATAACAATATAAAAAATTGATGAAAAATAATAATTATTTTCTCTTCGAGATAATGTTATGATAGTAAGGGAGTGTTTGATTGTGTTTTACTTTTTAGTTTTTGAAAACTATTTTATAAATAAATTTTAAAAAATTGTTTTTAAAAAGAAAATTTTAAAAAAATTGTTTGCTAACTTTAATTTTTAAAACAGTATTTGACTAGAGAATTAAAAAAACTGAAAAATAAAAAGTAAAACACCATTTATCTGTTTTGCTTTTTTAGTTTTAAAAAGTATAATATTAAAAATAGTTTTACAAAATAGTTTTTAAAAACAAGTAATCCAAACAAATTATTTAGTTTTTAAATTTTAAAATACTAAAATAGAGTTTTTGGGATTTGAATCAAACAAACTCTAAGTCATTCTTCAATTGTGATAGACAGAGAAATCACAATTTTTTCAAGTATATAGAATTACTTCATAAATTATTTACATTTTTACGATAGTGAGTCATTATTCAATTGTGATAGATAGAGAAATCACAATTTTTATGATAGTGAGTCATTCTTCAATTGTGATGGATAGAGAAATCACAATTTTTTCAAATATATAAAATTACTTCATAAATTATTTACATTTTTTAGCATTTTTGTTTATTTATAAAAAATTATATGAATGTTATTTTGAAAGAAAAAAAATTAAATAGATTATAAGGACAAATTCGTCATTTTATCAAAATATAAATCATATCATTTTGTTATCCGTTGTGTATCAAACACTGAATAGGATAAACTAATTTTATCAAGTTTGTTATCATGTGCACATCAAACACAGGGCATGATAACTCTTTATCCTACTCATATCCTATACTGTTTCTTATCCTATCCTGTGCCTATCCTATCCGGTCCATCAAACGGGTCTTTAAGAGATACCGCATATCCTCCTATGACATGATTCAATGCACGTGTATCCAAAACCGTATAACTAGGTTTTTTCTTTTTCTTATAAATTTGTTTTAAAAATATGTTTGATAATAGAGTGGGTTGTTAAAATGAATTATTGTAATCTTACATTTTTCTTTTTAAAAATTACAATAACTCATCAAATATACACTAAATCTTATATATTCAAATACTTCAGTTTATTTGCAAAAATTAAAACTAAACAAAAAATAATTTGATCATTATTATAAATAAGAGTTAATTATTTTTGATTCATTCAATATTAGTATTATTGATATATATTTATTTTAATAAAAAAAATATTTAATATCGGTAATTGAACGTTTGATTTCCTATTTTTTATAAAATAAATTTTCAATTTTCTCATTTTTAAAACCGATTTTTTATCCTCCATTAACTAATTCTTAAGATTTTTTATCTCTACTATTTTTTATGATGTAACACTTTTATTAACTTAATGTTGTTATTAATTTTATTCATATATTAAAACATTAAAAATTAATTCATATCTTACTTAAGAATATAATAT
>JBBPBQ010020323.1:47741562-47779681 GCA_037974755.1 Cicer yamashitae | reverse complement strand
ATTTATTTTAAAACAAATAGATAAATAAATAATTTACTATATAATATTAATTATTTTAAAAATTAAATTATATATAAATAATTTTAATTATAATAAATAAATTATTTATTAATTTGATATATTTTCTATTTATTTAGCAAGTTTATTTATTTAAAATTATAATAAGTAAATTATTTTAGATTATTTACTTTAAATTATCATTTATTAAAACTATTTTAAAATTTAAATTATATAAATTATTTGTTTAAATTATTTTAAAATTATTTATTTTAAATTATAATAAATAAATTTTAAAGGGTCAAAAAGGTTTTTAGTTACCATAATAAGAGTAAATTTTGAAGAAAAAATGATAAGCTTATAAGCTACTTGAATTGGCTTATAAAAAAATGCTATAAACTATAAATTATAACCTCATAAATGACTTTTACCAAACAAAGCTTATATCTTATAAGCTATAAACTCATTTTCTTGATCTTGTCAAACAAATATAGTAGTGTTTTAATTTATGATCAACCACCCCATTTTTTGATAAACTCATTTTTTGAAAATGTTTTTTGTTTTTGTTTTAACCTTCTAATTTTAAGGAAATGGATTTCGAATAATTCAAAGTTAGCTCGGAAGATAAATAAAGTTTGTGGGTGTGGGTTTAATGGGTTTGATCCCACAACACCTCTTCTCCCTCGTTTAATTGGGTAAGTGTTGCTACTAGATCAATAGCAAAAAAAAAATTTATTAAAAAAAGTTAGTTAGTTCTTACTACTAATTATTTCTACATTTTTGGCTGATAACTTTGTTATAATTGACATGCAATAATGCTCAATGGCTGGCTTTAGAATTTGGATGTATTGGGGGAAATTTTCTTTCTCAAACTTGATTGGTTTCCATTAAGACAAAGAAGTTAAGGTTGTTAAAGTGATACGACGTTATCCCACTTTGCATATTTAACAAGTTCAAGAAAATGATTGGAAGGCACTACTTAGGAAGAAATTATTTAACTTGCATATGGAGCCAACATTTATATCTTTCTTTATAAACACAAGGGAAAAAAATACTAATTGAGCCAAGAAAGATAGAGTATTAAAGAAGAATAACACAGTTAAACCTCACATACAATTCTTTAAATTTAATTCATGTTAATTTCTTTGGACTTTTTTTAATAATAAATATTAATATTATTTGTTAAAAGTATTAGTCACGAAATTCAAACTCACAATCTTTCACTCTAATTTTTATATTCATCTCTTTAATCCATCAAACTATTTTATTGTATAAAATTTATTTGAACTTGACATAAAAAAAAAATTAAGAAAAAAAAAGTTAATGTACAAATTGCTAAATTAGATTTCTATTTTAAATCAATTAACAAGTATTTTTAAAGTATTTATTAACATTTTTTCATAATTCAACAAGGTGTGCCGCATTAGATTGTACGTCAATTATTAACGAGGTCTCAAATATTAATCAATAGTGAATAAAAGGATAAAAGGATATGACAACCCATACAATGAGTGACCTTGCCAAGCATTGGTGATCAGTGATCACATTCATATGAAGTGACTAATGGGTCCATTGTTCCTTTCCCTTTGGCCTAATTATAGTGATCTTTATGACAAAGCTAGGTTCTTGAATTAGGTAGTTATACTATATCAAATAATTAATTTGCTTGTCCTCTAGTGGTACTTATTTAATTTTACGTAAAAAAACATTGACATTCATTTGATTCAAATATAAATAAATACCAATTAATGTATTGAAGTTTTTTATAATATCATTTTAAAATAATCCAAAATACTCTAATTTAAAATTTATATATTAAAATGTCTTTTTTTTATTTTTTTTTATTTTTATGAGATTGCATCTTCAAAATTTGACTATGTAAAACAAACATCTTGAAAATACGATCTCCTAAAATAAGATATTTTTATTTTATTTTTTCTAAGTGTGGTATTTTTATTTTAAAAAATATATAAAAAAATTCTAATATATTTACATTTAATGTTATTATTTTAAAAATTAAATATTTTAAAGTTATTTCTTTAACATTGTAAGAAGATAACTATTATAATTAAAAGTAAATCTATAAATGTAGTTTTTTTTACATTTTATAATTTATATCATTCTAACAAAGTGTAAAAGAATTTATTTTTTTATACAAATTAAATCTAGGGGGAGTACTGATAAGAAAATGCCACGTGAATCAAATAGGGACCTTCTTTTTAATCGGGGTAGAGTGTGAATGGTGAGTGTGCTACATTCAAACCAAGTGCATAGTTTTGCTTAGGCAACACCCTTAACCACCAAGACATTGCAATGGCATCTTTATCCATTTGTGGGTTAAAACTTTATGGTGAAAAGAACAAGGCATGGGGGGTGAAATGATGTGAGGAAACAAATGGAAAATAAAAAAATAAATATATAAAGGGAAAAAAATAAAAGAGGGTAAGATAATGACAATATAATAAGTGTGCCAAACAAGCAAGGGTGAGTGAGTGAGAGTTGAAAAGAAAAAAAAGTGAGAAGATTCAGTGTGTGTCAAAGTGGCTGACTTGTGTGGGACCAAGTCTCCACTTCAAAGACACCAACCCCTCAAAGCAAAGGCCACTTCATTATTCTATTCATTTACGCAACAAACCATTTTTTAAGAAGAAAAAAATCAATGAGGGAGGTGGGGGGTGTATAGAACCGGCCCAGACAAGATGGGCCCACATGATTGGACCACAAATGGGGCCCAAAGTATGCACACACTGGCATAGCCAGCCACAGGCACTGGCGTTATATTCCTTTCCTATGAGAAAAAGTAATGAATGAATGAAAAAGGAGATGGGAACCCTCCACCCATTGGGAAGAAGAAAGAGAACATCAATTAATTAAAATTATAATAAAGAAAAAAAACAAAAACAAAAAAAGATGGAACAATCAGAGAAGAAGAGGGGGACAAAGTGGAAGAATGTTAATCCCATCACTGTAAAGTTTAGAAAAGAAAAATATTCCAAATTTGACTTTGTAATATCTCATCATACGCCATTGATTGTACTATATATTTAGAGGCAAAAGAATTTCACATTCGTTCTTATGTCACCACTCATGTGTCTTTTGTGTTCTTTCCTTTGTTGACAAAAGAACGAAATCAAACTTGTTTTCAACCATGCTTAGTATATTAGTCCATCTATTTAGTGATTAATAAATCATTCTTGTTCCAAAAAACTTTAAAAAAATTGCAGTATAGATTATTTCATTAATTAAGTTTTTTAAAAGATTTTCATTGACTATACTAAAAAAAGAAGATGCGAGTTTTCGTTAATTATTAATTTATTATTTCATCCATTTCTTTACAACGGTCGATTATTTAGAAAAAATTGTTTCAATTTATATGCCATTCTTAAATTTTTATGTAATATTGACTTTTTTTTGTTTAAGTATTTTATAAATTTTTAAACAATTAAGAGATATTAGTGGGTCAATAAAAAGTATAAGTATATTAAAATGTGTTAATTAATCAAAGTTATTTTTGGTTTATGCAAAATTAACTTTAGGCTTAATTGCAATTTTAGTCTTCTAATTATTATTATTTCATTAAATTGGTTTAAAAAATGATGATGTGATATATTTTAAACGATTTAGCATATGATACGATGATATTAAATTATTAATACTAATGAAATTGCAACAAAACTCTAACAAAACTTAGTTTCAACTTCTGAATTCATTTTTGTAATTTAATAAATAACAATAAATATTTAATGCATCTAATAAATTCTGCATTATAAGATTGTATGTCACCTCATTTCAAATAAGTCAAATCAAATTTTTTTAGTTGAAAAATCTAAAAAATATACCAAAACTGTGATATTTTAAAATAAGGGACCAAAACTACAATTAACTTAAGAATATATAAAAAAAAAAATCAAATTTATCTGAAGTGAACAATTTACTTTAAAAAATATAATAAGTAATATCATTGATTGATATTATATGCGCATACACAACATTTTTGGATGGTTACGATATATACCATTGGTTTGCTTGTTTTACTGATTACTTACTTTAAAGTAAATGATACAATTCCAAAACTAAAATCAGTAATAATATTTTAAATTTATGAATTAGGATGAATATATAAATAAAAAATAAAGTAAAAAATTGTGTTATAAAAACAAAATTTAAAATCTTTAAGAATTGAAAACACAATTTTCATAATAAAGTTTTTACATTTAAATTTTTAACATGTGTATTTGTGGCAATTGGTCATATGCATTTGTAATTCATTATATATATATATATATATATAAGCATTTTTGCTGTAAATTTATTTTATGCTAACAATCAATCACAATTTATGAATATATTAAACATTTGTATAATTTTTTTTTTCAATTTTTTTTGATTTGACATGTTCTAATTAATTATCATTGTAAAATAACTTTATATAATTAGAATGCATATTCTTAATTTAATCTATTAAACTTATTATGGTAGAAGAGTTAAGCAGCCAACTTCCTAGCTACAAGGTTATCACATCTCTTCTAGCGGTCATACATCCAAGTCATATATATATATATATATATGACTTGAATTCTATATTGCAAGTTTTTGTACAATATTCTATATAATTATTTATCTCTCTTCTCTTTCTTCCCTATTTGTTACTTTCAATTTGATATTTTCTCACCACAAATAACCGTAAAACTTTTAGATGTAATATTACAACAAAAGATATATCTAATTTGATATGTACTAGTATCACATAATATATATATATCTCTTGTGATGAAGAAAAGAAGATCAGTGTGTGGTGAAGGGTAAATGAGATAGGGATCAAGCGTACAAAAGTTTGGTGGATGTAAGTAACATTGGTTGGCTTTATATATGTTAGACAAATCAATTAATAATTCCTCATGTGATCATGCGTTGCATGCTTTGAACGATTTTAGTGCAACAATTGCACACACATCTTTACCAAATCACTAGGAAAGTTGTGCCTTTGTCCTCCACCAAACACACCCTTAAGCGGGTATTGTAGATTACTAGGATATGAATTGAGATTAAACTATTCATTAGTAAATCATGTTTGTCTTCCAAATTTCGAAATTCCATTTTATTGACTTAAAAGAACTGTTACTATTTAAAGATTACTTTATAGAATTTTTAGTTTTCGATGACTAACATTGTTTATTAATTAACTGCAAACACATTTTTATTATTATTAAATTTGTTAGGACTTGAAATAAAATTACCACTTTCAACTTTGTAATTTTCTCACATAAAAATAAAATTAACATGTTTTTATAATGAAGACTAACATATCTCATTTTATAAATCAATTTTGCCAAAAGAAACAAGAGGATTGATCACAATACATCACACAGTATTTTAATCGAACACTCAAATATTTTGACTAGTCATATTCTCTCCTCAATACAAAAACAAAACTGTTCTCTTTTTTTATAAACAATACACGTCATTTTAGAGACATTTCAAGAAGAAAAGTTTCATGAAATATAACACTTTTGAAAATTTTATTATGGAACTATGGTTTAGTTTAATAATGTAACTATTCACTCTAAAATAAAATTATAAACATGAATAAAATCATTTTAATTGAAAACCAAACTTGTTCCGGAATTATTTGTTAGTGATTAAATTAAATTATTACGAGAGAAAAAAAAAATTGTTATGGATAGAGAAGGTGGAAAAATGATTTGAGGCGTAATTTATTTAGGTGTAGTTTAAATATCGAATTGTTACTACATATATAACCATAGAGATGCACATAATGAGGCACAAAAGTAATGTCTATATAGTAACGGTTCTTTTAAGTTTGTCACAAGAAAAGAAGAGAAGAATTGTTGTTTGTCTGATGTGAACTGATTGCACCCAAATAATGCCGACAACACTATGGAAGCAAAAAGGGTTTTTTTCCCATGTTGGGAGTCAATTTCTTTTTTAACTTCATTCTTTCCATTGTCCACGTGGATGTTTTTCATTGGCATACTTGGAATGTAATTAACGCAAAGTCGTATAGAGCATATTGGAAAATCTTTCTTTTTTGAATCTTCCTCTCTTATCAAATCCAAACAAAGATCTTGACTATTTTTCTACGTGTATTTTCAACTATATATAGATAAGATATGTCAAAATTGATCTGTTTATGTCATTTTATGGATTTTCAAAGGCCTTTTGGCTTTCATATTTGTTGCTTTTTGTGTCTTAATTAATATACAATATAATATAACATTCTTGTATGTTATGATTTCATTCACCACCACCGAATTACCTGTTCATATATGCAATAGATTATTTTCACTACACCACCCATGTTTGAGAATTGAGACATTTAGTTTGTCGATTTGTTGAAATTAAAGGCTTTGTGTTTTTTTAAGATGGGTAATTCAACTTAATTGAACTAAGTATTTAATTAGATTTATTATTGTAAGGGTCAGAGTTTAAATTTTAATAACGATGAAGAAAAAGTTTTGTCTTTTTAATTTGAAAAAGAAAGGAAAATTAGATCCAAGACATAAATTATTGAATCTTTTGTTTGCATTGCTATAATATGATTATTTATTTGTCTTTTAAATATAATACAATAACAATTGCAGATACATTTGATTTGTTGAGACACACATTCAAATTCGGAAGATATTGCATGAGTTTCGCTGTTAGACTTTTTAAAAGAAAAAAATAATAATATTTAATATTTTTATTTTGGATATTTGATCATATTTTAAGTTTTTAAAAATAGTTCAAAGACATGTTAAGTTTATTGAAATTATGTTAAGCTTCCCGAGTTCAAATTAAATCTTGAACATGTTGTAACATTTTAAAACTCTCAAGAGAGGGCTTCATTGCTTAGGTAGTTCAATTTGACTTGATTGGATTTTCCGATTACATAAATGAATATCTCATCATATATACAAATATAGTCATACACATGTTTTGAATATCTTTGAGCTCTTTGACGTATCCACGAATGAGTTACACAAAATATAAAATTATTCATCCAAAAGATTAATTTTGACATGCAGTGTAAAAAAAAGTTATTTTATTTGTTGCTTGAGATGCAATAATAGAAAAGTTGGACTAATTATTGAGCATAATGGGCAAAAAACAAATAATATGTAATGATAAATTAATGTTTTTTTTTGGTGCACAAAGGATAAATTAATATACCTATATGCTACGTTAGCATTTGATTTATGGGGGAACCACGTGACACTACTTTTCGCGCATGCCAAAAGCAGGCAAAACCCGGAAATGACACATCATAATTTAATTTTCTATTTTTCCTTTTAAAATATGCGTCAATATTCAACTTCTATGTTGTGCCATTGTTGTTTTACGTATCATTTTAAGTCATAAAATTATAAATATTGATTAATTTAAGATTTAAAAGTTATAAAATATTTAATTATTCTCTCAAATTGTTTATATTCAAATAAAATATTTTGTTTATCAAACTATTTTAAAGAATTTTTTGTCTACGTGTTAGAAAATTTATGGAGCGTTACGACTGAAGTTAATTAATTTGAGAGAAAAATTTGACATTTCGTAAATTTAAGGTTTCAAATTGACCGATGTTTACAATTTTAAGATTCAAAATAGTAATTTACTTTTTTTTTTTATATAATTTTTTTTATGTAAAACTACTCATTTTTTTATTCATAGCAAAATCTTTTTCTAGTGGTGGGTTTTTTGGGCACGCCCATTAGCCATAATCTTCATTATATTTGACATACTATTTGATTTTTCTCTCAATATTACACAGTTAATAAGTTGATTAACAATAATGCAGGTGCTTGGAAACATGCTCACAATGTCCATAAGAATCACACCAGATTATCTCATGATTCTAGCACTATTTGGGAACCTCCTCCACTTGAGTTCCTCAAATGCAATGTAGATGGTATCACATTTCAACAATGCTCTTGTTCGGCTATAGGGATGTGTGTGAGAGATGATCAAAGCTATTTTGTTATGGAAATAACATATTGGTGTTCTATGAACCTTCGAGTAGTTGAATGTGAAGTTTGAAGTTTGTTTCAAGTGCGTCAATTGATCTTTACTTTTGGTCTTACATAAATCCTATTTGAATTAGATTGTAAACAAGTAGTTGATGATGTTCACAATGTAAAATTGGTCAGATCAAAATAGGTCTCACTCATCAATGATTGTAGGGTCAGTGTTGCTAAATACAACAACTTTTGAATTATAAGGCGACAAACAAATGATACTCTTCATGCATTGCTACGAGATTCTATCTCTTAGAATCAACGAGTTAAAATTATAAAAAATTAAGTACTCCTATTATCTCAGTTTAAATGTCACATTTAGAACATTTTATTGTCACACGTTATTTGTCAATAGTGTGTAGACGGGGAATATGTGTCCATGTCCACTTTTCATAATAATAAAATAGTTATAAATTTCTATATGAGTATTTAAAATATCATAAATTATATAGAAGATTATAATTGTAAATAAAATTGTTGAAATAGCTAATATGAATTGTATTTAGTGGAAGAGGCTATACTCCTCAACGTGGTGAATTCGAATTTAAATCTCCGTTGAAATATCTATCTATATTTAGTGTCTGGCGCGTCTTAAATAATATTATATTTAATAGAAGGAACTTATGAAAAAAAATAGTTGAAATAAAGTGTAAAATTGAAAGGAAACATTGTTATCCTTTTATATAAGTATTTTAAAAAATCAGCTATTTAATTAAATAAAGAAGAATAAAATTATAAATAAAATTAGTTTAAATGAAGAGTAAAATTAGAAGAAAAAAATCACATCAAAACCATATATTCTCTTTATATATAGTATAGATTTTAGAATATCAATAAAACAATAGTGTAATGGATATGCATTATTAGAGTAAAATAATTTTAACTGATATTCAATGATACTTATTTATTTTTTTCATTTCATAACATTAAAGTGGAATGAAGCAGAGTAAATTAATGATCCTTTAAAAAGAAAAGAATGAATTAATGTTTAATGAGAGTATGTGGGTGTTTAGTCATTATTTTTTTATAGGAAAATGTTAATGAATAATATTTGTTTATGGGATTTGAACTCCTGTCCTCTTAGGCAACGTAATGGTAATTAAAATGAGACGAATTTAATTCGTAAAATTTCCTTTACTTGAAGGATTCCTATAAGCTCATGTAACCTTTATAGGTTTCCACTAGAGTTTTTTTTTACATCAATGACAAAATATTTCATTAATGTTAAGTGCTCCATGCAAAATAGAACATCATAAACATAAATAATAAGTGACATCTAAAAATGTATCAATGTCTTCAATTAATAATGATGATTTACTCAGACATTGGAGTATAAGTTAATCCTTTTAATTTATGGGTTGATGGAGTTTTAAAAAGCTCTCAAAGAAACCACATGAGCATAAGCTCGCTTATGATTCATAATGCTTATAAGTTATATGGATACGATTTCATCCAATGTTTTAACTAATGTGGCATTAAGTTCGATGAAAGAGTTGACATATGAGAATGACAATGATATGGTAAACTTACTAACTCACTAATCTTAAAGTTTGAATTTGAATACAATAAAAAATTACCAAGTTCTGGCCTGATAAATGAGTCCATTAACAGTTGTATTTGGAGTCGTCATTTTAACATTAACTGGTATATATTTAGCTTGTCCATGATAGACTATACCAAATTAATGGTTAGAATTTGCAATTCTATTAAATCTTATCATGCTTTTCCCACACTAGATCATATGTTCTTCTCTTTTCCTCTCCTGTACAACCACTCACAACCTCAAGACCCAGTAGAACTTGTGTGGAAGGAGTATGATAAGATCCAATAGAATTGCAAATTCCAACCATTAATTTGAAGTAGTCTATCATAAAGAAGTTTAATACTAGTCCATACTAAAAGCTACTATTTGAAGCACCAAGTGATAGCATTATGAATCAAATGGTCAATGTTGTGCCTAAGAGGCATTTGGTTGAGCATAGCGTGAATTCAAAAAACAAGATAGTACTTCTAAAATGGTCATGGTGCACAAAAACCAAAATGTCAACAAAGTGTTGAAAAGACTATGGTGAAATATAATCTGGGCAGAAAATGTTGCTAATATTGGTATAGTTGACGAAAGGCTAAACACACATTTACAACTTTAATATGGATATCCAATAGACCACCATTTTTATTGCCTTTCCAATAATTTTCATAATAAGTCATTTCATATAAACAAAGAGTATTTAAAAATTGATATATTTTATATAAATTTAGAATACATACGTAAACTTTTTAATATTCATTTTACTTATATTATTTATATATGACTCCACTTTTCCAATGACTTTTAAATATTTGTGAAAGTAGTTGTCACATGAAATTAATTATATTATACAAAAGATTATAATATGTAGGGAAATTTTAATATAGATTGCAGTCTATTATAAATCAGTACTTGATTTTTTTTTTTAAAACTCCAATAACCGCATACTTCATCTCTCAAAAGTAGGTGTTAATGGTCATTTTCATAGCCGAGACAATAATTTAAATGATATGATTTAATAAAAATAACGAAAAAAAATATGTATCTCATATTGAATCAACATCAATCAAATCAGTGTTTCATCCATAAAAGGAGAATTATAAATTATTACTTATGAAGAGTATCGTTGATAATCGTTAGAATTTTTGATAATCTTTAAGTATTGATTTATACTACTTAAAACTCACCTTAAATGTAACATATTAAATTAAACTTGTTTTTCCTATCAAATCCTTAGATGTAACATATTAAATTAAACTTGTTGTTTCTATCAAATATTTGTTTGTGTTGGAGTGACAAAAAATTATATTCGAAAAGTTAAAAAATTTATATTAGATTTAAGAATAAAAAATCTAAATATAGAACGAAAATAAAGAGGATGCGCTCTACCACTATTAGCATAAAATATTTTACACTAACATATAATAAGAATTTGCCTCTCACTAGATGTCATGTGATACGGAGATACACTTGCCTCTCACTAGTTGTCAGTGTAAAATTGTTTTACAATAAAAATGCATAACCATTACACATATAAAATACATAATAATAAATAATAGAGAAATATAAAAATTTAATTTACATAGATCATTAGTGTGATAAAAATTATAATGTCTAATTAATCATAACTATCAGAGCATAATCTTTTTTTTTTTTTAAACTTTAACCATAACGATTTTTAAAATCATATATATGGGTGATTGAAATTTGTCAGAAGTGTACAAGTTTTTATATTGACAACATCACATTTAATTCCAACATACTCTCTTTAATCACTATTTAAAAAAAAAAACTATTTTTACAGTTATTAAGAAATTTAATTTTCGTAAAAAAACATTTAAATGCAATTATTTATTTAAATTTCATATAAAACATTAATCATATTTATTAAGTTGTTAATTTTTATTGTCAAACACTCAACTATCTATATTAAATATTTTTGAATTAAATAAATTATAATATATTTAAAATAAGAGTATTTATATGGTACATTATGTCAATTCAATGAACAATTAATCTTTAAATTACTAGCTAAAATAATTATTATTTAATATTATTTAAAAAATTATAATAACTAAGTAAATGTACTAAAAGTGTGAGTGAATAACATTCTAAATTTTCTGAATTTATTACTAATAGTAAATGTTGAATATTGTGTTAGAAGAATATAAAAAATTAGTATAATACTTAGAAATATTGAAATTATACTTTTTTATGAAATAATTTTTAAAAAATATAATAATTAACAAATAGTTATTTGATTTTAAAAAATAATTATTAATATATTAGTTAAAAAAATAAATATACAAAAACTAATCAATTTATTAATACACCATATAAACTCCTTAAAAATAATACTATTATAATAACTAATAGTATATATATTGTCCAGATAGAGTATACAATGTAAAAATATTAGAAAAACAAGTGTCTAAAAATGTAGGGGTTGGTTCAAGAAGAATGAAGATCGTTTGAATGGGGGAATAATTTTTGTATAGTTAGAAGAATTTGAATGCTGTGTTGGCCACGCAAATAGAAAAGTTAAAGAAAGATATAAATAATATCTCATTTTAAAATAATTAAAAAAAATTATATTTATGCGTGTGATTAAATAATGTGTCTAAATTATTGAATGGAAAAATTGCTAAAATGTGGGTAAAAGAGTTGGTGAAATGTGGGGCTAGAAGAGGTGAATTGAATAGGAAGGAACAAGACAATCACAAGGACAAGGACGTAAATGCGCCGAAACTATTTTCTTATTTAATTTAATTTATTTATAAACAAAGAAAAAAACACAGTCCCATGCCATGTTTCTCGATATCCGTGTTCTCTTCTTCAACTTCTCCCTTTATTCCTTCTTTCTTCACTCTCTCTTCCCTTCTATCACCAACATGCTTCTTAGGGTTCAACTTCACTTTCATTTTTTTAAGGATTCAACTCATCTTTAAAACAACAACAATAATAATAAAAACAACAACTTTGGTTCACAGGGTGATGGTTTTGTTAGTGTTGAAAGTTGAAGTGAAAAAAGAAGGAACAGTAGAAGGTGAAGGTTGTTTCTAAAAAAAACAACACTTTTTCATATTCAAGACTTACCCATTTCCAAAAACTTGTTCTTTTTATCAAACTCTTTCATTTCTCATGCAAAGTTACAAGCTTTAATTACTAGCACCAACAATTTTCTTCTTCCTTGAAGTTTGTGTTTTCTTTTGTGAGAAGAAAAGCATGGCTATGGCTATGGCTGTGGCTCAGCATAGAGAAAGTAGTAGTAGTGGTGGAAGCATTGATAAGCATCTTGATTCTGGGAAATATGTGAGGTACACTTCTGAACAAGTTGAAGCTTTGGAAAGGGTTTATTCTGAGTGTCCCAAGCCTAGTTCCATGAGAAGACAACAATTGATTCGTGAGTGTCCTATTCTTTCCAACATTGAACCAAAACAAATCAAGGTTTGGTTTCAGAATCGAAGGTACCCCTTTTAAAAACTGTCCTTCAAGTCTTTTGGTTTATGCTAGTTTGTGTCAAATCAGAACTTAGATGTGTTTTTATTTTCTTTTGAATTTTGTGTAGGTGTAGAGAGAAGCAGAGAAAAGAGGCTTCAAGGCTTCAAACTGTGAACAGGAAACTTTCAGCAATGAACAAGTTGTTGATGGAGGAAAATGATCGGTTGCAGAAACAAGTTTCACAGCTTGTGTGTGAGAATGGGTTTATGAGGCAACAATTGCATACTGTAAGTGTGTGAGGAACATGTCTAATGTTATAATCTATGTAGTGAAGACATGTCTTGTGTCCAACATGTCTTAGTATGAGATACCGATATATGTGGTTATATTCAATTACTTCAAGTTATTATTAGTGTTGTTTCTAGTATATGTGTCAGTGCTACATAGGTGATAATGGATATTGTATTTTCTATGTTATCATGCAATGAAAATAAGTAAAGTTTATTTGGTGGTTTTGATCTTTGCAGCCATCAGCAGCAACTACTGATGCAAGTTGTGATTCGGTGGTTACTACTCCTCAGAATTCAAAGAGAGATGCTAATAATCCTGCTGGGTAATTTAGGGGATCATGAAATGAACTTTTAGTGTTTTTTATTTTATTTTGTAAACTAAGGTATTCTTGCGCAACTGCAGATACTAATCCCTCTATTGTGTAATCCTTTGCAGACTCCTATCAATTGCGGAGGAGACCTTGACAGAGTTCCTTTCAAAGGCTACAGGAACTGCTGTTGATTGGGTCCAGATGCCTGGGATGAAGGTCTCTTATTAGTATTCATTGCTATAAATTTAGTAATGAAATTAAGGGTCATGGCTTTTAGGAGATGATTATTGTGAATTTCATTATGATACTATGCTAATTTGAATATGAAAGCTAAGTTTTTTCTACTAAAGGAACTTCTATTATTGATTCTTTTTTTCTCTTTGCCAGCCTGGTCCGGATTCGGTTGGGATCTTTGCTATTTCACAAAGTTGTAGTGGAGTGGCAGCTCGAGCTTGCGGTCTTGTTAGTTTAGAACCTACAAAGGTAAATTTTACTTCCAATGTGATGTTGTGGTTTGCAATTTTGATCTCATTCGTTATCATGCAAGTTGAGTTTTTCAAACTGTTTGAATTTCTGAATCCAATTTTTTTGACAGATTGCAGAGATCCTTAAAGATCGTTTGTCTTGGTTTCGTGAGTGTCGGAACCTAGAAGTTTTCACAATGTTTTCTGCTGGAAATGGAGGAACCATTGAGCTTGTTTACACACAGGTGAGCTTCAAATATAAAATTTAACATCTCGTGTCAATTTATTCATTCATACCTGTGAGTGAATAACCTTCAAATTTGCTACAGACATATGCTCCAACAACGCTGGCTCCTGCCCGAGATTTCTGGACTCTAAGATACACTATTACTTTGGACAATGGCAGTCTTGTGGTGAGTATATTTTGTCGTATAATGCATAACTTTGGACCTCATTGTGCCGTCTTTGAGATTATTTAGCGTACTTAGCGCATGCATTTTGATTCCATTTTGTAGGTTTGTGAGAGATCCCTGTCTGGTACTGGCACTGGCCCTAATTCAGCTTCCGCCGCTCAGTTTGTAAGGGCTGATATGCTCCCTAGTGGCTACTTGATTCGACCGTGTGATGGTGGAGGGTCAATCATCCACATCGTAGACCACTTAAATCTTGAGGTTAGACATCTTAACAATGAGATCATGTATATTTTTCATTCCTTACATACATTCATATGCTTATTCTTTTCTTATAGCCGTGGAGTGTACCAGAAGTTCTACGACCACTTTACGAATCACCGAAGGTGGTGGCTCAAAAAATGACTATTGCGGTAAGTTCACTATTGTTAGTTCATAAAGTAGGATTTATTGCAACAAATGGTGAAGTGGTATTAATTTGGCGGCTTTTGTGACAGGCGCTTCGATATATTAGGCAAATAGCTCAGGAATCAAGTGGTGAAGTGACATATGGATTGGGTAGGCAGCCTACTGTTTTGCGAACATTCAGCCAAAGATTGAGCAGGTAGCCACATGAAATAATTTGTTTCCTTGAAGGTCATATCTGTGTGGTTCTTGAATATCGATTTTTACAATATCATCACCGTGGACCGATTCGTTTTTTGGCTGAGAACTGATGTAATTTTACATTTGCAGAGGCTTCAATGACGCTGTAAATGGATTCAATGATGATGGTTGGTCTATACTGAACTGTGATGGCGCTGAGGATGTAATTATTGCTGTTAATTCAACAAAGAATTTGAGTGGCACTTCTAATCCAGCAAGTTCACTTACATTCCTTGGAGGAATTCTCTGTGCAAAAGCTTCTATGTTGCTCCAAGTGAGTCTTGAGAACTAAATGTCATAGTATTTTAACTGTGTTGGTTTTGTAGCCGCTTCTTTCCCTTTTTGTAACTAGCACCTACAACAAGTATTTATACTGCTTTACTTGCAGAATGTTCCTCCTGCAGTTTTGGTTCGCTTTCTAAGAGAGCACCGTTCAGAATGGGCTGATTTCAACGTTGATGCTTATTCTGCTGCGTCACTGAAAGCGGGAAACTATGCCTATCCGGGGATGAGGCCTACAAGATTCACCGGAAATCAAATAATCATGCCTCTCGGCCATACAATTGAACACGAAGAGGTATGTTAATGTTTGCATTCCCATGCTATGCTAGATCTTAATCTTTGTAGTGATGTCACTACAAACATATGTTCATTCAATCAATGTTCCTGATGAAGTTAAATCTTCACTACAGATGCTTGAAGTTATTAGGCTGGAAGGCCACTCTCTTGCTCAAGAAGATGCTTTTGTTTCTCGGGACATTCATCTCTTACAGGTAATGCCTCTGACTCTTGTTAAATCATTGAGCATTATTCCTATGCATGAATGAATATGATCAATATAGTTACGTACTAAGTTGTTCTATGCGTATTCTTTTTGCAGATATGTAGTGGAACTGATGAGAATGCTGTCGGGACTTGCTCTGAGCTCATATTCGCTCCAATTGACGAAATGTTCCCAGATGATGCTCCATTGGTGCCTTCTGGTTTCCGCATCATCCCGTTGGATTCAAAACCAGTTGAGTTTGGTTCCCTTGTTTTATATTCTCTCTTTTGAAGTAATTTTTCATCTCTTTTCCTAAAGTGGATGAATGTGATGATGACTTTGGAGTTCAAATATGTGAAAATATGCCTCAAATCCTCAAATCATCTAAACTAGAGTTGGTTAAGCTTTAGTGTTTGTTATAACTGAATTTGACCAAATTGGTTATAACAAAGTAGTTATAGTTAGTTAAGCTAGTTTGCTTTTGAATACTATAATGTGCTATTTTTCGTGTTTTAGGGTGATAAAAAGGATGCAGTGAATTCAAACCGGACACTGGATTTGGCATCGGGTCTTGACATGAGCCCAGCAACAACTCACGGTGGTGTGGATTCATCGGCAAGTCAAAACACCCGATCGGTGTTGACTATTGCCTTTCAATTCCCTTTTGACAGCAGTATGCAAGAAAATGTTGCAATCATGGCACGTCAATATGTCCGTAGTGTGATTTCCTCTGTGCAGAGAGTTGCCATGGCTATATCTCCATCCGGTATAAACCCAGCTGTTGGTGCAAAACTTTCGCCTGGTTCTCCGGAAGCGGTTACACTAGCTCACTGGATCTGCCAGAGTTATAGGCAAGTCTACCTATTTATCTCAAGTGTCTCATTCTAAAAGTTGATATAAACATGCTAGTCATTGTCATCAGCTACTACACTTTATATCGAAGGCATGTCCGGTGTTCGGCACGTGTTAGTGTTTGACACCGACACGACACGACACCAATATCTCTGATTACATTTGATCACTTATATTTTCTCTTAAATTATTATATACGATAACATGTTAGTGTCATTATTGCGTCTAGTGTCTGCATCAGTCAAGTTATATTCACAATTTAATTTTCTTCTACCATGCTATTCTAGTTGATATTTCTTTTCTGAAAAATGTCTAATGTGTTTATATTTCCTTTTTATCAGTTACTATTTGGGGACAAACTTACTGAGATCAGATTCTCTTGTTGGTGACTTGATGCTGAAACAGCTATGGCATCACCCGGATGCTATTCTATGTTGTTCATTGAAGGTACAATCGCAATTCCATTTCTTCTTACAGTAGCAGTGATAGTTCATTTTGTTAAGAAAAGAAGTTTGAAGGTTTTGTAATTTCAATAACCCTTTATAACGCGGAATTAATGTGATTTTCCTTTTGGTATTGCAGTCTCAGCCTGTGTTCGTCTTTGCAAATCAAGCCGGCCTTGACATGTTGGAAACAACTCTAGTGGCTTTACGAGACATCACATTGGATAAAATATTCGACGAGTCCGGTCGCAAAGCATTGTGCTCAGATTTTGCCAAGTTAATGCAACTGGTAATTTCCACAAGTTAACAAAATTAAATGACCTCAATATATAAGCGCTTAAAAAGAGTGATTCTAAAATTCACTGAACAGTTTTTTTTTAATCTCTTTGAAGAACTTGTACT
Source organism: Cicer yamashitae (assembly GCA_037974755.1). Lineage (NCBI taxonomy): Eukaryota > Viridiplantae > Streptophyta > Magnoliopsida > Fabales > Fabaceae > Cicer > Cicer yamashitae. The sequence goes on along the minus strand of JBBPBQ010020323.1, from coordinate 47,762,123 downwards.
AATTATAAATTTTTCGAACATTTTTTAATTGGAAATTTTTTGTTGCTGTGATTACGGGCGTTAGGGGTTTGCTTATCTGCCAGCTGGGATCTGCATGTCGACGATGGCGCGGCATGTTTCGTACGAACAAGCGATTGCATGGAAAGTGCTTACAGCAGAAGATAATAGTGTTCATTGCTTAGCTTTTTCTTTCATAAATTGGTCATTTGTATGAAAATGCAATTTATGTGCTCGTTTATTCTTCACATGGATCTAAAATAGGAATCGATATTATATTTGGAGGGAAAATGATAAATTTTTGTTTGTTGATCTACTTTGTAACACAAGATCAGGTTTGCATTTTAATTAGATTTAATTTATTTCTTATTAGTTTGTTTTTGTTGGAAAAAATTAGAGATAACTATCTCAATAATACGAAATATTTTTTTTTTCCATCTATGTAGATAAATGGTCTAACAGAAAATATACATCCTGACATGTAGATAAATGGTCAAATAGAAAATACACATCCTGACATGTAAGGTTTATGGAATTATCAATAAATACTAACCGATGCAACTCTTGTTGTATTTTTATCATTTTTCTTCTATGTCTTTCATCTATTTTCTTTGATTGGTCTCTCTTAAGAAATCTACAATTTCTTTTTATGTGACATGCTTTGTCACAATGGTAGCATATCATTTCTTTTTTAGTCTTCGATTTGCTTCTTGACTTGCTACGACTTTCAGAGTTGTTGCGTCTATAGAAGTGTTTAGATTGATTTCTCTCCCGTGATTTTGTAACTAGTGTTTCTGACTTTGAAGAAGAATTAATCAAACTATGTTCATTTCTTAGAGCTTCTTCATTCAACGCACTTTCTTTAATTGACATTTTCAACTTTCCACTTGGAGGTAAATCGGTCAATGTTATAACAAGGATTTCCTAATTATTAGATAAGAAACTCAATAATAACAACGCTTGCAACTCATCATCTAATTTAATATCTGTCATTGTCTATTGATTCAATGCATTCTGAAAAATACTCATACTCTGCCATTTTATCCATATCTTTATATTTCATATTCACAAGCTTTTGAATAAAGAATGCTTTATTTTGCACAATTTTTTGTTTATACAACTCTTGTAATTTCTCCCACATTTTGTTATATACACTCAAATCCAACCAATGTTTGATCAAGTCCACCGCCTTTTTATTCATCTTCTTTTAGTCAACGTTAGATTTATCTTTTGGTTTAGCAGTGCTTGAAGGTGCAAACATGATGGGGGTTGAATTGTGTTTGACAAAATTGATAATATTTTGATAATTTATTAAAAAAACTGGTTCGGTTTTACTGACTTGGAGTAGAAGCAATTGAGTTCAGAGGCAGCAATCGATAAAAACATAAATAATTTGACACATAGATTTATGTTGGTTCACCATTAAATTGACTACATCTGATCCTCTCATTTAGAAGACTTTAGTCTACTAATTCAAATACCTTGAATTACAAAACATTTGCCCTTCCAAGCTAGTCTTTCCAAATAGTCTGACAACCCCATACTTTTGAGATAATAATCACCTTGACTTTACAAGCCAAATCTTCTCCTAACAACCCGACAACCCCATATTGAAAAAAGAACTAAACCACTGTTGGGTTGGATACAAACATTGAAACTTTAAGTGTTTACTTCTAACAAAATTGATAATAATAATAACTCTCACACTCTAAGAAAAAACACTTAGAGAATATTTCTCATTCGAACAAGTGTTTCTCTCTTTGAACTGTAAGATGAGTTTGGAATTTTGAGATTGAATTTTTCTACTCTTTTATGCTTTTTGATGATATTCTTCTTCAACATTGAGTATCTATTTATAATTAAAATTTGGGCTTCAATTTAGTCCTTGTTTAATTATGAATTGTATATTCATTCTTAGCTTGGTCAACAATGATCTTATTTAAAAATAGTTTTGAACAAGATGTTTTTTGATAATATGTTCTTTAGCCAATTCTTTATTTCTGAAATCAATTTGAGCAATTCTTCTAGATTGATTCTGTTCAGATTGAGTTTGTAAATTTGTCAAATTGATTATTTTCGTATTTTATTTATATTGAGTTTGTAAATTTTTTAGATTGATATTGTTCATATTTTGTTGTAGAAAAGTCTTGAACAAATCTTGTTTTCAACTTGGTCAAACATTTTGTTCAATTATAATTCTGAATCAAATCTTATTTTAGATTTTCTTCAATTATAAATTTGAATCAAATATTATTTTAGATTTTATTCAATTATAAATCTGAATAAAATCTTATTTTAGATTTTTTTTCAATTATAAATCAATCAAATCTTGTTATAGATTTTCTTCAAAAACATAAATCTTGTTTCATTTTATGTGAAGTCAAATATATTGTTCTCATAAATATTTTTGTTAACATCAAAACTTTAAGTATAAAACCAACTTAGTTCCAACAATCTCCCATTTTTTGATGATGACAAAACTTGTATTTTTGATAACAACTTTTATTTATATTTCTTTGACTTCCCCTAACTTAGGGCTTCCCCTAAGTCTAAGTATCATTTTCTCTTCACTTTATCAAATATCTTTCTTCCCCTTTTGTTAGACAAAAAGACTTGAAAGTGAAAATTTTTTTGTTCTTTTTTTTAATAACATAACTATATTACAAAAAATATAAAAAACTAATGTAAAGGTAAACTACTTTGAAGTTATCACAACATCAATCAGGTATAAATGTAATGTTTAAGTTTTTTTTGATGAAGTCAAACCTATCTTCAGGTAGTAGTTTGGTGAACATGTCAACCTATTGGTGTTCAGTGTCTACAAACTGAATGTTTAGTACCATTTTTTGAACAATATCCCTAATGAAGTGGTGTTTGATCTTTATGTGTTTAGCTCTAGAATGTAGGATATGATTTTCGGTTAGACAAATGACAAAAGTGTAATCATAATAGATGGGAATGTTAGTTTCTAGGATTTTGTAGTCTTCTAGTTGATGTTTCATCAAAAGTTGTTGACAACTGCAACTAGTTGCTGAAATGTACTCAACCTCTACTGTTGACATTGCAATGGTGTTTTGTCTCTTACTTGACCAAGATATTAAGTTGTCACCTAGAAAAGTGGACTCTTTCTCTCAAGTTTATCTCCAGCATAATCAGAATCACAATATCCACTCAATTTGTATTTATGAGATTTCTTGTAGAAGAAGGTAAGGTTGGTAGTACCTTTTAGGTATCTAAGGATTTTCTTAACATCAATTAAATGCGATTCCCTTGGGTCAACTTGAAATCTTGTACATACATATTCACTTAACATGATGTCAGGTCTGGAAGCAGTAAGGTATAGTAACGATCTTATCATTCCTCTATAGGTTTTTTGGTAAACTTTTTGGCATGAATTATCTTAAACTTCATGAGAGGATTTTGTATATTTAGTTTGATGAATGAATATACCTTTTTCACTTTGCTGAATTTGTATCCCTAAGAAAAACTTAAGTTTTCCCATCATACTCATTTGAAATTCAAGTTGTATCAATTTAGAAAATTCTTGGCAAAAAGTGCCATCACCAGATCCAAAATTAATGTCATCAACATAAATTTGAATAATAAATATGTCATCTCCTATTGATTTTCTAAAAAGTGTATTATCTACTTGTCATCTTTCAAAGTTATTTTTAAGCAAGACGTTTCTAAGTCTATCATACCATGTCCTAGGTTCTTGTTTTAGACCATACATAAATTTCCTAAGTTTAAGAACATGATTTGGAAATTCAGAACTTTCAAAACCTGGGGGTTGTTTAACATAGACCTATAACCATTTAGAAAAACACCTTTAACATCTATTTGAAATAATGTAATGTTATTATTTGCAGCAAAAGAAAGTAGGATACAAATAGCTTCTAACCTGACCACTATAGAAAATGTCTCAGTGTAATCAATGCCCTCTTGCTGACTGTAGCCTTGTGAGACAAATCTCGCCTTATTTCTGACCACCTCACCTTTTTCATTTAGCTAGTTTCTGAAAATCCACTTGGTTCCAATAATGTTCTTCTTTGGTCTAGGTACTAGATCCCATACATCATTTCTCTTAAATTCATTTAACTCTTCTTGCATTGCAAAAATCCATCTATCATCGACCAATGCTTCATCAATAGAGGTAGGCTCAATTGATGAGAGTAAGCCAAACAAAATGGTATCTTTTAGTGATGATCTGATCCCAAAAGAATAACTTACACTTCCAATGATTAGAGTTTCAGGATGAGATGACTTGTAATTCCATCCAGATCTTCCTTTTAACTTATCTTGATTGTTCCTAACTTGATCAGATTCATCCTTTAAAGATTTATGATATTCTTCTGATTTGCTTATATCTTATGATTTTTCAAGTTTTTCTGGTTTGTCTGCATCTGCTTCCTCTGGTTCTGATAAACCTACACTATCATCATCTTGCTTTGACTTTTCAAGGTCAAGTTGTTTGTCATCAAATTTAACATGTATTGATTGTTCTACAAATCTGAGTTTCCATATTAAACACTCTATAAGCCTTGGATCTTTCAGAGTATCCAATGAAGGTACACTTTTGAGATCTATAATCCAATTTCCCAAGGTTATCTTTAGTGTTCAACATATAACAAGTACAACCAAATTGTTTAAAATAAGAGATGTTAGGCTTTTTACCTTTCCACAATTCATATGGTGTTTTATTGTATATAGATCTAATTAAGACTCTATTTTAAATATAACATGCAATATAACAACCAAATTGTATTATTATCACTTAACTGACTAATACTTAATAAATAATGCTTAAGACCCTTAACAAAAAACACATATTTAATAGAAGGGGAAGTACCATTACAACCTATACCTTGACCAATGATCTGGCCTTTTTTCTTTCCTCCAAAAGTCACTGTGCCTCATTTGCTCAATGTTAGTTCTTGGAACATAGACTTTTCTCCCGTCATATGTCGTGAGCATCCACTAGGTACTAGGGTTGTGCAAAAAATCCGGTTATGAGACTCAAATCCAAAACCGGATCTAAATCCATTTTAAATATCCAGTTAAAATAATATGGTTATAATCCGGTTTATTTACCAACCGGTTGGATACCCACTTATGTTTTATGTTTGGATTTGGTTTTTATCCACTCAACTCCCAAAAACCCTAAATCCCCAAAACTCCAAATCAATTCTGATTTTGCCATCACCCCACCGACCTTCCACCTTCCAACAGCGTTTTCAGACAATTTATTACTAACTTCATTGAGATATTACTAACTTCATTTAATCAATTGCTTATTACTAACCAACCATAATGTATGATAACTAGTTAATGAATTAAAATATTTAATCTTTATTGAGGAAGACTAAAATATGATAGACTAAATATTTTAAATATAATTTCTTAAATTACTGATTTTTAAAGGATGAATTTTTTTCAAAATGTTACATTAATATATTACGTTGAAAATGATACTGAAATTTAGATATTGCTCTCATGTACATACTAACAATAGAAAGAGTAATGCTAGATTTAGATATGTTACATTAATATGTATACATTATTATTCCTTCTACTTCTTGCTTCATGTACATACTAACAATAAAAAGAGTAATGCTAGAAACAGGTGATATGAAACAAGCCTCTCAACCATGCATATACCAGTTCAACTAAACTGCTTTCAATAACTTTCATGTGTGGGTAGATTCTAACAACAGCTCCCAAGTTTAAATTTCAAAGCTTTCAAATTGATCTTCTGGATTAGAATAACCAACCTTTTTTTTTTGGTGTTAAAGAATAATAATATGATTAAGATAACACCAAACCCACACATTAATGATGTTAGAAATTGGTATCTATTGTGGATAAATTAAAGACAGAATTTGGATTGATAAAATAACTCTGCAGAATTTGTCTTAGAGCAGAGGTACATACCAACCAATACATTAGAGAAAGTTTAGAGAGACAAAGACAATAATCATAACCACCTATCCTCTCTTTTCCCTTCCAAGAATTTAGAAAGAATTTAGAAGTTTGGCCTCCCCCTCCCAATTTGTAATCAATAATCGTTTTAAATATGAATAATTGATTTTTTTAAATAATCGGTTTTTAAACTATTAATAAATGATTTTTTAAAAATAAATATTAAAAAATAATCAAATTTTAATTGGTATTGAGAAAAAATCGATTTTAAAATTGAATTTTTTGAAACTGATTGCTTAACTAGAAATGAGTTATTTAACCATAACCAATTTTACAATCGATTTTATAACCGGGTTTAAACCAAATAATGGATTTGGTTATAAATCTAAATTCATATATTGGTTTTAAAATGGATATGGTTTGTTTTTTTTTAAAAACAAACCATGCACAACCCTACCAAGTACTATGATTGGTGTTTTAACTTGATGGTTGAGGATATCTACAACATATATACAATTTTGTTCTTAGGTACCCAAATTTGGTTGGGTCTTGGTTTGTTAGTATTGAAAGGTTTCTTGTCTTTCCTTGTATTTAACATGAGACAAGATAATTTGGAGTGACATTTCTTAGAGAAAACAATAAACAAGATATCAGAGGGAATAAGTTTAGGTTTAGTTATAGTTTCTTCAAATACTATACATCTTTTACCATTTCTACTAACCCCAAAAATCATAGAAGCATATTTGCTTCTTTCCATACCATTAGCAAGAAAATCTTGAAATATTTCTTCATGCTTATGAGAGTTACATGTGGTATTTTCAATTGATGTTGAACTATGATTACTTTTCAGTGTTAGATTTTCAGGCTTAAGTTCAACAATATCAGTTTTCAAAGTTGCATTTTCTGTTTTAAGTTCAGTAATACCTGTTTTCAGAGTTACATTTGCTGTTTTAAATTCAACACTTTGATTCTTTAACACATTAATTTTTTCAGTTAGGTTTGCATTTTCTTTTCTAAGTGTTTTCAATTTTAAAGACAATTTGTGATTTTTATTTAAAAAATCATTTATAGCAGTAATTAAATCAAATCGAGTTAAGTTAGAAAATACCTCAATTTCTTCATCTGTTGATTCACTTCCAGAGTTAGAATCCATGTTGGATCTAGAGGTGGAGTTGATATGAGCCATTAGAGCCAAATCTGAGGATTCATCAGAATCATCCCATGTAGCCATCGAACTCTTCTTATTGGATCTTAAATCTTTTCTTTGCTGTTTCCCTTTCTCCAGATTTGGATAGTCTGATTTGATATGTTCAGGTTCATTGCATCCATAACAGATAATTCTTTTCTTGTCAATTTTTTTATAACTTCCTCTATTGGTTTGCTTGGAATCTTTCTGCGGAAAAGATTTCCTTTTGCTGTGCTACATCCTCTGAATTCTTCTGGATATGAAGGCAATCTCCTCTTCCTCTAAGTTCAGATTCTGATCATCTGAATCACTATCCTCTGATTCTGATGTTGTCGTTAGAACCTTTTTCTGCTTGGAAATTTGATGTTGCCGTTAGAACTGTGTTTGACAAAGTTGATAACTTTTTGATAATTTATTAAAAAAACTAGTTCGATTTTGGTGACTTACTTGGAATAGAAGCAATCGAGTTCAGAAGCAGAAAAAGGTTCTAACGACAACATCAGGATCATAGTCTTCCTAGTAACACTAGGGAACATCAATCAACAAAAGTCGTCACCAAAAAAGGTGGAAACCAAACCAATAACAATAACTCTTCCACTAAAGTGGGTATTCCAAAGTAACTCTTAGAGAAGGTAAAACTACTAATATTGTATATTTAAAGAACAAACTCTGTGATACTAAAATGGTAGACCAAACGAGCAAGTTTGCTATATACTTGCACTACGCGAATAAACCTATTTTACAATGCCTTTTTTAAGTCATTTACAGCGCTTTTTCAAAAAAATAAGCGCTGTAGTATCTAGCGCTGTAAAAAGATACAACAGCGCTTTTTAAAATAAAAAGCGCTGCAAAATAGGTGGATATATTGCGCGCGCTTGTTTTACTCGTTTTACAGCGCTTTTTTGAAAAAGCGCTGTAAATCCCTGCTACAAACACGCTGCTTGTTCTTATGCACATTTTACAACGCTTTTTCTAAAAAGCGCTTCAATAGGTGCATTCAATAGATGCATTATTATGCAAAGCGCTGTAATAGGTGCTTTCTTATTTTAGTTTTATTAAAAAATGCTGTAAATGGAATTTTTAAAAAGCGCTTTTTGGTTTTTTATGGCATTTTTTTAGAAAGCGCTGTCTTTTAATTTTTTTTTCAAAATCATTTTCATCCAGAATAAGTTCACAATCAGTTCACACAATCATTTCACAATCAGTACACAACAACATAACTATATAACTTTATAATTTAACTTTATAACTTTACATATTTACACAATCAATTCACAACAAACTACAACATAGAACAACTAGAATACATATTCATATACATATTCACATATTGACAAGCACAGAACTGTATACATATTCACATATTGACAAGCACATAACTGTATACATATTCATATAACTACATATTCACAACTTTTCAAATGTGCCCTATTCATATACATATAACTATCAGAACTACACATAACAGAACTATCATATATTCATGTAACTATCCCTTGCAGCATGCCATTTCCCAACAAATAAAATTATATTCATTTCAATCACATATTGACACCAGTCTTCCTTTATTTCAATTAGATCTCTTTTAGTGTATGTTGGACTGAAATTGTCAAAGTACTGTGCGATATAAAAATTGAACATAAATAAGTTAGAATCAAATATATACATAGTTTATATATGAAAATCAAATAATGAAAATACCGTACCGTTTCTGGGATTATAGTTTGATTCATATCAACAATCTCCTTCATGAATCGCAATATATAGTACCCACAGTCTATGTTGTTAGTTTGACGAGGGCACAATAAAATAAAACATATAAGTCAATAAATATTTGTGTATTGATTGTAAATGAAATTTTAAAGGCATATATTTCAAACCTTTATTGGAATCCATGTGATGTTATTTGACTTTTGTTTCGACACTGTAGAACCTCTTTGAGCTCGAAAAACTTGTAAAGCACTATCGAATAAATAAATGTGATTATTATAGCATTAACAAACACATTATTTATATATACATGTAAGAAATAAATGAATATTACTTACGTGTCGAACATAGTCTTTATATCGGAGTGATTGTTGTAATGGCCGTGCAAGGGATCCAATGTGCCCTACAAACAACAAAAATTTGATTGGCAATTTTGTTTACACAACTATAAATTAAGATCTCATAAATTAAAAAAGATATAAATAAAGAATATATAATTACGTATCCTGAATTATATGGTGCAAGGAACAACTTATCCTTCTCTTTATTTCCTAATAGGATATCTACAACGTATTTCTTTACATTCACTAGATCGAGTTTAAACATCGAAAGCTTATGCGGAGACAAGAATGAAAATCTATTTGACAATCTGCGCGTGCACACCAACTTTTCATACAAAAACCTTCAATGAAAATTTCAAATTAGATTAATTACCAATAAATTAAATTAATTACCAATAAATGCAATTAAAAGTGATTTTTACCTAATGTATAAGCTGATGACAGTAGCACTCAGCTCCTTATGGTTGAGAAGTTCGTATATGTGCTCTTTTTCAAGTAGTTCTTCATACTCATCTCCGTATATAGCTTTATCCATGCTTATGATGCGTGAATCGTTGTTGTTCATATTGGTTTTTGCCCGTATGTCAAGACACGACCCATATCGAGCAAGGCGTGGCTTACTTATTTTAGGAGCAGCAACTGATTTTCGCCGATCCAATTTTTGATCTTTAGCAGCTTTATTACCCTCTAGCTTCTGATGTTTTCCAGCTTTATTACCCTCCAATTTTTGAAGGTTGCCGGCTTTATTTTTACCACGAACATCCAGTTGTGGTGCGGCATCTGGTTTATTCTGGTAGCTGGTTTGCTGCGCGGGTGGTTTATTGGATTGAATCTGAAAAAAATGAGGTTAATCAGTTTGTTAGTTTATTGAATCTGAAAAAATGACAAACCTTGCAGAATAAATGTGACAAACCTTTTTCGGCGATGTGATTGACTCGTTTATGGGAATCTTCTTATCATTCCCTTTAGACTTTGTCTGAATCTAAATAAATGTGAAATTAAAGTTAACAGCGGAAAAAAATCAGCATTTAAATATAATCAATCATAATCATATATCTTGCAATTAGATATACATATCAATTAAACATACATTTCAATTAATTAAACATACCTTATCAAAGACAACAAGATGTTTGGGCCATGCCACATAACTACCAATTGCTTCGCCCAAATACTTCATATCTGCATCGTTGTCCGGTATAGGCAACGGTGCATTTGGTTCCAAAGCAATAACTGGTGATACTTTGACATGGCCCGCAGGGATCGGTGTGTTGTGCAATACTTCTCCCAAAGTATTGTACAATGTTCCTTTTCTGACCTTGCGATGAGTAGGGGAGGATAAGTACAGCACGCAAGAAGTGACACCCTAAATCAATGGTTAATACATAAGTATGTGAAACAATTAGGTTGAATGAATTTCTTATTTTATTAAGTAATTAATTACCTTGGGAAGACTTTTGAGACCAATGTTGCAACTCGCGTTTTCACTCTTTATTTGTATTTCACGTTGGAGCTGATCCGGAAGTTGCTTGTCTTTATTCGTCTTCACTAAGAGTGCCACTTGCTCTGTTAAGACTTTGAGCTTCTCTAATACTTCCTCATTAGATGGATTTTGGCGCTTTTCTTGTGAAAAATAACTTTTAGGAGTTACGCCAAATCCTTTCCCCCTCACGCGGCCGGAATATTCCGGAACATTAAACACTTAACGAGTATGTCCCTGCAACTAGCTTTGTTGTCCTCTTGATTTTCCGAACTTTGTTCGAGATTCTCCTAAAATACACGTAGGATTAAAAAGATAAGTTTAATATCATTTTTAAAATACAATATTAAAAAATATTAAAGTGATAATATACTTACACAAAGTTCTATTACTTTTTGAACATTTTCGTTATCAACAACTCCATCTTTATTTACGCGAGCTTCCTTCCACAAGATATGACGACCCAATGGTTGATCGCAATAAGTGTCTTGTAGCTATTCGTTAAGATCATAAACAAAAAATTAGTTAGAAACTATAGTTTATAATGTACCACATTATATAAAAGTGATGTTTAATTATTTACAAGTTTTTGCTCTAAACGTGCATATCCCATACGAGATTTTTTGTATGGGTGCGTCGGATTTTTTGCCCTCTCGCGATTTGCCTTACTTATATTCTATATAAAAAAAATAACAATCGTGTAAAAATTTAAAATACGCTATGAATATGAATAATAAAACACAAATGCTAATAAATTAATCACTTACCACAAACGCGGAGTCTGAACGTTTTGCTACAAAAGCAGTCTGCAAACCAAATAAAGATATAGTTTGAGTAAAGTACTTCAATGGAAAAAATCATAAGTAACAAAAAAATGGAGTAAAAAAGTTACTTGTATATCATCCCACAATATATCTTTTGCATCATTCAACGCCTTATCTCTCCAATCGTTAATTGTGATGGGGATATTCTGACGAACAACAGCCCCAATATAACTTACAAACATGGAACTGTTGGGGTCAATTGGCTGACCACTCTCATTCCATCCCACCTAATAAACAACTAATAAAGTGTTTAATGTTCGGACGAATTCCAGCCCCAATATAGTAAGTACATGCTTTCTAAAAAGATAAAAAATAAACAGCAAACAAAGTATAGTATACCTCAAATTTTATGCCAGTACTTCTTGCTTTTTTGACATTTTGCATGATGGTTGCACCACGTTTGACTTCATTTTCGTAAGTCTTGATGTTGCCATGACTTATTAGTTCAAATATAGTTCAAGCTAAATACTAAAATGCTCAATTCTGGCAGATCAAATAATTAAATTACAGGAACTCAGTTCAGATTACATGGCTTATAAAACAATTAAACACATTAAGATGCCCTTCTTCTTTTCCTGGTGGCATTCACATTTGTTTGTCCATTAATGATACGAAACGATGGATTAATCCAAATTCCCTCATCATGATCATCTCTAAGATATAAACCATCATCAGTTGAATCAATTTCATGTGGTTGTGATGTTGCAAAGAAAAGATCATTACCAACATCTTCATCATTATTGTTATCATCACTTATTTTATTGGTCGACAGGACAACAGACCACTTATCATCAGCAGGATCAGTGACATAAAACACTTGTTGAGCTTGCGACGCTAAAATAAAAGGCTCATCTTTGTATCCCACCCTATTAAAATAGACAAGCAAGAACCCTGACTCGTCAATCTGAACGCCATTATTATTATCGACCCACTTGCAACCAAATATGGGAACACGAAACATTGTGTAGTCTAACTCCCATATGCGCTCGATAACCCCAAAATATGATAGATTTGCATATATTGGGTTCTTATCTTTTGCACTTGAGATATGCATCACTTCAGCTACGAGAGTGACTCCGCTATTTTGCATAGTGGTTTGATCATCTTGTTCTTCGGTATAAAATGTGTAGCCGTTAATTACATAACCGGTGTAAGAAAAGACATGTAAACTCAGACCATTTGCTAGCCACCTCAATCTCTATGAAATTGATTCGGGGTCTACATCAAACTTTGACTTTATGTGATTTTTTAACCATGTTATAAAACTTCGATTGTGCTCTCGAGTTATCCAATTTTGATTCCTATTCATGTTCAAACTAGATAACTGATCCATGTGTATTGTAACATACGGTTGAACCTCATCATCATTGTGCAGAACATACAATTGTGTCTGCTCCCATTCTGTCCTTGATATAGTCATTAGTCTCTTTCCAATTATCCCTTCTTCTGATATTCTTCCCGAATGACGAGACATGGGAAGCCCTATGGATTCAACATTGGACAAATATTCAGTACAAAATTCAGCAGCTTCTTCGACAATGTACCGTTTAACAATACAACCTTCTGGTCGACTTCTACTTTTTACGTACCCTTTTAATATTTTCATATATCGTTCTATCGGATACATCCATCTCATATAAGCTGGCCCATAAAGTTGTGTCTCCTTAACAAGATGAACAGTAAGGTGAACCATTATATCAAAAAACGAGGGTGGGAAATACATTTCAAGCTCACACAAAGTAACAACAATTTCCCTCTGCAATGTCGGTAATTTCTGAGGATCGATCACTTTAATACAAATTTCCTTGAAGAAGAAACATAATTTAGTTATGGCTCGACGAAGTTTTTCAGGTAAAATTGAACGTATACCTATTGGTAGAAAATGCTCCATTAGAATATGACAATCATGGGTCTTCAAACCTTTTAACTTGAGGTCTTTCATACAAACTAAATTTTTAATGTTTGAAGAGTATCTTTCTGGAACTTTAACTTCGTGTAGAAATTTACACAAAACAATTGTTTCCTTTCTAGATAGAGTATGAGTGGCTGGAGGTAGATATGTGCGATTTCCTTTCTTTACGGGACCCAATTCATTTCTTATTCCCATATCGACCAAGTCCAATCTTGCATTGATGCCATCCTTAGACTTTCCTGGAACATTGAGTAACGTACCAATAATACTATCAAATACATTTTTCTCAATATGCATCACATCGAGGAAATGTCTTACATACAATGACTTCCAATATGGCAATTCAAAGAAAATTAACTTTTTCTTCCACCCAGTTTTGACCAGCTCTCCCGCAAAAGGTTTGCCAAATTTATTGGTCAAACCTTGTACTTTTTCAAGTATTTGATATCCAGTCGGTGCTTCAGGAACTCTATCTTCCTCTGATTTTTCATTGAATGCATTTCTCCACCCACGATACTAATGACTATAAGGTAAAAATCTACGATGTCCAAGAAATACATTCTTCTTACAATGTTTCAACCGCATCCAATTTGTACTCTTTTCACATATAGGACATGCACACTGACCTTTAATGCTATATCCTGATAAATTACCATATGCTGGAAAATCATTAATTGTGCCGAACAACATAGCCCTCAAATTGAAACATTCTTTATTATACCCATCATAAACTTCCACACCTGTCTCCCACATAATTTTTAAATCTTTAATTAAAGGAGCCAAGTATACGTCGATATCATTCCCCGGTTGTTTGGGTCTAGAAATTAACAGAGACAACATCATAAACTTACGCTTCATACATAACCATGGAGGTAGGTTATAAATCAACAAAATCACAGGCCACGTGCTGTGTGAGATGCTTTGAAGACCATGTAGATTCATTCCATCAGTAGAAAGTGCAAGTCGTAGATTTCTTGACTCTATCCCGAATTCAGGATACTCGTGATCAATTTTTTCCCATTGTGGAGAATCTGCAGAGTGTCGAAACTTTCCATCTCTAATTCTTTCATCTGCATGCCATGTCAAGTGTTTTGAATCTTCTTCGCTGCGATACATGCGCCTAAATCTTGGTATTATAGGAAAATACCACATGACTTTTGCTGGAGTAGATTCTTTCTTCTTGTATCGAGAGACATTACATTTCGGACACGCCTTTAGTAATTCATATTCGTTTCGAAATAAAATGCAATCGTTAGAACACGCATGAATCCTTTCGTAACTCATACCAATAGAGCACAAAATTCGTTTAGCCACGTAGGTTCGACTGGGAAGTTCATTATCATCTGGCAACATATCTTTTAAGAGTGTTAGTAATTCTGTGAAGCTTTTATCAGACCATCCATTACTCGCTTTTAAGTTGTACAACTTTAATATCGCTGACAGTCTTGTGAATTTAGTACAAGCATTATATAATGGTTTCTCTGCATCACTCAACAAGCTCTCAAACATTTTAGGACAATCACGAAGATCTTTTTCAACTGCTTTTGCAATCTCCTTAACTCGGTCCGGCTCACATGTATTTGTGTCGAAATCAGTTGAAGCATATGTATCTGTGCAGGTGTTTCCATTTTTTTTCTCACCGTGTCTTATCCAACATATATAGCTTTGATCAATTCCATTCCATACTAAATATCCTTCCAATTCATCTGCTCTAACGCGTTTTCCAAAACAACATTTTAAACAAGGACAAACGACTCTATTTGGATCTTTTGCATTCTTCACTACAAACTCAACAAACTCCTTCACTGCATTTTCATACTCTTTTGCCAATCGATTGACATATATCCATTTTCGGTCCATTTTATATGACCTATATAAATGCAGTTACACAAATAATAAGCTACTGATAACATTTTACCAATCTATAGTACACATATCTAATATTGGAAAATGGAAACCAAGGTCCCAGTCTGATTTCAAAACAGAACAGATCAACAAATTTCAAAAAAGAATAGATTTTATATGAGTTATTATGTAACAATTTATCAGTTTTAGTGACAACAACAAATTAATAAATAAAGTACCTGAGACAACGTATCCAATTTGTTTTAAAGGAGGAGCAGTAGATGGGCGCGCAGTAGAGGAGAGGAGGGTTCGCAAAGTAGAGGAGATGAGAGTTCGTAGGGTTAGGACAATGTATTAAATTTGTTTTTATTTATTTAAAGTGAATGATTTTACAGTGCTTGTATAAAAAGCGTTCTAATAGGTCCTTTAATTATGTGAAAGCGCAAGCCTTTTGCAGCGCTTGTATGAAAAGCGCTTTAATAGGTCATTTAATTATGTGAAAGCGCATGTAATTTACAGCGCTTTTATAAAAAGCGCTTTAAAAGCTATGTAACATAAGGTGAGAGCGCTACATTTTACAGTGCTTGTGTTTAAAGCGCTCCAAAAGCGCTGTAAAAGCTATGTGAGAGCGCTTCAATTTACAGTGCTTTTTAAAAAAAACGCTGTAAAAGAGTTGTAAACATTATGTGCCAGCGTATGTGACCCTACAATAGCGCTTTTTTCACAGCGCTTGTCAAAAAAGCGCTGTTGTATCCTCTGTTATTTTAAAAAAATTATACAACAGCGCTTGTATTTAACAAGCGCTGTAAAAGACGCGCTATAAAATGTCATTTTTGGCGTAATGTTGTTATCACCGGAATCCAACTTTTCTTCTTCAACTCCTTGTTTTGTTATTGTGCGGCTGCCTCTTATTTCTTTTTGTTCCTTAAGACATTGTTACTTTCTTTTTTTCTTTGGCTTTTCTTTTTTACAATTAGGGATTTTAGCACACATGGGACAAAGATTAACACCCTTATCCTTTTTTTCCTTCTTTTTTTTAATAATAACAATAATAATACTAGTAAAATTGGTGGATTTCACTTAGGGAGTGAGCCCATCCAACAATTTTGACCAAGTTGAATTAATATTGTAAATTGTTAATGGTAGAGTGAAGTTAAGATTGAGTTGAATGATAATTTTGAGATTAAAAATCAGTAAAAGTTTCACATTCTTGTTTCAAGGTTGAATTGATTTTGGAAGTATAATTAATTATATTAGAAAACCTAATCCAAATATGTCAAAAAATTGGCTAAATTGTATTTTGGTCCTTTATTTTGTTAATCTCACAATTTTTAAAAAACTGCATGAAAATCAAACATATTTTATTTGGTGATTGCTCATTCACTCTCAATATTTACTCATTAGTGTAAAACACTTTTAGAATTACAGTTTTGGTAGTGTGTTTCATCCAATTTATAACTATGGGAAGATAGATTCTAGAAGGTGTCTGTGTTTTTATGAGGCGGTGACAACATTCTGCATTTTATTTTGCATGGATTAAAATGTAATTAAATTTAATTTTTTTTATCACTTCTACCCTAACATTAAACAGCATGGACTATGAGAGTACATCTTTATCTTAATGTACCAGCTAATAAAATGAACTGCATTGTGGCCAAAACATGTCAATATCAAGAGTTTAAGTAAATTTAGTTTATATATGTAAATTCTCTTGCAAGGCCATGTGGGTAAACTCGGTTTGATATTTACGTTTATCGAAATTCAAATTTATTGTTGAGTTAACTTGAAATTGATACATAAACTTTTGGAATCATATAGTTATAATTCCACAAGTTAGTTTACAATCTTAAGAACGTTTTTGCAGTCTATTTAAATTAAATTCTTATAAATGATGGTCGCAAGGGATGATAGAGTGAAGTTGAAATAAAAAATTATTGAGGAAAAGCTTAGCATGTTGGCATATCACGGTTGAGGTCAAGCACAACGACTCGATAGTGAAAAGTTTCGTTCATGACTATTCCACACTAATTTCTCTCAATATTGATATGTTAAAATTAATTGGATCTAAAATCATGAGATCAAAACAATATTTCCATTTTACACCATCAAAGATATTGGTATTAAATCAACATTAAAATCATCATCCATGTCTGAAAGCATTCCTAAGGGCATTGGTGTTGTAAAAATCACCTCGCTGACTGTAACACCTTAATCTTTAGATTGTTTCTTGTGCAGTACTAAACCCTAATTTCAAAAATATTTTAAGATAATTGTTCTTTTTAGAGCGTTTTTGTATGATTTATAAAATAGAAGACTTCCAATGTAAATCATTACACACAACTTAGACATGTAGGGAATTAAAGTTTTTAAAAGTCACATTACATTATTTAAATATGTCCAAAAGATAAGCCAAAAGAAAAATTAAGCTAATCAACAAGAATCCCCTAGAATAATCCTAACATAATAAATTATCCATGCGACTAACTCCAAACATAAAGAGTTTGACTACTTATTTGCATCAAGTTCTTCCAAGGTCAACATCATGTACTTTTTGTATTTTCGGGTACTTTCATGTTGAATTATGAGGCTTTTTAGCCAGTTTTATTGGTATTTTGGATGTTAAAATGCCATGAATATTTTGTGGGTCCCGTTTTAAATTATTCGGCGAGAAATAATTTAATTACGTTGCGGAAAATTTATTACCGGGTAGTTTTGTTTAAAATATCTCTAGTTGCTGAAAATTTTATCTGTCAAATGAGTTGCAACGAGAGTAGATATTTTTATCAAAATAGTTGAGATGTGAGTGAGGTGATGTGTGTAAGAGTATTTAGATATTTGTTGGTTTGGTTTATATATATATATATATATATATATATATATATATATATATATTTATATATATATATTGGTTGGTGAGTTAGTAATATTTATATATAGTTAGTAAGTTAGTATGTATATATATGTGAGAGAAAGGATTAGAAACAGAGAAGCAAAAAAACACTCCCTGCCTCGCGTTCATTTTTTCTTTCTTTCTTTCCTTGCTTCGCGACAAAGTGTTGGTGGTTTTCAAAACCGCCAAACATAAAACCTCACATATCACCTAGATCCAAGCTTTATCTCGCGACGCGACTGAAGAGAAAGTTGATCGTGATCACGTTGCGGTGCTTGGGAACTAATTTTCGCAGCTCTGTGCGAAGCGGGAATTTTACCGGAATTTTATCGCGGTGCCGTAATCGGCGGTTCGAGCTACCGTCGAGGTAAGGGCTCCTTCCAATTTTTAGCTTGCATATAGGACTCTATATGTGTGTTTGTGGGGTTTGATTTTGAGGGGTTTATGTGTGAATTTGGGGAAAAGGAATTTAATGGGTTTTATGTGAGTTGTGAAAAAGAAATTGGTGGTTTATGTTTAACAATTTGGAGTTTTGATTTGGTGTGTTATGGTTGAAAATTTTGGAAAAGGAATTTGGTGGGTTTGAGGTGTGATGTTGTGAGAAATGAATTTAATGCATTTTGTGGGTAAAATGGTGAAATTGAATTTAATGAGTTTTGAGGTGTGGGTGGTGGTGATTTTTGCTTGGTATGGTTGATATGTTTATGGGTAATTTTATGAATGTTGAGATATGCTTCATGTTTGAAGATGTGGGGTTTTGAATAAATGCAATCTATGTGTGAATTTTGATTTGGTGTGAAATGAATTGATGAGATTGTGTATGTGGTGATTTGAATTCAATATGATTTGTGAACTCAATTTCATGTGATTTGAGGATTGTATGCGTTGAGTATGCTCTGTGTTAAATTTGAGAATCATTAGTGTTAAATGAGCATTAAAAATGGGGAATCTTTTAATAGCTGCATTTACTTAATGATTGTGGTGTCGAGAGTCAGAGTATGCTCATGCATTTCATAGTAGTGATAGTGGTGACCAGATGGGCCACGAGATGATTCCATGTGAATTGTTGGTTCATCCTATCCTTGCGGGGATTATCGCGTCGGTGATAGTGGTGACAGGATGGGCCATGGGATAATTCCATGTGAATTGTTGGTTCATCTTATCCTTGCGGGGATTATCGCGTCGGTGATAGTGGTGACCGGATGGGCCACGGGATGATTCCATGTGAATTGTTGGTTCATCTTATCCGTACGGGGGATGATTCCATGTGAATTGTTGGTTCATCTTACCCTTACATGGATTATCGCGTCGTGCTAACCTGTGAGAGGTTGCACATTAGTAAATCGTGCTAGCCTGTGAGAGACTGCACCTTGGTAATTAGTACTAGTCTGTGAGAGGCTGTACAATTATTATTTACGCCCATTCGAGGAGGGTTTTGTTGATATTCCGGAATCATGTGCATTGGCATATACGCATTGCATTAGGGTGCTTGGCACGTGAGTCATGTTTGACATGTTATGATGTTTGTATATGCGTAGTTGATTGTGATGAGTGATTTGTGTTGTGTTGGTGTTTGTGATTGATTGGATTGATGTTGAAAGTGTTGGAATGAATTTGGAAGTGTTGGAATGTTTTTGAAAGGGTTAAAAACTGATTTTCTGCTGTTTTGACAGGTGTATTCGACTACACCTGTGTTGTAGTCGAATACAGATGATTAAAATAGCTACTGACTTGATTTTTTTGAAGTGTATTCGACTACACAAGGTGCTGTATTCGAATACAGTTGAATGGAATGCTGTATTCGAATACAGACAGGCTGTATTCGAATACAGTAGTGCTGTCAGTGCTGTTTTTGCTGTTTTTCTGCTGTTTTCGCAAGTGTATTCGACTACACATAGGGTGTATTCGAATACAACAGTGCTGTTTGGTCCAAAACTTCATTTTTCAACCTCGTTTATGCATGTTTAACATATGTAAACCCTTTCTAGATGCATGCTAAGTTGAAAGGTGATTTTGTGCATTTAAAATTGAATGCTATGTGGTATTTGTTAATTTCGGATTGGTGACCCTTTACAATTTGTGGAAATCTGGGCTTTGCCCTCAGATGAGAACTAGGGTCGATCTAAGGCGTGGCACAGCGATGGGTTGGTTGTGTGACCGAAAGCAGGGGGCTTGATGCCGCTCGTGGATTCTCAGTACCCAGTCACCCTCAGTTAGATTAATGATCAGCTTAGGGTTGTAATCAAGAATTTTATTTATTTTCCCTTTCGTATTTCAAAGTTGTTGTTGTAAAAAGGGAACTTGTGTATTCGAAACAAAGCATTTTAGTCGGTGTATATTTTACTTGGATACTTTGGATTTTTGTTCAAAACCATTTCCGCTGTTGTAATTAATGATAACCTTTGTCGTGGTGTTACGACTCAAATATTTTATCCAAGAGTATTTTCTTTATTTATA
>JBBPBQ010020323.1:47712924-47741377 GCA_037974755.1 Cicer yamashitae | reverse complement strand
GTTTTTCTGCTGTTTTCGCAAGTGTATTCGACTACACATAGGGTGTATTCGAATACAACAGTGCTGTTTGGTCCAAAACTTCATTTTTCAACCTCGTTTATGCATGTTTAACATATGTAAACCCTTTCTAGATGCATGCTAAGTTGAAAGGTGATTTTGTGCATTTAAAATTGAATGCTATGTGGTATTTGTTAATTTCGGATTGGTGACCCTTTACAATTTGTGGAAATCTGGGCTTTGCCCTCAGATGAGAACTAGGGTCGATCTAAGGCGTGGCACAGCGATGGGTTGGTTGTGTGACCGAAAGCAGGGGGCTTGATGCCGCTCGTGGATTCTCAGTACCCAGTCACCCTCAGTTAGATTAATGATCAGCTTAGGGTTGTAATCAAGAATTTTATTTATTTTCCCTTTCGTATTTCAAAGTTGTTGTTGTAAAAAGGGAACTTGTGTATTCGAAACAAAGCATTTTAGTCGGTGTATATTTTACTTGGATACTTTGGATTTTTGTTCAAAACCATTTCCGCTGTTGTAATTAATGATAACCTTTGTCGTGGTGTTACGACTCAAATATTTTATCCAAGAGTATTTTCTTTATTTATATATTTAACTTGGGATTTTTATCACTTTATTTTGAAAAAAAAAAAAATACACTCGCGCTTTTAAAAATCGGGGTGTTACATTGTGGTATCAGAGCTTTGGTTTAAAATTCTTTGGGACTGTGATTTGGGTGTCCTAAGCTGATCAAGAGTCGAGGTTAGGGGTATCAAGTGACTGGAGTCCACGAGTACTTTGTGTTTTGTTGTCTTGGGTCAAGCATGATGTGCTTAAGTAGTTTATTGTTTCTTATATGAAACGGGGTGCCTTGTAGCACTTTAGTTGGAAGAGTAGTTAAAACATAGAACATTAGTCGACTTTGGTCGACGAGTGTGTGTGAATTCCTTAAATGTATCGGTCTAGGAAAGACAGGGTTGAAGCGAATCATGACGACATGGGATTTATGAAGTGGTTCCAAGGATATAGAGGCTATGTTATTGGTGTTAACTCGAAGATGATGAGTATGAATGGATTAACGTTAGACTGTCATGGGATTTCAAGTAAGAATATAAGTAGAGAATTTATTTTTAAGAAAAGTATTAGATGTTTTCTCGGTAGATTTCATGACGAGACTGGATGAAGTTTGATAACTGTCAAAGAGATGTGAACACCATGGAATTGTTGAGAAGACGAGGCTTCCATTCAGAATAACATCTAGTGCTCAGGTGTCAACTAAAGAGGCTTGTATTGAAGTTAAGGTGCGCTACACATTAGGGGTGAATACTACCTTGGTTAAATAAAGGACGCTTTGAGGATTAGTCGATTCCTTGACGTGTAAGGTCGAGCATTCGAGTTGAACTAGATTCGTGACTTAGATTTTTAAGTATGAACCTCATGACGAGCAAAGGAGTGAGGCTATATATTTTGTTGGTAAGTGACAAATCTCTGTGTGGTTTATGAGATAATAAGTATGAATAGGGATTGTAGATGAAACTATTGACGCGTAAGTGGGAATTTTGAATGATGTCCGGGTAAACAGAAGGAGTTAAGCCTTGATCTATTGAACCGTATGTTACTATTAAGTGGAATTGGAAGTACAGAGTACAGGAATACTTAGAGATTGTTGCAATGTAAGCATGGAGAGTCTATTAAAGGATGGTAAACACTAGGCAGGTGAGAATATTTTGATAGGTCGGGGGAATTGATTGAGACTTGATTTAGGACCTTGTGATGGTTAATCTTTAAGTCAACGATTCAAAATCCACAAGGTTAGATGGAGGACCAAGTGACACCTTAAACTTGTATGATCAAGGGAGTTGAGGTAGACAGGTGATAAATGATTCATGTTATGGATGGGAGTATTTGAAGATTTATTGATAATGTTGGTTTATGATTAGAAGAGTTTTCATTATTGATATTACTAAGACGGTTAGAGTCATTGATCAATAAGACCTTGTATTGTATCTTAAGATGGAATGGATAAATTTAGACGGTGAAATGAGTATTTGAAGATTTCAGGATCAGATTTTCTAATTTATTCAATGACATAGCGTGAATAGGAAGAAATGTAACGAATGATTTTTGGTTTAGTTGTTGTTCTTGGGAAGCCAAACGTTAAGATTTGAAATGAGTGTTTTAGTTATTAGATGGATGAGGAAGGTATGTGGTTCTTGGAAATATTTTACTGCTCAGTTATGAGGATGAGGTGAAAGATGATTATTCTTTAGGAGATGCTTATTGGGAATGCTTGAGAAATAGCTCTTTAGGATGTTCGATTGCTAAGATTCTTTTAGTTGGTACCTTGGTGAAGGTTGAGAATGAATAAGAAAATCTAGCGAGTGAACCATCTTTTTGGAAAACGTACCATGAAACTTGTAGGAGCAGCACATGGGTATGTGGCTTATATCAATTAAGGATTCATGAAATGAATTATTCATCCGAAAATCAGACATTGTTATTAGAAGAGTACGCCAATGAATTCAAAGGAACTACTTGAAGGCATGTCATAGGGGTACGTTATTGTGTTCGTCAATCACAAGAGTGAAATGTTTGTTTGGTAGGGAAGAATTGAGCATGGAATGAAAATTTTTGGTAGAAATGAAAATTGTTTTGAGATATATTTCAGATGTAGAATATTTCATAGGAAATGTGAAACTTTAGAGGAATTAAGATTTTGTTGAGGAATTCTTAATGACCAGGATGACAAGCTTATCTGAAGGAAGAAAAGTTTAATAGTAAGAGAAAAGAAAAAAAAAAGGGAATCAAGTTAAGTTGGATGATATTTTGGGATATGACACACTATGGGGTGTACCGATTATGGCTATCAAAGAAGAGAGCGATTTTTGGAAAAAGACATACAAGAGTAAGCTAAGTAATGATTTCAAAATAATGAAGATGTTTCAAGGTTCGAGGTAGAAATTTAAGGTTTGTATAAATGGAAAAGTGACGGAATAATTACAATGTGTTTGACCTGCCATAATGAAAAGATAATCAACAAGCTGCAAATAAAGGACGTGGTGAAATTGAGTAGTATCAGAATGAATGTTGGCAGCAGATGTAAGAAAATTATTTTCGGGTTGTCCAGAATTGCGAGGTATGTAGAAAATTGACTAATGAAACGTGAATTTGAGGTGTTACGAATGATACAAATATAGGTCTTAACCAGTGAATGAAATTCAAGTTGGATTTTGTTGGAGACGTGACTCTTGAAAATGAAGTACTAAACCTGAAGGAAGTTTGTGTGGTATGTGGTATAGTTCTGACACATCGTCGAAAATATTTGAGGAATCTTTGATCACCAATCGGATGTTGGGATGTAATTATTAAAGTTATAATCAGACCAACATTCTGGTAAGAACACTGTGGTTTGGTGTAGTTGTGCGACTAAAGAAAATCGTGGATTTGTGGACAATGGAGAAATTAGGGAGTTCTCGGCGGTAATGATTGTTTTATGCTCAGGGTGTTGGTGTCATACTTAGTGTTTCAGTTTGGTACCTAATGGGTGTTTCGTACCAAGTGGACATATATGAGGCTATGTGGCATAGTTCTGGGCGATTGTACTTCGTCGATAGAAAGATAAGGGAAACTCAGTAGACCTTGAGAAGATTGTTAGACCGCTTGTACCTAGAGATAACTTTAAGTCCAAGTTGAGGGGAGCATTATTACAGTTGGGTTAAGATGGTCTAATCCATCATCATGGTTGTTGGCTACCTATTGACAAATTGAGGAACTGATCATCCTTAATCTCTTGTTGATTGTAGACAAAATCATGTTGAATGGAACGGGCAAGTCTTACTGGCTATGATAGTGCGTAAGGTTATTAAATACCCTATGAGGAGGGATAGACGACGCTTCCTTCGAGTAGGCCGGACGAAACAAGTTCTAGTATGAATGTTGAATTGGGGAGCAAGATGAGAGAACAACACCCTGAGTTGTTTGGTGACGCGTAGTTTCGAGGACGAAACTAATTTTAGGGGGGTAGAATGTAATACCCTTAATTTTAAAATGTACTTTTTGTATTTTCGGGTGCTTTCATGTTGAATTATGAGGCTTTTTAGCCAGTTTTATTGGTATTTTGGATGTTAAAATGCCATGAATATTTTGTGGGTCCCGTTTTAAATTATTCGGCGAGAAATAATTTAATTACGTTGCGGAAAATTTATTACCGGGTAGTTTTGTTTAAAATATCTCTAGTTGCTGAAAATTTTATCTGTCAAATGAGTTGCAACGAGAGTAGATATTTTTATCAAAATAGTTGAGATGTGAGTGAGGTGATGTGTGTAAGAGTATTTAGATATTTGTTGCTTTGGTTTATATATATATTGGTTGGTGAGTTAGTAATATTTATATATAGTTAGTAAGTTAGTATGTATATATATGTGAGAGAAAGGATTAGAAACAGAGAAGCAAAAAAACACTCCCTGCCTCGCGTTCATTTTTTCTTTCTTTCTTTCCTTGCTTCGCGACAAAGTGTTGGTGGTTTTCAAAACCGCCAAACATAAAACCTCACATATCACCTAGATCCAAGCTTTATCTCGCGACGCGACTGAAGAGAAAGTTGATCGTGATCACGTTGCGGTGCTTGGGAACTAATTTTCGCAGCTCTGTGCGAAGCGGGAATTTTACCGGAATTTTATCGCGGTGCTGTAATCGGCGGTTCGAGCTACCGTCGAGGTAAGGGCTCCTTCCAATTTTTAGCTTGCATATAGGACTCTATATGTGTGTTTGTGGGGTTTGATTTTGAGGGGTTTATGTGTGAATTTGGGGAAAAGGAATTTAATGGGTTTTATGTGAGTTGTGAAAAAGAAATTGGTGGTTTATGTTTAACAATTTGGAGTTTTGATTTGGTGTGTTATGGTTGAAAATTTTGGAAAAGGAATTTGGTGGGTTTGAGGTGTGATGTTGTGAGAAATGAATTTAATGCATTTTGTGGGTAAAATGGTGAAATTGAATTTAATGAGTTTTGAGGTGTGGGTGGTGGTGACTTTTGCTTGGTATGGTTGATATGTTTATGGGTAATTTTATGAATGTTGAGATATGCTTCATGTTTGAAGATGTGGGGTTTTGAATAAATGCAATCTATGTGTGAATTTTGATTTGGTGTGAAATGAATTGATGAGATTGTGTATGTGGTGATTTGAATTCAATATGATTTGTGAACTCAATTTCATGTGATTTGAGGATTGTATGCGTTGAGTATGCTCTGTGTTAAATTTGAGAATCATTAGTGTTAAATGAGCATTAAAAATGGAGAATCTTTTAATAGCTGCATTTACTTAATGATTGTGGTGTCGAGAGTCAGAGTATGCTCATGCATTTCATAGTAGTGATAGTGGTGACCAGATGGGCCACGGCATGATTCCATGTGAATTGTTGGTTCATCCTATCCTTGCGGGGATTATCGCGTCGGTGATAGTGGTGACCGGATGGGCCACGGGATGATTCCATGTGAATTGTTGGTTCATCTTATCCTTGAGGGAATTATCGCGTCGGTGATAGTGGTGACCGGATGGGCCACGGGATGATTCCATGTGAATTGTTGGTTCATCTTATCCGTACGGGGGATGATTCCATGTGAATTGTTGGTTCATCTTACCCTTACATGGATTATCGCGTCGTGCTAACCTGTGAGAGGTTGCACATTAGTAAATCGTGCTAGCCTGTGAGAGACTGCACCTTGGTAATTAGTACTAGTCTGTGAGAGGCTGTACAATTATGATTTACGCCCCTTCGAGGAGGGTTTTGTTGATATTCCAGAATCATGTGCATTGGCATATACGCATTGCATTAGGGTGCTTGGCACGTGAGTCATGTTTGACATGTTATGATGTTTGTATATGCGTAGTTGATTGTGATGAGTGATTTGTGTTGTGTTGGTGTTTGTGATTGATTGGATTGGTGTTGAAAGTGTTGGAATGAATTTGGAAGTGTTGGAATGTTTTTGAAAGGGTTAAAAACTGATTTTCTGCTGTTTTGACAGGTGTATTCGACTACACCTGTGTTGTAGTCGAATACAGATGATTAAAATAGCTACTGACTTGATTTTTTTGAAGTGTATTCGACTACACAAGGTGCTGTATTCGAATACAGTTGAATGGAATGCTGTATTCGAATACAGACAGGCTGTATTCGAATACAGTAGTGCTGTCAGTGCTGTTTTTGCAGTTTTTCTGCTGTTTTCGCAAGTGTATTCGACTACACATAGGGTGTATTCGAATACAACAGTGCTGTTTGGTCCAAAACTTCATTTTTCAACCTCGTTTATGCATGTTTAACATATGTAAACCCTTTCTAGATGCATGCTAAGTTGAAAGGTGATTTTGTGCATTTAAAATTGAATGCTATGTGGTATTTGTTAATTTCGGATTGGTGACCCTTTACAATTTGTGGAAATCTGGGCTTTGCCCTCAGATGAGAACTAGGGTCGATCTAAGGCGTGGCACAGCGATGGGTTGGTTGTGTGACCGAAAGCAGGGGGCTTGATGCCGCTCGTGGATTCTCAGTACCCAGTCACCCTCAGTTAGATTAATGATCAGCTTAGGGTTGTAATCAAGAATTTTATTTATTTTCCCTTTCGTATTTCAAAGTTGTTGTTGTAAAAAGGGAACTTGTGTATTCGAAACAAAGCATTTTAGTCGGTGTATATTTTACTTGGATACTTTGGATTTTTGTTCAAAACCATTTCCGCTGTTGTAATTAATGATAACCTTTGTCGTGGTGTTACGACTCAAATATTTTATCCAAGAGTATTTTCTTTATTTATAGATTTAACTTGTGATTTTTATCACTTTATTTTGAAAAAAAAAAATACACTCGCGCTTTTAAAAATCGGGTTGTTACACATTCAACCCAAACAAAAATATGTGCAAGAGTCTCCAAACAAAAATAACATATAAATAATAGAATCAAGACAATTATCACATGTTATTACATAAACGATTTGATAATAACAATGCACCACATCCTAATGCAATGACTACATGCCAATGCATATGATTATAGAATATCAGCTACCTCCACAACGGTTTGTGGGTTCTCTACGAGCAACACCACAAATTTTAGTGAAGTTCTATATGAGCAACTCCGTCAATATCCTCACAAGGATTGTGGGTCCTTCCAAGCAACACCACAAATGCCAAATCCCCAAAAGGAATGTGGTACTCATCCCGGATCACCACGAAGGCCTATGTATGCATAAATATATTCACCAAATCTAATTATCATCATGTCATGTATTTATAAAGAATTGTATTTTTTCTCAACAATATTCGTATGATAATGATTCAAATGTCAAATTATCATATGAAAATAAACAACAATAATATGCCACCTTGCATGTGAATTAAATCATATTATCACAACAAAACATATAAGAGCAAGACATCAACCACATATGCAACAACCATAGAATACATACTATCACAATTAAAGCATCAATTGCTCAAACAATGCAAACACATATAGTTTTTTAGCATGGTAGTAGGTGCCCTTACCTCTTGAAGCTTTTTCTAAATTACTAGAAATTGCATGTCTTGGTCTACTAAGCTCGCACTTCCACTCACTTCACATCATCTTAGTGCTTATGAAATTTATACTCCCAACACTACTAGGCTTTGAGTTCATATAAAAATTAAATCTCTACTTTAAAATTAATAAAGTAAAACAAAACACTTAGGAATTATAAATAAGATACTCATAATGGATTATTTTTGGACGAATCTTTGTTTCAAAATTTTTTCAAGGTGTACTTGGATAATCTTTTGAAGAATTCATAGCCACAACTCTAACACTTTAAGTATGCTCATAATATTATAATTCTCATAAAATTTAAGCACTAATTTAAGTAGGTTAATATGCAAAGACTTGAAACTTGTCCTCCTCAGAAATTGAAGACTCGCAACTTGGTTTCTTATTTGCACAAGTCTTTGTTTCAAAGTTCTCCCATACATACAAGGCTCGTAAGACCCTTAATTTTTAAATTCTAATTTATGCAATTTTAGTATATTTTATGTTGAATTGTTGTGGCATTTAGCTCAATTTTATTTTATTTTGTGAATTAAGTACCAAAAGCTTATTTTGTTAGAGTTTGTAATATGTTTAATATATATATATATATATATATATATATATATATATATATATATATATATATATATATTTTGAGACCCGATTAAAATTATTTGTTAGAGAATAATTTAATTATGTTGCGAAGAATTTAATACCGGGCAATTTTTTTTAAAATATCACTTGTTGCTGAAAATTTATTTGTCATTTGAGTTGCGACCTGAGTAGATATTTTATTTAAAGTAGTTTGAGAAGTGAGTGATAATTATTTTATATATATTTAGTTTTGTTTGGATATATATAGAAGAAATCAAAGCATAGTAAGCAGAAAGGAAAACATTTCCCTGCCTCGCGTTCTTCTCCTTCTTTCTTCTGTTCGAAAAAACAAAGGAAAACCGTGTTGGTGGTTTTCAAAACAACCAAACATAAACCTCCATTTCTCTCCTAGATCTAAGCTTCCATTAGAGAAGTGTCAGGAGGGAAAGTTGGTCCTCTCTACACTACGGTGCTTGTGAGCTAACTTTTGAGGTGTCAACGTGAGCGAGAGTTTTCGCCATATTTGATCGCGGTAGCGGAAACAATTGAGAAAGCGATAATGAAGGTAAGGGCTCCTTCCAAATTTTTAGTTTGCATATAGGACCCTATATGTGTGTTTGTGGAGATTGTATTTGGTGTGATATATGGGTGTTGATGGAGAATTTAATTTGAGGTGGTTTATGTGTGAATTGTTGAAATTAAATTTGAGGTGGTTTATGTGTGAATTGTTGAAATTTAAATTTGAGGTGGTTTATGTGTGAATTGTTGAAGTAAATTTGAGGTTGTTCAATGTGTGAAATTGGGAGATTGAGTTTGAGGTGATTGTGTATTCATAATTGTTAATATGTGCGTTATGAATTTTATTGAGGAAAAAATGTTTTGAGTATGCTCTTTGAGTAAGTTTGAAAAATCGTTAGTGTTAAATGAGTATTAAAAATGGAGAATCTTTTAATAGCTGCATTTACTTAACCGTGATGGCTCACAGTGTCGCTGGTGACCGCAATGGGCCACGATGTTAAGTGGTGACCGTGAGGGGCCACGAAGTTAAGTGGTGACGGTGATGGGCCACAGGGTGGTTCCATGTGATAGTTGGTTCATCTTATCCTTAGAAGGATTTAACTGATGTGTAAGGCCTGTGATAGGCTACACTCTAGTAAATCGTGCTAGTCTATGAGAGACTGCACCTCGGTAATTAGTACTGGCCTGTGAGAAGGGTTTTGGTTTGGAAATTCCGGAATCATGTGCTTTGGCATATACACATTGCATTAGGCTGCTTGGCACGCGAGTCACGGTTGTTACAATGTAATGATTGTATATACATGTCATGTTGTTGTTTGATATTATGACGTGATTGCTTAGTGTTTTTGCTTGTCTTTATATCGTGAGTGTTGAATGATTCGGAACCTTTTAAAAACTGAAAACCTGCATTATTTAGCAGCTGTATTCGGATACATCCAGTGTGTATTCGAATACACATTTTTGACGTTCAGTTTTTAATTGAAATTTTAACATCGTATTCGAATACAAAACCTCATATTCGAATACAAATGAGTGAATTTTGCTACTTACTTGTCCTATAGTATTCGGCTACATCCTGTATTGTATTCGAATACATGTATTTAGCTACATTCTGTCTCGTATTCGAATACAGATGTTCAGTTTTAGCTACTGACTTAGCACTTGTATTCAGCTACGATATGCTGTATTCGAATACGACAGTGCAGTTTTGTTAAAAACTTCATTTTTCAACATTGTTTATGTATTTTTGACATATGAAAACCCTTTCGATGAGTATGCTAAGATGAAAGGTTCTTTTGAGCATTTGAAATATAGGATTTTTGCTAAATGTTATTTGTTAATTTCGGTTGGTGACCCTTTACATTATTGTGGACCGGGCTTACGCCCCAAGTTATTGGAGTTTTGAGTCGTGCTGTAATTGCAACGACGTCGAAGACGTGGCATAGCAATGATTTTGGATTTGTAATCGAAAGTAGTGAGGCTTGATGCCGCTCATGGATCCTCAGTATCCAGTCACCCTCAGTTAGATTAATGATCAACTTAGGATTTTATTTTAGAATTTTATATTCTCCTTTTCTTATTTCAAGGTTGTTGTCGCAATGGAACTTATGTATTTGAAACAAACTACTTTAGCCGGTTGTATATTATGATGTAATTATTTATGACTTTTGTCATTTATGTTACGATATGGTATTTTTATCAATTTATTTTAAAAAAAATAATACACTCGCGCTGTTAAAAATCGGGGTGTTACAAGGCTCATCCCTAAGGAATGCATAACCTAAAACTCTATATTTTAAGAATAGAAATCATTTTCCAACTTATATGAATATATTAATAAGAAAGTATGCACTGATTTTATTAAAATAGAAAAAAAGTGTCAGCATTAAGAAAACACCACTCTCTAGAAAGCTTAGGGTATCTAGTTTTCAAAAATGATTTTTAATTAAACAAACACCAGAGGATTAGTTTCAGTTTTCACATTTAAGCTTTGGGTGTACAGGAAAAGCCAGTTTCTATTTTGTCAACTTGTAGTTTATTTTAAATATAAAGTAGAATACTTTTGAACTTGATATATATAATTTATTAATGTATTAACTTTGTAAATAGGTATGGTTATAAGAAGAATAAATGAGATAGAAGAAATTGTTGAGTTTATAATTAAATAAGTATTTTTACTCCTGAAACATTATGATAAAACAATGTTTCGCAAAAGTTTAATTACAAAAAATTAACAATTTTTTAGGGATGGAAATATTATTATTTATCAAAGTAGAACTAATAACCATTGTACAACTGTTTTTGGTTGAATTTAAACTCTGTCTATAATATCAAAATTTTACCATTTAACTGACACCTCATGGACATAAAATATTAACCATGATTTAAGTGAAAATTCATATAATTGATAATCGCAGACTCTAATTTCGTTAAAGTATATAAGTTATCCGAGTAAAAAAAGAAGTATATAAATCATGTAGAAATTATTAAAATTGTAACATTTTTTCTGCCATAGTTTAAAATGTTTCGAAAATGCTCATGGCAAATAAATCCATGGATAATTATTAAGAGAAAAAGACAGCAAAATCACTTATTAAATTGACTAATTATTATTTGTGCATTACATACATGGTAAATATATGTGTCGACGCAGTAATAATAATAAAAATGTACAAAAGTTGTATATTGATTATTTTTAATATATAAATATGCATTTAAAATTATTTCAATGTTTTATCAATTATATTGCTAATTTTTATAAAAATGTTTTTGTTTGAAAATTATTTATTTATTTTTGTTTAAAAGATTTTCTGTTTTTAGTTGATTATTGGTTTTTAAGTTGTGATGTTTATGTTTTTATATATATACTTTGTGGTCATTTAAGATGATATGTTATCATTATTTAAATATAATTAAAATATTGTGATCGATTTATCTCTAATGAATTACAAGAGTAAATTAATTTAAAATTAGGTTGGTTATAAGAGTTATGTTTATTATTGTTAATTTTGTTATTCGGATGATTATGTTTTAATTATATACTTTGTGGTGATTTAAATTGGTTGTAACATTTTAATTATTAAAATTTAATTAACATACTGTGATGTACTTAAATTTAATATTTAAATTTAATGAATTATCAATAATAACTTAATATGAAATTAAATTTGTAATAATAGTTGTGTTTTTTATTGTTAGTTTTTTAATCATAGTGATGTATGCAAAGTAGTTGGAACCAAATTGGTTTTACATTTAGAGTTTTGATATTAACAAAAGTATTTTAAGAGAATAATATATTTGACTTCAAATAGATTTGAAGAAGATTTAATATAGATTTGAAGTAGATTTGGTTAAGATCTGAAGAATATTTTATCAAAATTTGAAAAAGATTTGATTAAGATTTGTAGAAGATTTGATTAAGATTTATCTACAACAAAATATTAACAAAATTAATCTGAAGAATTTACAAACACAATCTGAACAAAATACGAACAAAATCAATTTGGAGAATTTACAAACTCAGTCTATACAAAATAGGAACTTGATCAATTTGAAGAATTTACAAACTCAATCTGAACAAAATACGAACAGAATCAATCTAGAGAATTTACAAACTTAATCTATACAAAATAGGAACATAATCAATCTGAAGAATTTACAAACTCAATCTGAACAAGGTATTTGAATTAGTTCCTTTAAAATTCTAGGGTTGTCAGGCTGTTTGGGAAGACTGACTTGGAGGGTTAGGCGCTTTGTAATTCAAGGTATTTGAATTAGTGGATTAAAGCATTCTCAATGAAGGGACTGGATGTAGTCAAGTTAGTGGTGAACCAGGATAAATCTATGTGTCAAATTATTTATGCTTTCATTGGTTGCTGCTTCTGAACCCGATTGCTTCTCCTCTAAGTAAGTCACCGTAATCGAACCAATTTTTTTTTCAAAATTATAAAAAAGTATTAACTTTGTCAAATATAATTCAACCCCCTTCTTGTGTTTGCTGTGACACCCTAAACCCCAAAATAATATATAATAATTTATAATAGAATTTTTAACTTTAATTCGCAGCGGGTAAAGCAAATACGTTTTCAAGGGAATAAAAACTTTGATAACTAATTTAAAGTATCACGTTTCTCAAAAATCAAAAGGAACACTTTAAACTTTTTCCTCCTATAAAATAGTACAATCTCCATAAAATTTGATTTAAGTATAATTACTTGATTTAATTCTAAAAACTTACTAGTACTTATATGGTTTTCATACAAAAAGTCGTTTCAAATTAAATGTAAAATACAAATTACAACCCTTATTCCCGGTATCACCTATCAGAGCGGGGTTCCTCCCAACTTGAACTTGAAGATTCATTAACCTGTAACGACTGCGATTTCGCAAACGCAGGGCCAAGACAGTCAAACACAAACAACGAAGGAGGTGA
This sequence comes from Cicer yamashitae, assembly GCA_037974755.1. NCBI lineage: Eukaryota > Viridiplantae > Streptophyta > Magnoliopsida > Fabales > Fabaceae > Cicer > Cicer yamashitae. The sequence goes on along the minus strand of JBBPBQ010020323.1, from coordinate 47,728,293 downwards.
GTTTTGGAATCATGTTAATAATATAATATAAGTAAGAAGAACACGCAACATAAAACCGTATCATTACACAAACATTCTTCAAGAAAAAAACACCACGTTATATAGTCAAAATCAAGGAAAATCAATACATTTCACAATAACATCAAATCATCTAAGAAACTATCATCGCACACAATACATATTAATCACAACAAACAGTCACACAAAAATGCAATGCTATGCATGAGCTTAGACTCTACTTCACAATGTGGTACCATTCTAACTCTGAAGTACTTGGTTAGGAGGCCATGATACTATGCCACCATCCCGGTGGACGGACAATTCAAATTGGCCCTGTCCTCATAGATCCCCTCAACTCAACCCGAGACACATATACGCGACAGTCGAGGTAAACGTGTGTTGCATGGTAGCTCCCGACATTTGGAGTGCTACCTCCAAGTCACATAGGAATTCCCCACCCGAATACCTCCAAGGTCTAACAATCTTGCCTTAAGGCTCAACAGTAGACCGCCACGATCAGGCTCAATTCAGTTGTACTTCCCCGGAATCGCTAGGCTTGTCAGACCCTACCTATATGATGACAAAATAATCTCCACTTCACAAATTCACAATTTTTCCCCTCGTTGGCCTATGATACTCCATTAAGACCGTCATCTCAAACACAAATTGGAATCACAATTATTTCATGGTTACTTCAATATTTTCATCACAAATTCATAACATCACTATTATAAATCACACATCATCATCATTACATAACTCATCACAAATTTATAAAATCACAATTGTTATTCATACATCATCATCATCACATAAAATTATCACAACACATTCATCTTTTATTATCAGATCACATAAACTCATCTAATCAAACATATATATAAAATTAATTTGACATCCAATATCACAATAATATCAAATACCACACATTTATAGAAATTAAATCAATCAACACCTTACAAATATTTCTATTCTATATTTTAATCTCACAAGTTCCATATTTTTGCATTAATTGATTTATCACTCAAAGGGCTACTGCCGTACGTAGCAAGCCCGGGATGAATCGTTAGGAAATACGATTTTCCCGTTCATCTCACAATATATTATACTCATGAATTCAAACGCTCTCTCACCCCTTACCTTATTTCGATGCTTTCAAACACGAATACGATTCCACGAGCAAACAGCGTTTGTTCATTGACTCTTTGTCCTTCAATCGATCTAACTCCACAGTTTATGGGTAAACGTTAAAAATAAATTATGAGGAGGCACTCTAAAATTAATTTCGAAATTCGGTCAAGGAATCTTACCATAAATTAGAAAACCAATCAGTGGATAATATAGCCACTTTTCACACAATCGTTTTGGCGTTGGTTTCACTCAAATCGGACTTACGGTGAAGAAGAACGGTGCAAAATAACGAATTCTACAAGCGGAGAAGTCGGATATTTTAGAGAGAAATTGGGACGCTTAAAAATCTGAGAAAGTATGTTTATTTGACTACCTAAATGAATAAAACAACATACTGAAATTTGGACGAGAACGGAGAAAATTTTCTGAAACAATTATCGATCACTGGTATCAATTTTCTTCTATTTTTCCTCTAATTCCTCCTTGGAAGCTGCCTGCCGTGCCCATACCTTTCTCTTCCTCTATTTGTTCTTTTATTCTTTAATTAGGTTTTACTTGGGCTTAACCCATGAAATACATTTTACTCTTTTTATTATTATTATTATTATTTTAATAAAACCAACAATTACGAAAGTTATTTTTTTAACACTTTTTTTAACACAATTTAATTACTAATATTTCAAAACTACTACTATATAAAATAAAATAATTAATCTTCTAAAATACATTAGTAACCAAAACTCTTATATTCAAAATTATCACTATAATAATACTTATTTTTCAAAACACTCAAATTAAAATATTACCATCATTTGAGAATAGTCGAAATTATAAAAATAAATAAATATAATATCAAAACTTTATATTAATTACTAAATCATAATAAATATATATAAAATCACCATGTCATAACAAGTATATAAAAATAAAGGAAATCAAACACAAAATCACTACTATTTTGAGATAATTATTTATAAAATCAATAATTAAAAATAGAAAATAGTTATAAATAATTGAAATATAACTACGTGCATACTTAATATCAGTCAAACGTACAAAAAAATATTACATTAATTTGGTACAAGTATATACACGTAAAATCTTCTGAAATCTTATTCTTTAAAATATTACACTAAAATACTATTTAGAAAAATATATAAAATATAATATTAGTTATTTAGATTACTCATGTAGTCCAATATGTATAATAGTAGCACATCATCTAAAGCACCCGTATAACGAAAACTAATCACGAAATTTATCACATGTATTCTAAAATAATTTTAACACCAAATTAATTATTTAAAATCATATTTCATTATTGAAATAGTTTATTATAAAATTTGGGGTGTTACATTTGCACCTTCAATTGGCATCAAAGCTCGGTCTCAAGGCTGAGCACTTTACAATGTTTGAGGAAAGATCCAAGGGTTTAACATGTTTGGATTTAGTGAAGAAGCTGTTGGAGGAAAAATCAACATATCACCTCTATTTGATGGAGAACGTTTTCAGTACTTGAATGACAGGCTGAGAAGTTTCTATATTTCACAAGATCCTGAACTTTGGGACTTGGTGGAAGATTGTTATATTGCTCCGAAGAATACTGTTGATATTGAAATTCCAAGAAAATAGATGAATGTTGATTAGAAGAAGATGTACAAGATGCATCTTAAGTCTAGAACATTGATGATAAATGCAATTACTTTCAAGGAGTTTGACAAGTGCACCAACAAGGAGACAACAAAAAGTATTTATGATAGTCTGATTCTGACCTACGAAGGAAGTAAGCAAGTTCAAGAAGCAAAAGCCAATCTCCTAATCAAAAAGTACGAGCTGTTCAAGATGGAAGAAGATGAAGACATTGAAACAATGTTTTCCAGATTCCAAACCATGGTCTTAGGATTAAAGGTACTTGAGAAGAGTTATACTACTGCTGATCATGTCAAGAAAATCCTTAGGAGTTTGACAAGCAAATGGAGACCTAAGATCACTGCCATGAAAAAGCAAAGGATCTGAATACTCTTAACCTGGAAGAATTAATCAGCTCTTTTAGATCACATGAAATTGAGCTTGAAGAAGATGAGCCCAAGAAGAAGAACAAGACTCTGGCCTTGAAATCCAAACAGAAGAAAGTTCAGAAGGCAACATCAGAATTAGAGGATAGTGATATAGATGATCAGAATCTGAACTAAGAGGAAGAGGAGTATGCCTTCATATCTAGAAAAATTCAGAGGATATGGCACAACAAAAGGAAATATTAGCCTCAAAAAGATTCCAAGCAATCCAGTAGAGGAAGGAATGAAAATTTTGACAAGAAAATCATTATCTGCTATGGATGCAATGAACCTGGACATATCAAGTCAGATTGTCCAAAATTGGAGAAAGGGAAACACCAGAGGAAAGATTCCAGATCCAAGAAGAAGAGTCTGATGGCTACATGGGATGATTATGATGAATCCTCTAATGATGAACAAGCAGATTTGGCTCTAATGGCTCATACCAACTTTTCCTTTAGATCCAACACATATTTTGACTCTGGAATTAAATCAACATATTTTAACTTTAAAAATGAAAACACTTAGGAAAGAAAATACATATCTAATGGAAAAAGTTAATGTTTTAAAGAATCAAAGTGTTGATTTAAAACAGAAAATCCAACTCTGAAAACTGAAATTACTAAACTTAAAACAGAGAATGCAACTCTGAAAACTAATATTACTGAACTTAAAACATATAATGCAACTCTGAAAACTGATATTACTGAACTTAAAATAGAAAATGCAAATCTGAAAATTAATATTGCTGAATTTAAGGTTGAGAATCTAAGTCTGAAAAGTAATCATAGTTCGACATCCATTGAAAATACCACATGTAACTCTGATAAGCATAAAGAATGCAACTAATATTATTGAACTTAAGACAGATAATGCAACTCTGAAAACTGATATTACTGAACTTAAAGTAGAAAATGCAAATCTAAAAATTAATAATTGCTGAACTTAAGGCTGAGAATCTAAGTCTGAAAAGTAATCATAGTTCAACATCAATTGAAAATACCACATGTAACTCTGATAAGCATAAAGAAGTATTTCAAGATTTTCTTGCTAATGGTATGGAAAGAAGCGAATATGCTTCTATGATTTATAGAGTTAGTAGATACGGTAAAAGAGGTATAGAATTTGGAGAAACTGTAACTAAACCTAAAAATATTCCATCTAATATCTTGTGTACTGTTTGCTTTAAGAAAGGTCACTCTAAATTATCTTGTCCCACATTAAATACAAGGACATACAAGAAACCTTTCAAGATTAACAAACTAGGACCCAACCAAATTTTGGTACCTAAGAATAAAATTGTCTGTGTTGCAGATGTCCTCAGTTATCAAGTTAAAACACCAATCATGGTACCTGGACAGTGGATGCTCACGACATATGACGGGAGAAAAGTCTATGTTTCAAGAACTAACATTGAGCAAAGGTGGCACAGTGACTTTTAGAGGAAAGCAAAAAGGCCAGATAATAAGGTACAATTGGTAATGGTAGAAGATTTGATCAAGATTTGTAGAAGGTTTGATCAAAATTTGAAGAAGATTTGATCAAGGTTTGTAGAAGATTTGATGAAGATTTATCTACAACAAAATATGAACAGAATCAATTTGAAAATTTTACAAACTCAAATCTGAACAAAATACAAACATAATCAATCTAGAGAACTTACAAACCCAATATAAACAAAATAGGAACAAAATCAATCTGAAGAATTTACAAACTCAATCTGAACAAGATACATTTCAGAATGAAACAAGGACTAAATTGTAGCACAAATTTTAACTATAAATAGATACTCAAGGCTGAAGCAGAAAAGCATCAAAAAACAGAAAATAGTAGAATTCACAATCTCAAAATTTCAAATTCATCTTGGAGTTCAAAGAGGGAAATACTAGGTCAAGTAGAAATATTTTCTGAGTGTTCTTTTCTTAGAGCGTGAGAATTATTATTATTATTATTATTATTATTATTATTATTATTATTATTATTATTATTATTATCATCTTTGTTAGAAGCAACTACTAAAGTTCCAATCTTTTAAATCCACCCCGATAGTGGTTTTATTTGTTCTTCAATCTGGGGTTGTTAGGATGTTAGGAGGAGACTTGGCTTGTAGGGTCAAGGTGGTTAGTTCCTCAAAAAGTCTGGGGTTGTTAGGCTGTTTGGGAAGACTAGCTTGGAAAGTCAGGTGCTTTGTAATTCAAGGTATTTGAATTAGTGGATTAAAGCCTTTTGAATGAAGGGCTGGTTGTAGCCAAGTTTGTGGTGAACCAGGATAAATCTATGTCAAATTATTTATGCTTTCGTTGGTTGTTGCCTCTGAAACCAATGGCTTCTCCTCCAAGTAAGTCACCAAAATCAAACCAGTTTTTTATTTTTTTATATTATCAAAAAGTATTAACTTTTATTTATTTTTTTCATAAGGAGCTTTGATAGTAAAGTTATTTTCATGAAGAGCTTTTGTGTGTGGGTTCTTAACATATGTATATGATGATGTGTGAGATGCAAAAGCTAAATTGAGAAATAAAATGTGTAAGATGAATTGTAGAAGCATATGAAGGGTGCCACAAAGAAATATAAGTGAGTGGAACAAATGTTATGATGTGGCACATAAGTGTGTGATGTGTCAATCAATAGAGTTAGGGGTTTGTTTTAATATATTATAATAGATACTCCTTTAGATTTTGTAACTTATAAGCCTAAAATATACAGAAATGTGTCTAGTTTAGGTTCTAACAAGAATCATTCAAAAAGGATGAATACACATAAAGTTATGATAAAAAAACCAAATATAGTAAAACTCGAGATTCAAATTTTCAACACCAAAATACATAAATTGCCATTGATCCCTAAGTTATTTCTTAGTTCATTTCCCAAAATTTTAAAAAATAAACAAGTGAACATTATCAAACTCAAGATTCTCGTACTCTTAAAGGTAAAGTCATATCTTGGTCCCACCATACTTTTGAACATAAAGTTTGAATCTTTAAACTTAAAAAAAAAATTGAAACTTTATCACAAAATAAACTTTAACACAAACTTGAACTTTGAATCTTGCTCTTGAACATAAAGTATAAAGCTTGGGTTCTTCATGAGATCGTACATTAATAAAGTGCTTGGAATCTTCATCAATTTGAATATAAATTTAGAACTTGAAACTTTTATAAACATAAATTTAAACAAAGTGTATTTTGAAAATTTTATAAATATGAAAATAGTAGCGAGAAAATAGTAACAACAAAAAATATAACAATAATAAAATGAAAAAGCAATTAGAATACTATGAACTGGTGATAAAGTGGGTGAATGAAATTAAAGTTCTTTACCACACATAAAGGAGGCGCGACTGTAAAGCCCACGAGGGAGGGGCTTTTGGTGTTTTTACAATTTGGCTCTTTAGTATGGGTTGGTTGATCATTTTCCCCTTTTGGTTAGAGATAGGTTGGTCATTTAGCCTTTATTTCCTTACTAGTAACTGGTGTCACTTTCAACTTTTCTTACCATATTTTTTTTTTATGTTTCCTTTTCCCTTTTGTTGATAACGACTCAAGGTAATTCAACAATGTAACTAGACTCACTAATGGTAAATATTCTACTGATAAACTTTTTCCAAACATAAATTTGCATACATATATTGCAACATAATAAATTATGCGAGTGGAGAAATACATTTTCACATTTATTTTTCTTTAAAAAAAATATGAACTTGGTGCAATTCGAGTAATAGTAAAAACTAAAATCGAATTCTGGTTTATTTGAATTTTTCTTATCGAGTAAAAATCACTTGACAATCTAAAATACGAGGAAGCAATTGTAAAACTAAGGAGTGCAACAATAAAGTAACACAAGTAATTTATCCTGGTTCACCACTAAATTGGCTACATCCAGTCTTTTCACTCAGAAAGATTAAATTCATTAATTCAACAACTTGAATTACAAAGCACATGACCCTCCAAGTCAGTATTCTCAAACAGTCTGACAACCCCAGACTTTTGAGGAACACACACACCATGACTCTACTAGCCATGTCTTCTCCACACAATCTGACAACCCCAGATTGTTGAAGGCACACTAATACCACTATCGCGTTTGAATACAAAGGTTTGGAACTTGAGTAGTTGTTTATAACAAGCTGAGTATAACAAATGACTATCACACTCTAAGAAAAACACTTAGAAAATATTTCTCATTCGAACAAGTGTTTCTCTTTTTGAACTCTAAGATTAATTTGGAATTTTGAGCTTGAGTTCTTCTAATCATTTCTAATTTTTTGATGTTCTTCTTTTTCAGCCTTGAGTATCTATTTATAGATAATATTAGGGATTCAATTTACTCGTTGTTTAATTCTGAAATGTATGTCCATTCCTATCTTGATCAACAATGATCTTATTCAAAAATAACTCTGAACAAATATTTTTTTTATAATATGTTCTTTAGTCAATTCTTTATTTCTGATCTAATTTGAGCAGTTCTTCTAGATTGATTATGTTCGTATTTTGTTCAGATTGAGTTTGTAAATTCTTCAGATTGATTCTATTCGTATTTTGGTCAGATTGAGTTTGTAAATTCTTCAAATTGATTCTGTTTGTATTTTGTTCAAATTGAGTTTCTAAATTCTTCATATTGATACTAATCATATGTTGTTGTAGATAAATCTTGATCAAATTTTCTTGTAAATAATATATATATTCTTGTGATAAATCTTGAGAAATCTTCTTCAAATCTTGACCATATGTCCTTTTCAACTTGGTCAAAGATCTTCTTCAGTCATAAATTAGAATCAAATCTTATTTTAAATTTTCTTCAAAAACATTTGACCATAATTTCTTTTCAACTTGGTCAAAGATGTTCTTCTATCATAAATCTGAATCAAATCTTATTTTAGATTTTCTTCAAAAACATTTGACCATTTCTTCTTTTCAACTTGGTCAAAGATTTTCTTCAATCATAAATCTGAATCAACTCTTATTTTAGATTTTCATCAAAAACATTTGACTCTATCTTTTTTTCAACTTGGTCAAGGACTTTCTTCAATCATAAATATGAATCGAATCTTATTTTAGATTTTCTTAAAAAACATAATCTTCTTTCATACTCTATGAAGTCAAATATATTATTCTCATAAAATATTTTTGTTAACATTAAAGTTCTAACTATGAAGCCAACTTGGTTTTATCAATAAATCTTCCTATTTTAAGCATCCTAATACTAAGGTATATCATGATGTTTTGGAACATATTCAGGTACAATTAGTATCAATAAATCTTCCTATTTTAAGCATCCTAATACTAGGGTATATCTTGATGTTTTGGAACATATTCAGGTACAATTAGTATCCACACACCGCATGTGCCTGTTGATAAACCTCTTTTGCATCGTGTTGTATCATTTTAATCTAGAATGGTTTCTTCAATTTCCATTTACAAAATTAGCACACCCAACATAATTCTTCCTAAAAGCAATGTTAAGTACATCTATAATTAAAATGACATAATTATTGATATTAAAGCTAAACTTCTAATATATTAAATAGCACCTACTCAAAAACAAGTAAATCCTAGTTCAAATGTGTCTAACAACTCTTATTTCTAAGAGTTATTACAAGGTCATACTAGCAATAGAGAGTGTCATAACTCATTAAATACTTAAGAAAGGGAGACTCATACATTTGCATTATGTTGTGGTGAAGTCCATCGTTGTGTGTCTTGGCACACACTATTGATTGTCTCTTTTGGCTGTGATCGACTTATAATACCTATACTCCACGTGAAGATAAGTGGCGTCGCTTATGATAGTTGGGAGGATGTTGGTGGCTAAGAGGTCACGTGATTAGACATTGAGGCATCTTAGAGAATTTGATATTTTAATACATACATTATATATTTGTTTAAACTATCTTGTATCCTTCTCAGCAAATTACTTATAGATAAAAATTTGTAGGAAATACTTAGAAATTTGTAGATAAAAATCCACAGGTAAATTTTGTTGCGAATACTTTCCATGAAATTCTGCAGAAAAATTCTAAGATAAAATTTATGAAAAGTTCCATACCTCATAAAATTACCTGCCAAAACAAAGCTTATTAATAATTTTAATAGACTGTTAATACAAGATATATTATTTATTAAACATATTAACAAACTATATTAATACAAAATAATTTTTAGATCAAACAACTTTTAAAAACAAATATTTAAAAAAAATAAAATTTTGAAGATTAAAAAAAAAGTAAAACTTTGTTAGAAAACTAAAACTTAAACCTAATTTAAAATAAAAGAATAAGAAAAAATAAACTCTAAAAAAAAACAAAAATAAAAAAATTTTGTTCTCCATTTCCATTTCAATCTAGGTAACCTTCACTGCCATCCATTCATTCTCATCCTATTGACACCGTTGATTGTGATACCGATGTTGTATTGTGAGATCGACGTTCTTGTACTGTTATATCGATGTCATATTGTGAGATCGACGCAACCGTATTTTGACATTAAAGTCGTATTGTCAGATTGACATGATCATATATTGATATTTACTTTGTATTGGGAGATTGATGCTGCAATTTTTTTTGGCTATAAAAAGATGGCAAAACCCAATAAAATTTACAAAGTGAAAAGAACATTCCAAGAAATGCAAGCTTAAAAAATATCATAAAAAAAAAACTATGGAGCTCTCTTGGAGGATTCTTCATATTACACAAATCAAAAGAGTGTAAAGTCAAACTAAAATTAGGAAGCCAATCAGCAGCTTAATTTCCTTCCTACCAGATGTGGTCGATCTCAACTTGCCAATGCATATTCTATAGTTCACATATGTGAAGAATAAGAGTTGGGATATTTCCATTGATTCTCCAGTAACCATTCAACATTTCAACTAAAACCTTATAATCGCTCTTCACTTGAAGGTGCGTAATCCCTTTTCGATGAGCCACCACAATACCCATATACATACCCCACATCTCAGCATGTAAGGCATCACATTGCTGTCACGAAGAAGGCCTCCACACTCAGAAAGATTAATCGAGCTTTTGTGAGCATCGTCGCTGATGAGTTTGATTCATCATTCCCGCACTCTCTTCCAGCCAACGAAGACAATGTCCATTTGTTGAGGCCTACCAGTCAAGTGAGGAACTTTTCATCTCTCTATTTCCTTTGCCATCTTGATAATCTCATGGGTTTGATTCATCGGACGATGAAATCCATCATCAAAGACACTTTTGTACCTCCATGTCCACATTTGTAAGCCAGCAAACGTAAAGATCGTTTTCCACTTGTTTCTATATTCTCCCTTCGCTTAAGCTTGAGGTTGCCAAAGATCCAACCCCTTCATGATCCACCAACCTGATCAAAATTTGTGTTGCGTGAACGTAGTCCCTCAGAACATGACTGATTGTTTCGTCTCCTTTCCCGCAAGCATAACATATGGGGGAAATGTTGATACCTCATCTACGACAATAGTTTGTTAGGGGGTACCCATTGGCAACTAGCCATATGAAGGTTTGGATTCTTGTTGACCCTTCCCTTTCCTATCTTTAACCGTTATTCAGTCCCTCTAAGCGTTCTGGACAGTGAATTGAAGAGTATTAGTACCACCCCATCCATTGGAGTTCGACCCATAAGTATCTGTAGGTGCTAGAATAGCCAACAACTGGTTCAACTTGTTAGGAGGAAGATGATTGTTTAGGAAATTGATGTCCCAAGTCCCTGTGGTCGTCAAGAAATCATTGACATTCAATGTGGTGTCTATAGTCGACCTAATAAAGGTACTTATGAGAGAGTGCCCATGAGGCATCCATTTGTCAAGCCAGAAATTGATGTGATGTCCATTGCCCAAATGCCAAACAATATGATTATGAAAACTATCCCAAATACTAGACATGAATTTCGAAAGTGGTGAGTCGTAAGGTTTGGATTTTATAGAAACTCAAAGGTCATTCTCTTTGCCATACTTGCTATATAGGACTTTGCACCATAGGTCATCAGGTTTATTAATCAAATTCTACATCATTTTAATGAGTAAAACTTCATTCATCTAGTAAGGGCTCCTTATCTATAGAATCTCTATCCATTTTAGGCAAGCAACAAACCTCATAGCTAATCAGATGCGGCTTATAAGTTTGGTTTGTATCCGCCCACATAAAATATCTTTGAATTTTCTCCATCTCATCACACAACATCTTAGGAAGCTTGACATATTGCATATGATAATACAGAATGGAACTAAGCACCAATTTAGACATGGTAAATCTACCAACCATGCTAAGACACCAGTGCTTCCATCCATTTATAACTAACTCTAAATTTTACAAATAATATTATTGAACTTTCCTCTAATAGTCCTCCTCGAATTAACGTTGGCCCCTAGATATCTACCCACATCGGTAAACAGAGTATACGTTATGTGTTGCAAAATACCATTCCTAAGTTGTTGGTCAACATTTTTACAGAAAAAGATTTGAGTTTTCTGTTTGTTAATGTTTTTGTCCAAACGCATCAGAAAAAACATCCAAACAATTCATGAGCTTGTTCAATAGAGGCCTTTGTATATAGATGCAGATCATCAACAAAGAGCAAGTGAGAAATTTGTGGTCCCCAATCTACCTGCACACATTTGTTTCCAATAGTTAGCTTCCACTTGGTCATCGATAATATGAGAGAGTTGCTACATACAATTTACAAAAAGGTAAGGGGAAAGAAGGTCCCCCTGTCTAATGTCTCTTGTAGGAGAAAAATTATCAATTTTATCGTCGTTCCATAAAATCTTATAAGAGGGGGAAGTAATGCAGTGATGAACAATATGACTAAGAGTGGGAGTAAATTTACAGTCAACCAGACAATTCCAAAAAAAATTCCAATTTAGGTTGTCATGAACTTTTTCAAGATCAATTTTGGTGGACAAAAAACCCTTATTACCTTTTGTTTGAGTCATAGAATGTATCATCTCTTGAGCTTCCATAATATTATTAAGAATGGTACTTCCCAAAATAAAGCTAGATTGATAATGTGAAATAATATAATCTAAATGAGGTTTAATTCTACTCACAATCACCTTAGTAATATTTTTATAAATTACAATCCATAGGGCAATTGGGCGAAATTGAGTAATGGAGTCAGGTTTATCAACTTTAAGAATAAAAACAAGCATAGTGTTATCAATAGAAAATATAAGAGAAGGGTTTGACCAACTTGATTGACGTATTGATAAATAGAATCCCCCATTGTATCCCAACTTTATTGGAAGAATAAAGTAGGGTATCTATCCTCACCAGAGGTCTTGTAGGGATCCATCTCAAATGGAGCCCTCTTGCATTCAAGAAAATTGATCTGGACACTCAAGATTTGATGCTTCAAGGAGATGTAGCCCAAGAAGTAACAATGTCTCATATGGCTTATCCTCGTGATAAAGATCTTAATAGAACTGTCTCACCATAATGCGTAGTTCCTTTTAGTCATCAAGCCAAACTCCTGAGTCATTCTTAAGGGAGATAATCTTGTTATGGCGTCTCCTTACAATAGTTTTGGAATGATAATATTTAGTGTTTCTGTCACTATCAGTTATCCACTTTCCTTGAGATTTTTGGTACCACAAACACTCTTCTTGGTACAACGTACGTGTAAGTTGATCTTGAATGTCCTTTTTTAGAGAATCTAATAAAGTGTTATACCCATAGTGAAGGCTATTCTGAATCCCATTAAGTATACACAAGAGCTATTTTTTCGTTGTAAAAATGTTTCCAAACAACTTTTTGTTCCAATTCTTCTGGGTGGGAGTAAGGTTCTACAAAAGAGTAATCAAATCGTGGCCCTTCCTCCAATTCTCTTTAATAACTGTTTCGAAATTATCATCGGTTATCCACATAGCTTCAAATCTGAAAGGTCTATTTCTGTTACAAATAGGTTCCCCCTCAAGAAGAATAGGGAGATAGTGATAATTAGAATGTATACGAGGATAACTTTAACAAAAGCCTCGTTGTGACGTAATCTCTAGTGAACATTACACGTAATGCAATCCAACTTTTGAAAAACTGATGAGATCATGAGTTCATTAAGAAAGTGGAAGGAAACCTATAGAAAAAAAATCATTAAAAGAAGAACAAAATTAAATTTCTTTAGAAATAATGGGTTTGAATTTTTTAGCAATATCATTAGTTTCCAAAGTTTGATATCCTTCTCGAGTTGTACATAAAATCTAATATTTATTTATATTATAAAATAAAATAAATACATTAGATAGTTTAAATAATCAATATACATAATGTATATTTTTCATTTATTAATTAATTAATGTAATACATAAAATTCAACTATCAAAAGATTGTTTAATCCTAATACCCACATTCATAAATCTTTTGGATGAAATCAAATTAATGATTGAAAACTTTTCTTATAAATTAATATAGTAAAACCATCTCCTTTAAGGTCAAGCTCCTCAATCAACTGAGTGGTTAAATTAAACCAAACTATTTCACCATCTTTTTTCTGAAAATATAAATCACCTTTCTTCCCTGCTCCAATAGGAAGTCTAATATCAGACAATGGCCCAATAGTAAAAAGTTTAGTCCATGATTCTTTCACTCCAATTTCTCCCAAAATGGATATGTTAAAAGTAGTAATATCTAAACACCATGAGATCAAAGCAATAGACCCATTTAACACCATTAAGGACATTGGTATAAAAGCAACATCAAAATCATCATCCACATCTGGATGTATTCCTCCAGGTATAGGTGTTGGAATAATCTCCTCGGTGACCAAGTCAAATGATGCTAAGGCTTTTCCAGCATCCGTAAAATACCACCAATGACACATTCCGTTCATGTGCAATCGTTGAGAAGTCACACTACAATATGGTGGTATAAAAGAGACATCTTTGTCAATTTTTCTCCAAGAGTTACTTCTAAGGTTATATATTTGGTACTCGTCACTAAATTCTGGATAGTCTTCATAACTTTCGGTATAATATTGATAACAAAATGTTACATTCGTAATCAACTTATAATCATTTCTAACTTGGTCATAACCAAATCCAAGTGGAATAACCTCTTCTGTAGTATAAGGTGATACAGACTCACGAGGGATTCGAGGGATGATCTTGAATTCCTCTTTTGCTGGATTCCATAATACAAATCTTTGATCACTATCGTAGAGACAAAGAATTCCAGTAATACTACCAGAATCCAAAACCCAAAAAGAAGGGTGCTCAACTTGAAATGGATTTGGAAAATCTAATTCGATTACATCCTCAAAATTATCTCCAGAAAATGAACACAAATCTTTATCAGTAAGCTGTAGGAGAAAAGATGTATCATCGTAGTATGGATGATCATAAGAGATTAAATTGTTGTGAAAGATGCTCATGAAATGATGGTTTTCAAATAAGAGAACCCATGATTTACATACGCATCCAAATCGTTTCAATGATTTTAGAGGCAATTTTGATAGAATATGAAATGCAAGATCGTCACATATGTAGTTTCTAACCTTTTCTTTTGTTACACTCGCATATTTTTTCATTTCTACTTGTAACTATAAATTTGTTGACAAGAGAGATGTTGTGATTTGATCAAGTATTTAGAGAACAAAACAAAAAGATGCAAGCAAAATTGATTCAATGTTGCTGCAAGTGTTAATCCAAATAATATATAATGAAATTGTAAAGTGTGGGTAAAACTAACTATACAAGTATTTGAGTTAAATATTTTCAAAACTAAATTAATTATTGATAAATACCATAAAATATTATTTTCTAACTTAATTGACTAATTTATTCGATAAGTATCCTAAAAAGCTTAATTGAGAAGTAATTGTAAAATATTTTTTAACAAAAAAATATTATTATAATGGATTTTAATATCTTTAGTCAAAGATTCCTTTAATTTAATCAAGTGGAAACTAAAAGAAGAATTAACATCAATTATTTGGATTCTCGATTTCCACATCTATCTTAATTACCATTTTAAGTAATTATTTATTTTCAATTTATTTTTGCTTGTTTTTTCAATATATAATTTTTATTAAATACTTTTCTTGCTAGTTTGTTTTTGTGAAAGGTAGGATATATTATTCAAATAAGAAAAAAAATTATCTAATCAACTAAATATAAAATAAAATCATATCACTCCACATCTAAGATAATATGAATAGTAAAAGTTTTTTTCTATATGGTTCGTTTGTTATGTATCAAATAAATAGGA
>JBBPBQ010020323.1:47613111-47712372 GCA_037974755.1 Cicer yamashitae | reverse complement strand
ATTAAATATACAATAAAATCATATCACTCCACGTCTAAGATAATATGAATAGTAAAAGTGTTTTCTATATGGTTCGTTTGTTTATATATTAAATAAATAGGATTTTAACTTTCAATTTTTTAAAACAATTTTTATGAAAATTTACTAAAAAATAGTAAAAGTTATTTTGGACACATTTTTTCATTATTATAAATTAAAAGATAATTTTGACATTTACTAATTTAGATATTAGTTATTAGAAATTTAAACATTATAAAAATTAATATTTTTAAAAAAAATACCTCTTGAAAAGTTACTTAAAAAACTGATTATTTCAGGGCATTTTGTAGATTTTTTTGAAATTTTATTTTCATAAAAGGTTGTATTATAAATGTGAAATACTTAAAATTAGTTTTTTATGAGAAGCTATTCTAACAAACGAACCAATCTATCCATATGTCACTGTCTTTCTTATTTTCGCACCTCAAATAATGATATTTATTTAATCATCAATATAATAATACTTTTCTTTGTTAAGTTAATTAATTAATCAAACAAAAATATTGTTGTATTGATGATACAACAACGTAGTAGCATATGTCATCAAGAAAGTATTTAGTCTTGTAGTTTTTGAGTCAAAATTCCTTATGAAGTTTCAATGATTACAAACTTTAATGATTAGACAATTAAAAGATTTTGATACATCTTATTATATAATGTGTGTTTTTGAGTGTCCTCATTAAGACAAAAATTTTATAAGCACAAAAGAACAAAGTTGAATTCAAGAGACATTCTCTCAAAAGACTACAAAATGTTCAATATTGAAAGTTCACAATATTCTGTCTTGAACACAAGACAATATGCTCACACTTATAGAAATAAATCAAATGGATAAAGTCACTGAATCAGTAAAAGAATCTCACTTAAATGATGCATAAAAATTAAGAAGAAGAATATTCAAGATTTTCACAAGATCATTTAAGTCAAAGAAGAATATTTACTATGATAAGCTATTGAACTCACATGATATGATAAATAAGGTGTCAAAGAAATGGGAAACTGAAGTTCAAGAAGATCATAATAGTCCATCCACTTTGAATAAATTCAAACTGCAATTTTATGAACATCAAAAAGTTGCAAGATTAAAAGGTTTATAGAAAAAGTACAAGAGTATAAAAGTAACTGAAATGTTGGTAACATCATTCAAGGGCTTAAATCAAGAGATAACTCATAACAAAAGTGAAGAAGTTTGATTAAAATTCATAAAACACACTCAGGATCATCATAGAAATACAAATCTAAAGTATATAAACAGGTTAGTCGTTGTCATAAGCTACAACACTTTAGATTAAAGGCTTGTCCAGTATTTGACACGTGTTAGGTTTTGACACCAACACGACACCAATATATATAGTTACATTCAATTAGTTATATTTTATTAAATTATTATATTTAACATCATGATAATGTCAGTAATGTGTCTAGGGTCTCTGTCGGTCGAGTAGATTTATATTCACATATAAGTTTTCTTCTATCAATGTTATTCGTATTTTTGTTGAATTTCGTCGAGCATTGTAGTTGTTATTTCTTTTCTAAAAATGTCTAATGTGTTTATCTTTGCTTTTTGTCGGTGACTTCGCAATTCCATTTCATTTTTACTAGGTATTTCTATGGTGCATTGCTTAATTGTTTTAGTGTTGAAGCAATTAATTTTTGTTCTTAGCAAATGAAGTTTATCTAATAAGTGCAATAATAGATTAAGATTTTATTCATTTTAGTCTTCACTTGGCTAATTCTAATCCATTTTGGTTCTTAGCCAATGTAGTTCATCCAATAAGTGCAACAATCTCAATGGATTAAAATGTTGGTCATTTTGGTCTTCACCCAACTTATTCTTAGTCCATTTTGATTCTTATCTATTATAATTTTATCCAATAAGTGGAATTATCTCAATGGATTAAAATTTTGGTCTTCACTTATACGAATCTCGAAACTGTGAAAACTACATACTTGTGATCTCCTCATTCACTTTGCTAATTCTAACTCATTTTGGTTCTTAGTCAATGAAGTTCATCCAATAAGTACAATAGTTTTAATGCAATAAGATTTTGGTCATTTTGGTTTTCACTTAAAATTTCTTTATTTATATATGATATATATATTAATTACTAACTAAAGTAAAAAAATTGTACGATTGGATTATTGAAAATCAAATTTCAAAGTCATAGTTTGTCTAATTTGTTAATATTAAACCGTTGAACCCTAGAAGTTTAAATTTTGGGTTAAATAAGTTTATAGTTTTTTTTTAAATTTTGAAATTTCTTTTTTAGTCTTGGTAAAAAAATTCACGTTTTTTTTTTAATTTCTATAAAATTATTCTACAAGCTATTTTAATATTTTGCTGAAACGAAACATCCTTCAACTTGTAAATTATTTAATGATTTTTCGCATGTTTAGAACATTATTAAAAGATCATCTACACAAATTTATAATTTTTTTAACTTGGGATTAATTAAATATGAATTCTTTAAATGTCATATGTTCAAGAAAAAAGTCAAAAAAATATGAAGTTAGAAATCGAATTTTTGTTGTGAAAAAACTTTTGATAGTGTGGTAAACGTGCATGCCAAAAATCATTCAAAAACATATGTTGATGCTCCAACAAGGATTAAAACTGTTTGCATAATAAATTTATAGGGACTAAAATACGTGATTTATTTTTGCAGGGACTAAAAAAAATTCAAAATTTTATAAGGACCAAAAACTTATTTAACCCTTAAATTTTTAAGTCATTGTCAATCTACTTAGTTAAGATTAAACTTTCAGATAATCAAAATTAGACTAAATACGGTTTAGAAATTCTAGTTTCGATGATCTAACGATTCAATCTTAACTAATTAGACGAATTATGACTTAGAAATTTTACTTTGAACGATTCAACCGTTCAATCTTAACTAAACATGGAAATTCTAATTTCAACAATCCAATTATTCAATCTAACATAAATAAACTAAATATGTCTAAGAAATTCCAATTTCAAAGATTTGATGATTCAATCTTAACTAATTAGACTGATTATAAACTATAAATTTTAATTTCGACAATTCAACAGTCCAATCTTAATTAATTAGACTAAATATAATTAAGAAGTTATAATTTTAACGATCCAAATATTCAATCTTACATAATTAAACTACATATGACTAAGAAATTATAATTATGATGATGCGACAATTAAATCTTAACTAGTCATACTACTTTGAATGATCCAACTGTTTAATCTTAATTAATTAGACTAAAGAAATGATAATTTCAATAATCCGACAGTTTTAATATAACCTAAAGACTAAATATGTTTAAGATATTCCAATTTCGTTTATCCGACAGTTCAATGTTAACTAATTAGATTGACTATCATTTTGAAATTTTAATTTTTACGATCCAACTTTTCAATATCAACTAACTTGACTAAATATAATTAAGAAATTTTAATTTCGATGATACGACGATTAAACTTTTACTAATCAGACAAACTATGACTTATAAATTTATATTTCAATGATCAAATTGTTCAATGTTAACTAATTAGACCGACTATTATTTAGAAATTCTAATTTTGTCGATATAACGTTTTAATATTAAATAATTAGACTAAATATGACTTAGAAATTATAATTTAAATGATTTTTCAGTTCAATCTAACTTAATTACATTAACTGTGACTTTTAAATTTTAATTTTGATGATCCAACGATTTAATATTAAAGTAAATATAACTAAGAAATTAATATTTAATGATCCCACGATTCAATCTTAAATAAATAGACTGACTACGATTTAGAAATTTTAATTTCGATTCAACGGTTCAATCTTAACTAATTAAAGTAACTAAAACTTAAATGCTTAGGTTAATGATCCAAAGGTTCAATGTATCCTAATTAGACTAAATATAACTTAGAAGTTCTAATTTCGATAATCCATGGGTTCAGTCTTAACTAATTCAACTAAATATGATTTAGAAATTTTAATTTTGGCGATCTAATGGTTCAATCTTAGCTAATTAGTCTGACTATAACTTAGAAATTTCAATTTAGATGATCCAAAAGTTCAATCTTAACTAATTAGACTGACTATATTTTAAAAATTAATATTTCATATATAATTATATCAATATTTAAATTATATATATATTGTTGTACCTTTCTATTAGCTTTAAAAAAATTGAACTAATGTAATAATATATACTACATTTATTCACATTTTACACAAAAGTACTTTTGCTTGGTTACAAAGCAGTGACCTTTAAATTAAAGGTCACATGTTCTATCCCATTTGATAGTGTTTTTGCTATCAATTATTATTTGTAGATTTTACTTTACCAAAAATGTTTATTTGTACATTTCATCGTAGAATTTCTCTTTTTACAATGGTAGGGACTATTCTGTTTGTATAAAAAGAAAGTTTGAAGGTTCGTAATTTCGATGCCTTTAATAACGCGAAATTACTATGATTTTCAATTTGGTATTGCAATTGCAATGGCAACTATCGTGAGTTCACATTGAAAAAAATATTTGATGAGTTTGGTCGTAAGGCATTGTGCGCGGATTTCGCCAAATTAATGCAATAAGAAATTTCCACAAGTTAACACAATTCAATGACCTCAATGTATAAGCACATAAAACAAGTTAAGATAACAATTGACTTTATATATATATATATATATATATATATATATATATATATATATTAATTTATAGTAAATTTTTAAACAAAATTCACAGCGGATAAAGAAAATGTATTTTTAAGGAAATAAAAACTTTTGCAACTAATCACGTTTCTCAAAGTACACATAGAACAATTCAAACTTTATTTCTCAATAAAAATAGTTTAATCTCAATGAGTTTGATTTAACTATAATTTCTTAATTTAATTCCAAAATCTTATTAGTATTAAAGTTTTCATATAAAAAGTCGTTTGTAATTAAATAAGTAAAATACAAATTATAACTCTTAATTCCCGATATCACGTATCAGAGCGGAGTTTCTCCAAAATTTGAACTTCAAGACTCATTAACCTGTAATAACTGCGATTTCACAAACGCATGGCGAAGCCATTCAAACACAAACAACGAAGGAGGCGAGTTTTGAAATCATTTTGATAGTATAATATAAGTAAGAAAAACATGCAGTTAGTCATAAATAAACCGTATTGTTATACAAATATTCTTCAAGGAAAAGCATCACATTGTAAAGTCAAAATCACTCAAGGAAAATCAATATATTTCATTATAAAATCAAATCATCTAAGAGAAATTATTATCGCACACGATAAATATTAATCACAACAAAACAATCACAATAAAATGCATTGTTATGCATGAGTTTAGACTCTACTCCACAATTTGATACCATTCTACCTCTGAAGTACTTGGCTAGGAGACTTGATACTATGTCACCACACATGTGGCCGAACAATTCAAATTGGTCATGTCTCCATAGATCCCATCAACTCAACCCGAGACACATATACGCGACAGTCGAGGTAAACGTGTTGCATGGTAGCTCCCGATATTTGGAGTGCTACCTCCAAGTCACCAAGGAATTCCACACCCAAATACCTCCAATGTCTAACAATCTTGCCTTAAGACTCAACAGCAGACCGCCACGATCAGACTCATTCAGTTGTACTTCCCCGAAATCACTAGGCTTGTCAGACCCTACCTATATGATGACAATAATTTCCACTTCAAAATTTATCATCAACTTCAAATATTCCCAACATCTCTTTTCTCCCCTCATTAGCCTAGACTACTCAATTAAGAACATCATCTTTAGTACAAGTTAGAATCATCACTATTTCATCAATTATGGGGTTACTTCAATATTCTCATCACAAATTTATAATATCATTATCATTAATCATACATCATCATATATACTCATCACAAATTTATAACATCATTATCATCAATAAAAAAATCATCATCATCATCATCATCATTATCACATAAACCTATATCATATAATGCATCCATATTTTATTATCACATCACTTAAACTCGTCTAATCAAACATATACATAAAATTCATTCGAAACCCAATATCAGAATAATATCAAATACTACAGACTTAACGAAATTAAATAAATCAACACCATATAAATATTTCTATTCCACATTTTAATCTCACAGTTTCCATATTTGCATATTAATTCAATTATCCTCAAATGGCTATTGTCGTACGTAGCGAGCCCCAAATAAATCGTTGGAAAAAACAGTTTTCCCGTTCATCTCACATTATATTATACTCATGAATTCCAACAGTCTCTCACCCCTTACCTTATTTAGACATCTTCTCAAACACATAAATCAATGGAAGTTTTCAACCGCAACTGCAGATGGACAACTTACAGCGAGCGAATCCGAATAAGCGTCGAGTTCACAAAACGTCGAGACGCGACTGATACATTATGCTGAGAATATTAAATAATTAATAATTATTATTTGAGCAAAAATAGAGTCAAAACAATAAGAAAAAATCTACATAAAAAGTCTCATCGACTCGTCGGGGCGCCGGAAAAGTCCAACGTCAACTTCACTGGAAAAATGCAAATGAGTAGTGCTTCTTGAAGGTTCCAACGAGAGAAATCCATAAACGATGGCAGTTTTTTGAGACAACAAACATGATGATTGAAATCGACCAAAAACAGTTCGCCCAAGGGAAAAGACACATCTGTTTTTGATGAAATAGAGCCACGATCCGTAAAATTAACGTAAAAATGGATTCAGTGGTCGGATTTTGTGTGGATAAGAGGTTGGGATTGATTCAAATGGCAAGGCATTTGTGGGAGTGAATTTGAGAGAAATAGGGTTTAGTGTTTTGGTTGTTGTTGTTGTTGTAATGTGTTTTTTTTAATTGTAGATGGAGGGGTGCAGATAGAAAATAACAAATATACAGGTACAAGAGTAAAACAGTCTTTAAGGCCCAACACATCGGAGTTCAGTCTAAGGCAGAAATGGGGGTGTAATGAGCAACTTGCAGGTGAAGGAAAGAAAAGTCCAATCAGTAATAACCCAAATTAATATGCAGACATAGAAAATTGGAGTGTAAATAGTCGTCTGATCCAAAATTCATTTTTTTAGTATTTCTAAAAGTCCTTAATAAATAAATAATTTATTTTACTAATCCACGCTAGAAACGTTTTCTCCAAAATACTCATTTTAACATAATATTTTTTTTCCTTAACATATATAAATATAATTTTAACAAAAACTCTCATATTCAAAATAATAACTATAATTATTACTATAATATTTTTCAAAATAATCACATAAAAATACATCATCTTTAGAGAATAGTCAAAATGATAAAATAAATAAATATAACATACAATTTATACTAATTACTAAATATCAATAAATATGTATAAAATCATCATACCATAGCAACTATATAAAAATAAAGAAAATCAATATCAATATTACTAATATCTCAAGATAATTCTTTGTAAAATAAATAATTAGAATAAGATATATTTAAAAATAATTAAATATAATAATGTGCACACTTAACATTAGTCACATATACAAGAAAATATCACATTAACTACGAATGCACATATACACATTGAATTACCTAAAATCTTATTCTTTAAAATATGTACACTACAATACTATTATTTATAAAAAAATATATAAAATATAATATTTTTTATTTATATCACTTATTTAGTAAAATTGGCTAAATACCACCCGTAGTCCCTTAACTTAATTTCAGTTAACGATTTAGTCCTTTATCTTCTTTTTTTCCCGATTTGGTCCTTTATGTTTTTAAATAATTTCAGCGTTACCCTTTAAGTGGGGATTTCGCTAAGAAAAAGTTAAAAAAATCACTAATCTGTGTTCAGATAAAGTTATCCTTTATGTTTTGGAAATATTTCAGAAAAATATTCAAAGTTTGTTCTAAATTTGGTAGTAGGATTGATTCGTTAAAACTGAAGCTATGGGTATTTATACTCCATATACATCACTTCAGATCAGTGATAACCGTTCCTAGAGGTTTGATGAACATATACGATGATCTAGATGAGGGATTTTTTAACTTTTTCTTAACGGGACCCCACTTAAAGGGTAACGCTGAAATTATTTAAAAACATAAAGGACCAAATCGGGAAAAAAAAAAAGGTAAATGACTAAATTGTTAACCGAAATTAAGTTAAGGGACCACGGGTGGTATTTAGCCAGTAAAATATATACAAGATTAACACATAATAGAAATCAACCATATAATGAAAATTAGCCACAAAATTTATCAACATATATTCTAAAATAATTTTAACACCAAATTAATTATTTAAAATCCTATTTCATTAACAAAATAGTTTATTGTAAAATTGGGTTGTTAGAGTACTTGCAAACACTCTGATGTTTAAGTCATTATTGATTCTTGGAGAGTGAGAGGTATTAGAATGATAAACTGAGTGTACCTTTATCGATGTCAGAGGCACTATTTATATAGACTTGTGTCCCAATACGGAGGGGGAAAAGGACATTGAATGATCATCAATCTGAGCAGCTGTGACGAGGTAACAACCTTTGTGCAATTCGAGTAATACTAAAAACTATAATCGAATTCTAGTTTATTTGAATTTTTCTCATCGAATAAAAATCATTTGACAATCTAAAACACGAGGAAATTTTGTTAAGAGATTTTCTACGAGATTTAAACCATGACTTAATAAAAAATAATAAATAGATTAAATATATTATTTCATCTTAGAAAATATAAATTGCTTCATTACAAATAAAGTACCAGACAGTATAAAATAAGACTAATTATAATTTTCATTGTGAAAATGACTCAGTCGTCAAAAATAATAATTTGTTACTAAAAAAGCGTATAAATCCACCCCTCTTATGCCAAAAATAATTTGGTAAGTCATATTCAATTTCTTGTCAAAATATGAATTCGTTTGAAAATTAAATATAGAATATATTTCACTCGGTTTTCTAAATATGATAAAATTTTAATTACATATTTTAAAAGAAAGTTTATCACCACTTAATAGAATCAAGGAAGTCATAAAATTTCTTTTATCTTGATCTTATTCAATTAATAATCTGAAATAATTTTTTTAGTAATTGTTCAAAACATCATATAAGAGACGAAACCGAAAGCATGTTTATAAAATACTATAAAATAATACCATTTTAATATTTTAACCCCAAAAATATAAATTGTCTCTATAAAATTTTCAAATCACCTCAAGAAATACCAATTAAATTTTTGTTGAAATTATAATCCTTTTCAAATTTTGCTGTCGAATAAATTTTTCTCGATCTTTAAAACATAAAATTTCGTTTTATAAATTTCAATGAAAAATTTACTTTTACATACAAAATTATCTTAGTCATGAAAATAATTTCACCTCAAATAAAATTAAATCACACTAACAAATCCACAACTGTGTTAATTTATGTATAAAAAATATACAAAGTATTAAATCACACTAACAAAACCACAATCGTGATAATTTTAGTATAAAAAAAATACAAAAACAATAGATTGTATGTTGAGAGAAAAAAAACACAAAAAATAGGTGTGGGTGGAGGGGGTGAATTGTGTTTTGTTTCAAAAACCTAATTAAAAGCAATTTACAATGGTCATGTTGAAAACAAGAATAAGTAAAACAATAAGTAAGAGATAAGGAAAGAAATACAAGCCAATTTATTTGGGTTCATCACCAACAGCGTAGCTACGTCCAATCCCTTCACAAAAAAGGAATAAATCCACTATTTACCAATGTAATCACAAGTTCACTGAACACTTTCTAGTTACCCTAATCATGTTCAAGTCTTCTCAACCTTCTAGCATAGTACAATCAAGTTGTCGAGGATGGAAACCATTAATAAGCCAAGTTGCAAAGTGTTTAGACGAGTTTGGAATGAATTCTCACACACAAGTGTTAACACAGATTGCTCTAAGAATATTTTTTAGGTTTCTCAGCACTTATAGCTTATACAAGAGATTTTCAAGATTTTAATTTTGTAATGACACAAACTCTTTTCTAGTTTTACAATGTTGATCTATGTTTCTTTGTGATGATCACAAATCCTTTTATAGAGAGCCATTTAGTCCATTAGGGTTTCTGAAGATTGCATGAAATTAACATGTGAAATAACAAATTGTATCAAACCTTCAGTGATTTTGAATTATCATTAAAAGTTTGTCCAAAATCCATATTTATAATTGTTTCAATGTATCTTGATAGAAAAGGCATGTTGACTAGATGATTACAATATCAGAGGATGTTATGCACTTCTTCAGTCAGAGAAAAACTTTACTACGATGAGTATAGGATGGTGGCTTTATCAGATGGTTAAATTGGATGCCAAGATTATCAGACGCATAATCACCAAAGTGAACTTGTATTAGAAGATTCAACATATGTGCTTTGAGAGTGAGCTTTTTAGAACCAATTATGTCTGATCAAATATATCAGAGTATTGTCGTGTGTACTTCGTTTAGCTTGCCTATTCATCCACATAAAAACTTTTAAGGGTCATGAAAACAATTTCTGCACACTTAAGTAAATTACTAGCATACTAAATTTTTCCTAGAAAATAATTTATGTTATCATGAAAACAACTAAGGGTCATTGTTCTCAAACCATGTTGGTTCTAACAATCTCTCCCTTTTTGATAATGACAAACATATGCTTTTGTGAACAAATTTTAATTATAATAAAGTGTGAAAATGAGATTTGTTCAAAGTAAAACAGGTTGTTCAAAGTAAATAGTAAGCTTTTCCTAAATATGATCAGGTTTAAAAAAAATTGGAGTACGATATTTTGACAAGAAATTTTTCTTATAAAACATACTCTCCCTTTTGTCATCAAACAAAAAGAGCGATACATAGACATAAAGCCTACCAAAAATATATAATAGTGATGCATTAAAGAGTACATAGTACATTAAAAGTGAAAACGACAAAAATAAAATAAAATTAAGGGCGATGATTGGTCAATCTAGCTAAGATCAATCCAAAGTTATTATGAATGGACTCTTGATTCTTGATTGTTTGTTCCATGAACGCCTCAGTTTTAGCTTCCATTTGATCAAAGTCTCCCTTCTTAACAAACTGAGGTGGATCAAATGCAGGTGCGGAAAGAATGGTAGAAGGACCTTTAGTGGCAGACACTAAAGATCCTAACGCAATAGTAGCAAGAACATCCAATAAAGATAACTAAACATGTGGAATGATTAGAGAATAGCAAGAACATCCAATAAAGGTAACTAAACATGAGGAATGATTAGAGAAAACTACAATGGTGCCAAGGTAGATGGGAGGACGTTGGTGGCACATATTTCATGTGATTATCTAATCCTTATATTGGAGGATGTCTTTGAAAGTGTTAGTGGTCCGGGTCTTCGTGGACATGCATTCATATAGATATATGATATCATCTAAGAGTCAAACATATAAAGGATGGTTTCTTGGTTGGCTATGTACATGATATTTGTGCTATTAACATATATTTTACGAAGTCATTCATTTAAATTATTTGGTAATTTTCACATAGAGCTCTCATATAAATACACGAGATAGGTTAATTACATAGGTTGCATCAATAAGACATTGGAGCGTCTTAGAAAATTTGATATTTTAACGAGATACATTATATATTTGTTTAAACAATTTTATATCTTATCAAATTTTTGTATTTGTCATAAATTTTATTGTGAATGTTTTTCGTACAAAATTCTGTAGAAAAATTCTAAGATAATGTTATCCCTTTTAAATTTTTGAAAAATTCTGCACGTAGAAAATTATATGCCAAAACAAATCTTATTTAGTAATTTTAATACTCTGTTAATACAAAATATATTATTTATTAAACATATTTTTTATTAACTTAAAAAATAAAGGTTAGATTAACTAACTTTAAAATACAAATATATTATAAAAAAAATTGCATTTTGAAGATTAAAAAAAACTAAAACTTAAACCTAATTAGAAGTAAAAGAATAAGAAAAAATAAACTCTAAATCCACTTCAATTTGGGTAACCTTAAGCTCACCCCCACCCATTCATTCTCATTTTATTTTCCTTCCATTTTCGTGACCTGAACATCCATTCTTGCCATTCTTCGTTGTGACGCCATTCTTGTTTCATTCTCTATGCCGTATTGTGATATTGATATCATCATATTGTGATATCAACGTGTTATTGACACCATTGTATGGTGATATTGACGTTGTATAGTGAGATCGACGTTGTTGTATTGTGATATCGATGTCATATTGTGGGATGGATGCAACCGTATTTTGACATCAAAGTCGTACTGTGAGATCGACACCATCGTATTATGATATTAACTCTATATTGGGATATTAATGCCGCTATTTTTGTTGGATATAAAAAGAGGGAAAAACCCAAGAAAAATTAGAAATCTAAAGGAACATCTCAAGGCATGCAACCTTCAAAAATATCATCAAAAAGAAAATTACGGAGTTCTCACGGAGGATTCTTCGTAGTACACAAATCACAAGAGTGTAATGTCAAACTAAAATTAGGAAGCCAATCAGCAGCTTGAATTCCTTCCCACCAGATGTGGTTGATCTCAACATGCCAACCCATATTCCATAGTTCACGAATGCAGCAAATAAGAATTGAGATATTTCCATTGATTTTGTAGTTACCATTCACCATTTCTACTAAAACCTTAGAATTGCTCTCCACTTGAAGGTGCACAATCCATTGTCGATGAGTCACCTCAATACCCATATACATACCCCACATCTTAGCATGTAAGGCATCAAATTTTTGTCATGAAGAAAGCCTCCACACTCAAAAAGATTAATCGAGTTTCTGTGTGTGTCGTCGCTAATGAGTTTGATTCATCCTTCTTGCGGTCTCTTCCAGCCAACGAAGACAATGTCCATTTATAATTGGCAGCAAGCTACCATAAAGATCATTTTCAACTCGTTACTGTATTCTCCCCTTCACTTCAGCTCGAGGTTGTCAATGATCTAATCCCTGCATGATCCTTCAACCTAATCCAAATTTTTGTTTCATGAATGAAGTCCCTCAAAACATGATTGATTGTTTCGTCTCTATACCCGCATGCAGAAAACATGGGTGAAACGCTGATACCTAACCGGTTACGACAATAGTTTGTTAGGAGGCGAACATCAGCAGAATGCCACATGAAGGTTTGGATTCTGTGCAGATCCTTCCACTTCCCATCTATAACTGTTATTCGTTCCCTCTAGAGATTATAAGGGCTCTGAACAGTGAAATGACGAGTATTAGCACCACCCCACCCAATGGAATCTGGGACACTAGTATATGTAGGTGCTAGAATAGCCAACAACTAGTTCACCGTGTTAGCAAGAAGATGATTGTTTAGGAAATTGATGTCTCAAGTCCTTGTGGTTGTCAAGACATCTTTCACAGTCAGTGTGGTGTCTATAGTCAATCCAATAGAGGTAGTCATGGGAGAGTGCTCGTCAGGCATCCTTTTGGCAAGCTAGAAATTAATGTGATGCCCATTGCCCAAATGCCAAATAGTATGATTCTGAAAAACTATCCCAAATACTAGCCATGGCTTTCCAAATTTGTGATTCGTAAGCTTGGAATTTTATAGAAACCAGAAGATCATTCTCTCTACCATACTTGTTGTATGTTGCACCATAGGTCATCAGGTTTATTAATCAAATTCCATAACATTTTCATGAGTTAAGCTTCATTCCTATTGAGGGCTCCTTATCTAAAGATCTCCATCCATTTTAGGCAAGCAACAAACCTCCCAGCTAATCAGATGCGGCTTATGAGTTTGGTCTGTATCCCTAACAGAAAACCTCTTTGAATTTTCTCCATGCCATCACACAACGTCTTAAGAAGCTTGGCATATTGCATATGATAATATATAATGGAACTACGCACAAATTTTGACAAAGGTGAGTCTACCAACCATGTTAAGAGACTGATGCTTCTAACCATTCCACTTACTCTGAATTTTACCAATAATATGGTATCCACTTTCCTCGAGATTTTTGGTACCACAAACACTCTTCTTGGTACAAGGTACGTGCAAATTGATTTTGAAGGTCGTTTTCTAGAGAATCCAAGAATGTGTTATAGGGCTATTCTGGATCCCATTAAGTCTACCTAAGAGCTCTTTTTCCTTTTAAAAATGTTTCCAAACAACTTTTTGTTCCAACTCTTCTGGGTGGGAGTAAGGTTTTTTAGAAGAGTAATCAAATCGGGCCCCTCCTCCAATTATCTTGAATAACCGTTTTGAAATTTTCATGGGTTATCCATGTAGCTTCAAATCTGAAAGGTCTATTTCTGTTACAAGTAGGTCCCGCTTAAAAGAACAAGGAGATGGTGATAATTAGAATATATACGGGGGAGAACTTTAGCAAAATCCTCGTGGTAACGTACTCTCCAGTGAACATTACACAAAATATGATTCAACTTTTTAAAAATTGACAAGATCATAAGTTCATTAAACATGTGAAAGGAAACCTACAAAAACAGTCAACAAGAGAATAACAAAATTGGGTTTCTTAAGAAATGATGGGCTTGAATATTTTTAACAAGATCTTGAGTTTCCTAAATCCAATTAAAAAACCAATTTCATCCCTCACGAGTTGTACATAAAATACAACCCAAAATATAATATTTATTTATATTGCAAAATAAATATATTAGATAATTTAAATAATCAATAAGCATAATGTATATTTTCATTAATTAACAAATGTAATAAATAAAATTCAACTATCAAAAGAATGTTAAATCCTAATACAATTTCTAGGATGAAATCAAGTTCATGATTTATTCCTCCAATTGGAAGAAAGTTCTTCATATAAATTAAATTACTAAAAGAATCTCTTTTAATAGCATCTCCTTTAATGTCAAGCTCCTCAATCAATTGGTGGTTAAATTAAACCAAACTATTTCACCATCTTCTTTCTGAAAAAATAAATCACTTTTCCTCCCTACTCCAATAGGAAGTCTAATACCAAACAATGGCCCATTAGTAAAAAGTTTAGTCCAAGATTCTTTCACATCAATTTCTACAAAAATGGCCCATAAATAGACCTTTCAGATTTGAAGCTATGCGAATAATCCATGAAAATTTCAAAATAATTATTCAAGAGAATTGGAGGAGGGGCTCCGATTTGATTACTCTTCTGCAGAACCTTACTCCCACCCAGAAGAAATGGAACAAAAAGTTGTTTGGAAACATTTTTAAAAGAAAAAAGAGCTCTTGGGTAGACTTAATGGGATCCAGAATAGCCCTACAATACTTTCTTGGAATCTCTAGAACACGTACCTTGTACCAAGAAGAGTGTTTGTGGTACCAAAAATATTGAGGAAAGGGGATAACTGATAGTGATAAGAACACTAAATATTATCACTTTAAAAGCACCGTGAGGAGACGCCATAACAAGATTATCTCCTTCAAGAATGACTCGGGAGTTTGGCTTGATGATTACAACGATTCTTATTCAGACTCTGGTTCAAGTTCTAATTCATAGGACGACAAGTCTGAACGGTCATGTCAGGCCACATTACAAAATAATTAGAAAAAACCAGTGGAAGATTGCAAAATCATAAAAGAATAAATGTAAAAACAACTTGTTTTAAACCAAGAGGACTAAAATCGCACATTTAAAATATTAGAGAGTTAAAAATGAAATTAAACATAATAATTACTATGATACTATTATATGCACACAAATAATTATATAAATTAGAAAAGGTGAGATACATAGATAGATTTGAATAAATTCAATTGATGTGCGTTTTTAAGAATATAATTGAGTTGCGTTTTTAAGAATATGAGTACAATTATATGTTGTTAATTGATAAACCTATTTTTATAGGATTTTAAGAGGGTATTTACCCTCTATTTTAAATTATTTTATAATTTTGAATTCAACTTATACTTATTTATTTCATTATTTATCGTATTTGTAGAATTGATCATGAGATGACAAAATAATTCAAATTGGTCAAATCTACTAAGTTTTTAGTGCAAAAATATCAAGTTTAATATTTCAACTTATGAGTGCAAGAAGGAGGTTTGTTGCACACATCGAGAAGATTGAATTTTATGATAAGAAAATATTGTCAAAGAAGGGGGAATGTTGTTGCATTAAATTAGGATCTTCTTTCTATCATAAAGAGGAGAAATGAGAAACATTAAATAGGCCGCACACCAGAAACAGTATTAGAAGAGGAAAAAAAATTAGAGAGAGAGAAAATAAGGACAACCACTTTGGAAAATTAAGAGTGCTTGGAATTTGAGTAAAGTGTCTCAAATTTTGAGCAAAAAAATCATACTCTTTGAGGGTTTTATTTCTTTTCCTTTAATTGATGAACATTACTTTATTTTCTATATGTCAATGAGTAACTAAGCTCTCTTTTAGGGTCTTTAGTAAATCTTGTGATTTTAGTTTTAAATTCTAGTTTTATTTTAGATTTTTATTGTTTAATTCACTTAAATTATTCTATTATTTTATTTACATGTTTGGGATGACTGACCATTGCATTCCTTAATCAATCAAACTAGTGACCAACTAAAATTAATTGGTAGATCTATAGGATAATTGAGATTATGTTTTCTTGTATGATGAAACATATATACTAATCTTTCAATCACTCAACCTCTTGGTTCTTTATGCTTTCTCTTAATTATATTTTTTGTATGATCAATCAAAGAATTAATTCAGGGAAAAGAATATTACATTGAATGACGAATCTTTGTTAATAGTTTGAAAGAGGGATTGAAAATTGAGAAAAAAAATAAGAATTCATATAAATCATTCTCTGTGAAGGGATTGGACGTAGCTAATGTGTTGGTGGTGAACCAGAACAAGTTTTTTTTTTTTGACTCAAAAGTGCTTATAGCATTTCATTAATAATAATGTCATGAATAAAATTTGGAATATCAATAAAAATATGGGGACTAGCGATAAATGTGGCTACCCTTGCTAGTGCATGAGCCGCCTCATTTTCTTGTCTCCTAACAAACTCAATTCTGGAGTTTCTAAAATGAGAATGGAAAATAGCTCGACAATCAGAAACAATAGCACCTAATTCAGTCTTGTTTTCCTTGATGGAATGAAAACGATCCACAACACCCTTCAAATCTAATTCAAAATCCACTGATGTAAGTTGAAGATCATGAACCCACTTTAAAACACTTAATAACCCAAGAGCTTCTCCTTTAGTTACTGAGCAGATAGGTGTGAACCATTCTGTTTTAGCTAGGACAAAATGTCCTCCATCATCTCTAATACAGATACCAATGCCAATACGATTGGAGAGATTAGAGAAAGAGCCATCTACATTACATTTATACCTTCCATCGTTGGCTTTGAGCCAGATATTGGGGGAGTTCATTATATTATCTGACATTCATCGTTGTTGTAGATTTTGTGCCAACTTTCACTCCTCTAGTAATCGCATACTGCGGTTGATGACTTGCATTGGTTTTCACTAATGTTGTGCCATATGCGATTGTTTCGTTGTTGCCATAGACTCCACACGATCATTGCCATCGAGGCCACTTGGGTATGATCGAGTCTTTGCAAAAGAGCAAAAATCACAGTTGCGGCGGAGTTCGCTCCAACATTGGTCGCTTGCCCCATATCTCTAAAACTACATTGCTGCCAACAATTCCTACCATCCCTTCATAAAAAGAAAACATGAAAACAATCTTTGACACCATCATCACACAGAGCACAATGATCAGGACAATTGACACCCTTATCGTGTAGTCTTGAGCGCGTAGGAAGACAGTTCCGACAAATTCTCCACAAAAGATTTTTAACCTTTGGTGGGTTACCTTTAACTTCCAGATTAGATTCCAGTTACCAGCCATTTTGAAAATAGAAGTATCAATGAAGTCATTCAGACAAAATCGATAGGCACTTCGGACAGTATGCATACCACTAGAATCGGCTTTCCAGACCCTGGTATCCTCTCTCACTGAGTCAAAAAGAGGTATTTTGAGAATCTTTTGAGCAGTGCTATGATCAAACATTGTTGTAACAAGGGATTTATTCCACTCTTTTTGCCAAGGCATAAGCAAACTATCAACACAAGCATTTGCATGCTGATCAGGCACCCCTGGTGGTTTAACAAGGTTAGACCCATCGCTTAGCCAATTGTTATTCCACAAAGGGATACTGGATCCGTTTCCAATACTACAACGAGATCCCGCATGCAAAAGCGGTTTCGCACTCCAAATGCTCCTCCAAACATAGCTTGGATTATGACCAAAGTTACCAGACAAAAAGTCACTATGGGAAAATATTTAGCTTTGAAAAGACGAGTGACAAGGCTGTCCGGGTTAGATAATAACCGCCATCCTTGTTTACCAAGCATGGATAGATTCAAAGCACTAATGTTTTTAAAACTCATACCTCCATCACGTTTGTGTATTGCAAGCTTGTCCCACTTGAGCCAATTGATGCCTCTAGTTTTTCCTCCATTTTTTCCCCACCAAAATGAGTTCATCATTTTTTCAATCTCATCTCCTAAAGCAGGGGGTAGCAGAAATATGCTCATTACATAAGACGGAATAGCCTGAAGAACAGATTTAATTAGGACTTCTCGGGCCGCCAGGGAGAGACTTTTACTGCTCCTTGAATTGATCTTCCGCCAAATTTTGTCCTTAATAAATCTGAAAGTATTTTTTTTACTTCTACCAATCATTGAAGGTAGTTCCAGGTATTTTCGAGTTCCTAATACCGAGCGCACACCTAGAAGGTTTGTAATCCTTCCCTTCAAGTCTTCATTCACGTTTCTAATACAAAACACTTCATATTTTTGCAAATTTATAGCTTGACCCGACACAGCTTTGTAAACAGACAATATATTTTTCATAGTCTCTGCTTCTCTATTAGAGGCTCTAAAGAACAAGAAGCAGTCATCTGCAAATAAAAGGTGTGAAATAACTGGGTCGTTTCGACACACTTTTTCTCCATGGAGGTCACTGCGACTTTTTGCCTTTTTTATTAACGCTGAGAGTCCTTCCGCACATAAGATGAATAGATACGGTGACAATGGATCACCTTGTCGTAAACCTCTTCCTGTGAGAATAGGACCAACATAATCATTATTCACTATGACATTGTACTCTACTGTCTCGACACAAAGCATAATCCAATTCACCCACTGATCTGCAAAACCCAAAGTAGTAAGCACCTCTCGAAGGTAACCCCAATCAATGCGGTCATAAGCTTTGCTGATATCCAGTTTCAATGCGACGTCACCAACTCTACCACGGGTCTTACTTTTCATTTAATGAACAATTTCAAGGGCTGCCATTGCATTGTCAAGAATGGACCTATTAGGTACAAAAGCTGATTGGTT
This sequence comes from Cicer yamashitae, assembly GCA_037974755.1. Classification (NCBI taxonomy): domain Eukaryota; kingdom Viridiplantae; phylum Streptophyta; class Magnoliopsida; order Fabales; family Fabaceae; genus Cicer; species Cicer yamashitae. Next base: position 47,692,997 of record JBBPBQ010020323.1, on the reverse strand, counting down.
ATCAGATACACATTTATGTAGAACATGTTTTAATCTGTTTGCAAGAACCTTTGACACAATCTTATAAATCACATTATAGAGAGCTATAGGCTGTTAATCTTTTGTGGTCTTCTGTTCGTCACCTTTTGGGATTAGAGCAATATTGGTTACATTTAGTGTACTAGGAAATACCCAGTCAGGAACTAGTCACAACATTGTTGAAAAATCTCACTACCACATAGAGACCAAAAATGATGATTAAATCCTGGCTTCAAACCATCAGTCCCCGGACATTTATCTGCCTCCATAGAAAAAACAACTTCTTTAAATTCTTCTATTAGAAAGGGAGCAAGCAACTTATCATTATTTTCTGCATCAATAAAATGTGAAGGGCATTCAAAACAGGAGCATGAACACTTTGTGTGTTCTGATAAAGAGTGGTAAAATAGTCTATAGCAACACGACAAAATTCACTATGTTTGGTGAGCCGGTTCCCATTATCATTCTCGAGAAAGAGAATTCAATTTACCTTGCGCCTGGATGTGGCAGCCGCATGAAAAAAATCTAGTGTTTAGGTCCCCTTCCTTCAACCAGAAATAGCGCGTTGTCGCCAAAAAATGTCTTCTTTGACTAGCAGTGCAGTCATTTGCTTCCGCAAATAAGTGAACCTTTCCGCATTTGCGTCACTGCCTAACTCACGCTCTCTTTCCAGTGCTTTCTTACATTGTGTGATTTCTTGGCGGAGTTTATGACAGTTGATGCTACCCCAAGCTGCCATATCATGTGCACAAATTTCTAGTTTAGCAAGAAGATCCGGATGGGAGTTAGAAAGCCACCGTTATCGAACAAAATCATCAAATTCAGGTTCCAACAACCATGCATTTTCGAACTTGAGAGTACGAGAATTAGATCGGGATTGTCTTCTTCCCCCACATCGCAGTAAAAGAGGGTAATGATCTGAAATTGGAGCTACTAGATTGACAAGGTTTGCATTGGGGAAAGTTTGATGCCATAGAGAATTAGCCAAAGCACGATCCAATCGCTCTTCTATATCTCGTTCAGTTCCCAAACTCTTAAACCAAGTAAGGGGATAGCCATCCATATGCACATCAGTTAACTCAGAGTTAGACACTGCTTATCGAAATCCATTTATTAACCACAGCTCTCGATTCATTTTGCCTTCTTCTCATCTGAAAACAAGATGTCATTAAACTCCCCAATTATGCACCAAGGTAAATTAGAAACCTGTGCAAGGTTACGTAGCATGTTCCAAGCATCTCTCCAACGACGACTATCATGATATCCATAATACTCCGTCAACCACCATCGCCCAACACTACTCTCCTCCGCCTCAACATCAATATGATTGGTTGAAAAACCAACAATAAGACAAGGAAAATATGAGCGCCAAAGCATGGCTATGCCTCCCCCTCGACCTTCTCTATTAGTAGAAAAACAGAAATCATAACCAAGAAAAACTCTTAATTCTTCAATTTTATTCAAGTTCACCAAAGTCTCATACAGAAAGATAATGTCCGGATTATAATTCCGAACAAGGTATTTTAAATTTGGAACTGCTCTCAGGTTACCCAAACCTTGACAATTCCAACTAATAATACTCATTTCTCTTGGCAGGCCTGCTTAAGAGTGCCCGCCATTACAACGTTTTTTTAGAAAAGAGGATTCGAATACATAGGAATTTCATGGTTAGCCCCATCAGCTCCTACAACAAACTTTCCCTCACTCGTCGTTATGTCTTTGTTTAGAACCAAACTTGTATGTCCAGCCTCCTGAGAATTAGCAGTTACATCAATTCGAACTCGTTTCTTGGGTGCAATGTTGCCCTCATCAGTTTCCATTGTAGAGAATTGGCAAGAATCTTCTCTGCCATAGACTGCCCACAAGTGCTGGATGAACCTGGCAACAACATATGCTCACAATTTGAATTCATCACACTCTTTTTGTGACCCTCAATACCTTGATCTTGACCAGTAAGTTGACGCGGAAAAATCATGCTCAACTCAGAACTAGTAGTGCTGATTTTACTTGTATTTTGGACACCAGAAGAACTTGAATTTGCATCAGTTCGACCAACAGCTGTCTTGTGATGATTAGTGGGTTGTGGAGGCGTCTTGGCCACCTCCTTGAGCCACTTATTACCACTGCCCTTGCTTGCTTTTTTTAAATCTAATTTGAGGAAGTTTCCCCAATGGCGGGCACTGGTATCATTTTCCATCTCCATTCTTTTTTCACTGAAGTTTTCTGTGTGGCCCAATATGCCACACATAAAGCAAAAAGTAACTCCTTTTTTAAGGGGGTTGTTGTGTTGATGGCAACCCGAATTCGCATGTAAGCTCTTCAAGGACCCTGATAATTTGTCTCATCAAAAGCAAGATACTTGCCAACATAATTCCCAATAGTGATTCCAACTTCTTCTTTCATATATCCAAAAGGGATATTGAAAATTTGAACCCATGTTTCAATAGTATCAAGAGGCACAGAAAGTGGTGAGTCCCCCACTGCGAGCTTTTTGGTCTCCAACATATGGTTATCAAAAAACCAAGGTCCATCTTTGATCACCCTTGTCACATCCCAAGGATGAGAAAATTGGAACGAAAATCTGCTGTCATCAAGAGACGAGATGGTAACCCCTTTTATTAGACGCCATATCAACACAAGTCGATCCTTCATGATCGGAAAACGGATCCGCTTATCTGTCAATGATTTCCCAACTATAAAATGTTCCAACTCGTCGTTGTTCAGATGGAGAGCTCCTAACGGCATAGTAATTGTTTCCTCATGTTCAAAGTTGTGACCTGCCATGTTACTCAAGTTGTATATGTTGTAAGTTGTTTTTTGAGTAGAAATTGAGTGAGTATTCCTTTCCATGATTGGGTTTATATAGAGATACCAACCAGCCTGCGAAATCTTCCAGAATCGTAACCAATCAAATTGTATGAAATCTGGAATATCCCACCTTATTATGTGTATCAGATAGAATCCTTCAAATTTAAAGAGTAGCAGAGTCAAATCTGCTATGCCAGCCCAACAAATCCAAGTAACAGCTACTATTTCATTTAACCAGACATGTAAAAAACAGTGATGCATAGTCAGCTCAAGCAATAACAATCGAGTCGTTTCTTACATATGTATGAATTAGCGAGATACCCTCTACCAAACTCAAGGCGGATCCGAAGCAGTTAAACAAAACACAATCAACCAATTTTAATGATCCTTACACACAACCATAACCAGAGTCAACCTCATTGAATTCAGGCGACATTATAAGACAAAAGCAGAAAAAACGGTAACAGATTTGTATAAAGCAAGGAGCCCCAAATCAAGAATTCAAGAGATGCAGATTAGGGTCTAATCGCATCAAATACCAAAACACTCACCAAGGAAATTAGTTGTTGAAAATCCTTAGGAGAGAAGTTGAGACAAATCTGATAAATCCCCCAAAATTAAGACATAGATCTCCGCCCAAGATCGCAGTAATCACAAGATCTGATCGCCAATCGCCGTTACATTTTGCTGTACTCGCCGTTACACCTCATTGTAGTCGCCGTTACACCTCTCCGTAGTCGCCGTAAACCATTACTTGTCTATTCGCCGTAGACGTTGTTACCACGAATTCGCCGTTTTTTTTCGTCTTTGTCGTTGCAATCCCTAAATTCACCGTTTGAACCAGAATAAGTTAGCTTGTGTTTTTTTTCCTTATCGGTTACTCATTGTTTTATATTCATGTTTGCAACAATACCATTGTAAATTTTTTTTAATTAAATTTTTGAAACCAAACAAAATCGAACTCTCCATCCCTTTCTTGTGTTTTTCTCTCTACATGCAATTTGTTGTTTTTGTATTTTTTTTATACGTTAATTATCACAATTGTGGTTTTGTTAGTGTCATTTAATTGTTTTTGTATTTTTTTATACATAAATTATCACGATTGTGGTTTTGTTAGTGTTATTTAATTTTATTAGAGGTGAAATTATTTTTGTGAAATTATTTTTATGACTAAAAGAATTTTGTATGTAGAAATAAAATTTTAATTGAAAATTTATGTTTTAAACAATTGAGTAAAATTTATTCAGCAACAAAATTTGAAACGGACTCTGATTTTAATAAAAATTTAATTAGTACTTTTTGAGGTGATTCAAAAATTTGTCGCTCGAATTTGATGTGATTTTTTATTGCATTGAAAATGTCATCTTTAGCCACAAATGCACCAGGTGTGATATTCTCCTTGGTAAGTATAGCCATTAGGTCATCTTTATTATAGATTTTTAATGTCTCATAAAAGTATTAATATTGATCTAGCAGTAGGAGTGAGCATGTTCCATGCGATAACCATTGATAAGCCCAGAAGTCTTGGTTCGCTATACATACAATTTGAGATTTCTTTAACGATGGCCAATCTTTATTAAGTTTATTTTCTCCCACCAATCTGTTTGAATAAAACAAAGAAAGAACAATTAGTTTTCTAAGATTATGATATAATAATAATAATAATAATAATAATAATAATAATAATAATAATAATAATAATAGATTAAAAAATAACTTACTTTGTTCAAGTCAAGCAATATGTTTTGACAGTCTTTAGGATAAGAGTTTCTGTTGCTCGGCCACAAACCATATATTTTGAATTTTATTGGCGGTGGAATTGGATTAACATAAGAATTAATTTTGCAAAAGGTTGATGGCCATGTTTCGCCAACACAAAGTGGTCAAAGGTAAGTGCATAGGGAGGTGGTGGTGGTGATGATAGAGGACGAAGAGACCTTTTAGCTTTTTTGAGAATTAGATTATAAGATTGATTAATATGTAAAGGTGGAAATTGTAGTGTTTGTGTAGATGGTGGAATATTGGGAGGGTTATTAGCTTCTAACACAGAAGATTGAAATAGAAACAAAACAAGTAGTAGTAGTATTGAATTCATTTGAGATAGGTCCCTACAAGACCTCGAGTGAGAATGGATACCCTACTTTATTCTTCCAACAAAGTTAGGATACAGTGGGGGATTCTATTTACCAATATGTCAATCAAGTGTGGCCAAACCCTTCTCTTATATCTTCTATTTACCAATATGTCAATCAAGTGTGGCCAAACCCTTCTCTTATATAACAAAGAGCAAGTTGATAAACTTGACTCCATTTCTCAATTTCGCCCTATTTCCATATGTAATGTTATTTATAAAATTATTACCAATGTGATTGTGAATAGAATTAAACCTCATTTAGATGTTATTATTTCACCTTATCAATCTAGCTTTATTCTGGGATGTACCATTCTTCATAATATTGTGGTAGCTCAAGAGATGGTACATTCTATGACTCAAATGAAAGGTAATAATGGTTTTCTGTCAATCAAAATTGATCTTGAAAAAGCTCATGACAACCTAAATTGGAATTTTAATGAGAATTGTTTGGTTGATTGTAAGTTTCCTTTAACTCTTATTCCTATTTTTCATCATTGCATTACTTCCCCCTCTTATAAGATTTTATGGAATGGCGATAAAACTGGTAGTTTTTCTCCTACAAGAGACATTAGACAAGGGAACCCCCTTTCCCTTTACCTTTTTGTAAATTGTATGGAGCATATCTCTTATATTATCGTTGACCAAGTGGAAGCTAACTATTGGAAACCTATGCGTACATGTATATCGGTTCGCAAATTTCTCACCTGCTCTTTGTTGATGATATGCTACTATTTATAAAGGCCTCTATTGAACAAGCTCATTGTATCATGAATTGTTTGGATACTTTTGGTGATGCGTTTGGACAAAAAATTGACAGGCAAAAAACTCAAATCTTTTTCTCTAAAAATGTTGACCAACAACTTAGGAATGATATTTTGCAACACAAAACATATACTCTGGTTACCAATGTGGATAGATATTTGGGGGCCAACATTGATCCGTGGAGGACTACCAGAGGAGAGTTCAATCATATTATTGGTAAAATTCAGAGTAAGTGGAGTGGTTAGAAGCATCAGTGTCTTAGCATGGTTGGACTCACCTTGTCAAAATTTGTGCTTAGTTGCATTATATATAACTTCTGGGTTGACAAAAGGATGTGAAAGATGTCTTGTCAAAATTTGTGCTTAGTTCCATTATATATAACTTCTGGGTTGACAAAAGGATGTGAGTACATCTATCGGGCTGACTATAGACACCACATTGACTGTGAAAGATGTCTTGACGACCACAAGGACTTGAGACATCAATTTCCTAAACAATCATCTTCTTGCTAACATGGTGAACTAGTTGTTGTCTATTCTAGCACCTAAAGACACTGGTGTCCCAGACTCCATTGGGTGGGGTGGTACTAATACTTGTCATTTCACTGTTTAGAGCCCTTATAATCTCTAGAAGGATTGTCTTCGGATTGGTTACGATGCGTAGATCGACATAAATGAAAGTGACCGTCTTCGGATTTTTTACCGATGCATAGATTCATAGAAATAAAAAATGATCGTCTTTGGATTGGTTACCGATGCGTAGATTGACAAAAATGAAAGTGATCGTCTTCGGATTATTTACCGATGTGTAGATCGACAGAAATGAAAGTGATCGTCTTCGGATTGTTACCGATGTGTAGATCGACAGAAATGAAAGTGATCGTCTTTGGATTGGTTACCGATGCGTAGATCGACAGGAATGAAAGGATGATCGTCTTCAGATTGGTTACCGATGCGTAGATCGACATGAGTGTAAGTGATCGTCTTCGGATTGATTACTGATGCGTAGATCAATAGGAATGAAAAAAAACGTAATTGGTCCAATCTTGAAGGTAGATAAAGAGGGAGAATAAGTATATGATTCTTGCAATTCGAACGTTAAAGGTTGTTGAGTATAAATAAAGTATAAAGATAAGGTATGAATGATTCATGCCTGTGTTATGCATTGAGTATAGGTAAAGTGTGAATGAAGGTGCATGGATCATGTAAGTATGAGTAAGTTATGCATGATTTATGTGTGTCATGCATTATAGATCAAGTCTTGTTCATTTCTTTGATTCCCTGATCCTTATGCTCTTTTACGCCCCAAGATTCAATGGATGAATAAAAATAAATATTATTTCCACATGATCACTCTTCGTATCTATCGAGTGACCGCTTTTTCAAGGCGAAGCAAAATCCATTGTTTAAAATGATTACTCTTCATTTTTCTTATATGCACCCATACATGTTGAGGATATATTGAGTTCCCGGTATATGTTTTCTAAATGTCAAAGAATTAAAGGTATTTTTATATTTCCACATATTTCAACTTCTAACAATTTATTATCATAAAACAACATCCCAAAATGCTTAAACAATCAAACAGGAAACTGGATTAGTTTAAAAAGAGTGTATCATGAAACATCGAATGACAACATCAGAAAAAGTACATTCACTACATTGGGAACAAAATAATTGGGGTTACAATGTATGGATGAGTGTGTTTAGGTTAAGTTGAAAGGATAACAAACGCTATTCATTCTTGTAATTTAGGCACTCCAGTTGGTCAGCTTCCAAGAATAATAATTGCCCCAGTTTGAAGCGCTTGGTTTTTTTATCCCTAACTTTTGCATGGACCGCTCTTCCAAGTTTTCAATCCATCGGGATGCTCTAATTTTTGCCTAGGTCGGCTTTTCAGGTTTACAACCTACCGAGCCCATTTTTAGATCATTTTTTTAAAGCATAATATTTTTTGATTGCATTTGAATTTATTGGAAGTGGAAGGTCCTCTCCATCCATTTATGCGAGTATTAGAGCTCCCCCAGAGAAAGCTTTTTTCACAACATATGGTTCTTCGTAATTCGGGGTCCATTTTCCACGGGAATCTTTTTTTATGGGCAATATTTTCTTTAACACCAGGTCCCCTTCTTGAAACTCTCGAGGACAGGCTTTTTTCTTGTATGCTTTTTTGAGTCATTTTTGATATAGCTAGCTGTGGCATAGAGCTATCATTCTTTTTTCTTCTATGAGATTTAATTGGTCAAATCGTGATTGAACCCAATCAACCTCTTCTAGTTTTGATTCCATCAAGACTCTGATCGAGGGAATTTCAACTTCAATGGAAAGTACCGCTTCCATTCCATACACCAATGAGAAAGGAGTTGCCCCTGTTGAGGTACGAACAGAGGTTCTATAGCCATGTAATGCAAAAGGAAGCATTTCATGCCAATCATTATATGTCTCCACCATCTTTTGTATGATCTTCTTGATATTCTTATTTGCTGCTTCTACAACCCCATTCATTTTTGGATGATATGGCGAAGAATTATGGTGCTAAATTTTGAAATTATCACACAACTCCTTCATCATTTTATTATTCAGATTGGTCGCATTGTCAGTGATTATCTTATTTGGCAAACCATATCGACAAATCAATTCTCTTTTGATGAATCTAACAACTACATTTCTCATCACATTGGCATAAGAAGCGGCCTCAACCCATTTTGTGAAATAATCAATAGCTACTAGGATAAACCGGTGCCCATTTGAAGCCTTAGGCTTGATGAGTCCAATAACATCTATTCCCCACATTGAAAATAGCCATGCTGATGTTAAAACATTCAAAGAGGTGGGTGGTACATGTATTTTATCAGCATAGATTTGACATTTATGACATTTCTTTACATAACTAAAGCAATTGGACTCCATAGTCAACCAATAGTAGCCAACCCTTAGGATTTTTGTTGCCATTGCGTGCCCATTTGAATGAGGCCCGAAAGAACCTTCGTGGACCTCTTGAATGATTTTCTTTGCTTCCGCTTGATCCACACATCTGAGGAGAACCATATCATGATTTCTCTTATAAAGCACATCACCATTTAAGAAGAAGTTCATTGACAACCTTCTTAAAGCCCTCTTGTCATTCTCTGAAATACCCACTGGATATTCCTTATTCTTAACATATGATTTGATATCATAAAACCAAGGTTTGTCGTCAGACTCTTCTTCTATCGATAAGCAATATGATGGCTTATCCTTTCGTTGAATTTTTATGACTAGCACATCTTGACCGACGCTTATTTTGAACATTGACAACAATGTGGCCAGGGCGTCAGCTAATTGGTTTCCTTCTCGAGGGATATGGTGAAAAGTGATCTTCTCGAAGTATTCTGTCAGTTCTTTGATATGGGTATGATACGGAATCAATTTAGAATCTCGCATTTCCCACTCTCCTTTCGACTGATGGATGACCAACAATGAGTCTCCATATACCTCAAGAACTTATACTTTTGATTCAATAGCTGCTTTAATGCCCATAACACATGCCTCATATTCTGCAATATTATTTGTGCAATCAAAACACAACCTAGCAGTAAATGGAGTGAACTCGTTCTCTGGGGAAATCAAAATGGCTCCAATTCCATGCCCTAACGCGTTAGAAGCACCATCAAACACTAACGTCCATTTTTCTTTATCAGGTGATTCAATCTCTTCAAATAAAGCCAGTATGCCTTCATCGGGGAATTCACACTACATTGATTGATAATCTTCTACAGGTTGTTGGGCCAAATACTCTGGTAAGGCGCTTCCTTTGATAGCTTTTTGTGTAACGTATACCAAATCGTATTCTGATAACAACATCTGCCAATGGGCAATCCTTCCAGTAACAGTAGGTTTTTCAAAGATGTATTTAATTGGGTCCATTTTAGACACCAACCAAGTTGTATGACATAACATGTATTGCCTCAACCGACGAGCAGCCCATGCTAATGTGCAACATGTTCGTTCGAGCAGTGAATACCTTGTTTCACAACTGGTGAATTTTTTGCTCAAATAATAAATAGCATGTTCTTTCTAACCAGATTCGTCATGCTGCCCCAATACACAACCCATTGACTCGTCAAGTACTGTTAAGTACATAATAAGCGGTTTCCCAAGAACAGGAGGCACTAAGATTGGAGGTTTTGACAAGTACTGCTTAATCTTTTCGAAATCTTTTTGACAATTCTCATTCCATTCAACCTTTTGGTCTTGGCGCAACAACTTGAAAATTGGCTCGCATGTAGCGGTGAGATGCGACACGAACTTCTTTTTCCGTGCGTGGAGCGGGCATTTCTTGTATTTCTCTTACTTTATCTGGGTCCACTTCTATCCCTTTTTGACTAACGATAAAACCAAGTAATTTGCCTGATCTTACACCAAAAGTGCATTTAGCAGGGTTTAAACGGAGTCTGAACTTCCTTAGTCGCACAAACAACTTTTGAAGGTTAACAACATGGTCTTCTTCGGTCTGAGATTTGGCAATCATATCGTCCACGTAAACCTCTATTTCCTTATGCATCATGTCATGAAACAAAGTTACCATTGCTCTTTGATAGGTTGCCCTAGCATTCTTCAATCCAAATGACATCACTTTATAACAGAAAGTCCCCCATTGTGCGATGAATGTAGTTTTCTCCACATCTTCGGGAGCCATCTTGATTTGATTATACCCTGACAAACCATCCATGAAGGAGAAAAGAGAATATTGAGCAGTGCTATCTACTAAGACATCAATGTGAGGCAAAGGAAAATCATCTTTAGGACTAGCTTTATTTAAATAATCAACGCACATTCGAACCTTTCCATCCTTTTTTGGAACTGGGACAATATTAGCAACCCATTGAGAATATTTTGCTACTGCTAAGAAAACAGCATCAAATTGCTTCTTAACCTCTTCTCTAATTTTAAGTGACATATCAGGCCTCATCCTCCTCAATTTTTGTTTAATTGGAGCACATTCAGATTTGAGTGGTAGCTTGTGTTCAACTATGTTATTATCTAGCCCAGACATATCTTGGTATGACCATGCAAAGACATCCACATAATCAAATAAAAGTTTAACCAACTTTTCTCGTTCAGTTTCTTTCATAGACTTAACAATTTTGATTTCTTTCTTATCATGTTCAGTCCCTTAATTGATCACCTCAACAGGTTCTTGATAGGGTTGGATTATCTTAGCTTCATGTTCAATTAACCTTTCTAGTTCTGGGGGAGGCTCACAATCGTCTTCACAATCCTCATCAGCGTGATTAATCAGGCGTTCAAAATTACAAGAATGGGTTCTAGCACAGCTATTTTCAACATGGAAAGAGAAAAACAAAAAAGAAAATATGAATAAAGATTGCCAAAAAAAATGGAAAGAGAAAAACAAAAACAGTTGGAGAATTCAAAAATGCATTTATTGATAATAAGTACGGAATTGAAATACATGCGCCCTATTTAGTTATCCTTATAGCCTTGGGTAGAGCAGAAGGAGTTAAAATATACAATTACTTTGAACATGAATTAACAAACAAGGGAAGCTCGATGATCTTCCAATTGTTGAGACTGGTGTTTGGAGGACAAGGGTACACCAATTTGAAGGTATCATCCTCAACATGATCCTCTTCCGCAACAGCCACCTGATCAGCATATATTATTCTAGCGCTTTGAAACGTTTGGTGAATGTCACAAATAGGAATCTTTTGTGAATTTGGTACCCGATTTTCCAAATGAGCCATCCTGGTTTCCATTTTTTCCTTCACAGCCTTTTCTTTGTCAGCTTTGGTAGGTACATATCCCAAACCGTACCTATCGTTCTTCTCGGGTATATCTAACAATTTTCGCAATTTAACAAAAACTCCTCCTTCCAACATCGATTTGGTAGACTTTAAGGAGGTGGTAGACAACTTTGGTTCTTTTAAAGGAGATCCTTCACCCATGAAGACAACATTGGCAATTTCTAATACTTGAAAGGAAGTCTCTATGGCTTCCTCTATGTCTTTAATGTAGCCCGTAGAAGATAGATGGCTCACTATCATATCTTCTTCCCCAGAAATTATCACCAGCTTATTGTCCACTATAAACTTTAGCTTTTGATGAAGAGTGGATGTCACTGCTCCAGCACCGTGAATCCATGGTCTCCCTAAAAGGCAACTGTACGCCGGCTTAATATCCATCACTTGGAAGGTTATTCCAAAGTTATTAGGTACGATTTGAATCGGCAGGTCAATCTCACCAACAACTTGTCTTCTAGATCCATCAAACGCTTACACCACCAAAGCACTCGGCTTCAAACAGGATCCATCAACAAATAATTTTGATAATATTGATTTCGGCATGACATTTAACGATGAACCATTATAAACTAGCACTCGTGCAAGAATATGATCATGACACCTCACAGAGATGTGTAGTGCTTTATTATGCTCTATCCCCTTAGTTGGTAATTCACCATCGCTAAAACTCAAGCCGCTACTGGCGGTAATATTACCGACAACTCCATCAAACTGGTCGACAACTCCATCAACTCCATCAAATCTTGGAAGGGGTTTGATTTAGTTGATCTACCACCTTATACTCACTTTGCTTGATAAACTTCAAAAATTCGTTAGTTTCTTCTTCAAGCATTGTCTTTTTGCAAGTCTCTGGCCCTTTTATAGCATGATTCATAACTTCTTTCCCTTTTCCTCCATGGCCCTCCTTTTCCTTAGGTTGTCTAGGGGCATATACTCGACCACTCCAAGTCATCCCACCAATCCCTGAAATGTTGGTGACATCAGTACCTTTAGATTCACAGTTATCACTTGATTGATGATTGGCCAAGTGGGAGGTAACTTCATAATTCCATGGCACCGCCTTGGTATTTTCGTAAGGAAAAGGGGTTGGTGTTTGGACAATTATCGCATTTGGCCTGTTAGAAGTTGGCTTAAGATTTTCTTTTCTGTAGAGGATTTCCAATGGTCTTTGGAAATATCTACTATTTTCCATATATGGCTTTATGGTCCACATATGATCATCTTTTGCACACTGGTCTATCTCATCTTCAATGACATTGACAAAAGTATCCCCGTGGCCCGGTAAGGGATTACTTCCTACAATGGGACCGTCTTCCTTAAAGGTAAGCCATTTTTCATTAATCAATTCTTGCACTTTAGATTTTAGGGCTTGGCAATCATCGACGGAATGCCCTACAGCTCCTGCATGATATTCATATTTGGCGTTTGGGTTATACCATTTTGGGAATGGTGGTTCCAGAGGTTTCATTGGTCTTATGACTACCATTGAATTCTGGAGTAGGTGAGGCAACAATTGGTTGTATGTTATGGGAATTGGGTCAAAATGGGTTATCTTTTTTTCTCGATTAAATGGTGGTTTGTATTGATTCGGGTTTGGATTTTGATTATGTTGGCTTTGTTGGGGAAATGTGACAAGTGGTGGTTGGACTAGAGGTGGTTGATAAAAAGGTGGTCTGTAAGGGTGATATTGAGGGTATGAAGCTTGTGAGGTTGCAGCCACATATGGATAGGGAATGTAAAGAGTTTGGGATATCGGGGGCTGGAAATTTGGGGGTCGATAAGAGTTCATGGATGGAAAATAGGAGACTCTTGGGTTTACCATTACAGCGTTAGCATCCCCTTATTTCTTTTTTATGAATCCCATTTGGGGTTTCTTCACGCCACTTGCTGCATATATGATCTTGCCACTCCTCATCCCACTTTCTATTCTTTCTCTTATCATGACCAGGTCGGAAAAGTTTGAGGACATACTCCCAATCATCTTATCATAAAAAGGCGACTGGAGAGTATCCATAAACATACCAACCATTTCTCTTTCAGATAAAGGAGGTTGTACTTGTGACGCCACTTATCTCCACCATTGTGCGTATTCTTTGAAAGTTTCGTTGTCCTTTTTCAATGAATTTTGCAATTGCATCCTATCAGGGGCCATGTCAATGTTGTACCTGTATTGTTTTAAGAAGGCATCAGCCAAGTCTTTCCACGAACGAATTCGATTTCGCTCGAGATGCATATACCAACTTAACGATGCCCCACTCAAACTGTCTTTGAAAAAGTGAATGAGAAGTTTGTCGTTATGAGCATGAGAAGCCATTTTTTTGCAATACATAGTCAGATGATTTTTAGGACATGTGGCGCCTTTGTATTTTTCAAACTCAGGAACCTTGAATTTTGGAGGGATAGTCACATCGGGAACCAAACACATATCAAAAGCTTCAAGACCATAGACATTATGCCCCTCAATTGCTTTTATTCACTCTTCTAAAATATGGAATTTCTCTTTCGATTGTGTATCATCCCCAACGTGAGGTTGTTGCCAATTCCCGTTAGCATTAAAATGGGGTACTTATGGTACAGTATATGGAATATTTTCTGAGGGTATAATGTTTTGGGGTGGCACGTTGCCCATAGGAGGTGGGATTTGTGGTTGGTTTAGGCTTTAGGCGTTGATAGTTGAGTGGTTTGGGCTATTGTCCATGGGGTTGATGACTAAAGGCGGAGTATAACCAGGTGGGAGACCATACATAGGAAATTGCATAGCTACTCTAGCCTTACTGGGGACACAATTTCATGGTATCATAGAGAACAAGGGGTGGAGGAAGTAATATGCCAATGCGGTGATTTCCCAAATGTACCTCTCATAGGAAGCAAAGGATGTATTAATTACAATCAGACGGTAGCTCTAAGACAACTTGGCTACCCTATGTTGGAGAAATCGGATGATAAGTCGTTGGAAGCTTTTGTTTTGCACAATACGGGTACAGTAGACCCACCAATGTTGCGAATGATAAGTCGAGCCTGGGAAATGATCATTAGAAAAGGAAGAGTATTGGGATGCAGAAGTTGCAGCACAAAAGAACCCTATCAACAATGGGTAAAGAAAATAGTCCAAGAAATCAAGTTGCCTTTCCACAATACACCCTCGAATGATCAGGAAATACCTGAACCTACCCTTATTATCAATGAAGAAATAGAAGAACTCAAAGCATCATTGTTAAAATCTGAAGAGGAGAAAAAAGAGCTACAAGCGAAGTTAGAAAAAGTCTCCCAAGAGAACGAGAACTTACGATCATAAAACACATGTAAGAGTCAGTTTATTGAGAGAAGCAACAAGAGGTTGAAAACTAAAAAAGAAAATAAATTTGACATACAAGATTGTTTGAGAGGTGCAAACGAAGAGTTAGATATGCGAAAGCAAGAAAAGAATGCAGCTATTGAAGAGGCCTATATGTGGAAACTATTGTGGACAAAATCAGTAAGCTCTGAGAGGAACATAGAAAAGAAGTTTGAAGATTTAACGAAACAACTGAAAGAAATAGTAGCTGAGTACAAGAGTCAATTAAGGAATGAAAGGCAACACAAAGAAAAAATTGAAGAATTACTCTCAAAACATCAAGATGCACTAAGAACAGAAATGAAGTATTCTAGTGAGTTGAAGAATTACATTGATTACCAAGAAAAGATCTATAACGACTTAAAGGATGAAATCATATATTGGGAGGATCGTTTTATGATGTTGCTAGGTCAGTTGAAGAATCAAGAGATCCATAGCTGAAATATCTTAAGAGAGGGTCGTAATACTGAGCCAATGTCGTGAGGGCCCCTATTTGCACATTTACTGCCAAGAGATTTAGGATCTTCCCATATTTGTGAAAGAAACTTTCACGTTGTATAGTTTTCATTTGATTGTTGATGTCTCTTAAATTTTTCAAATCACGTTGCTTGAACTTTAAAAGTAAAGTTTTTCTTTTTTCTGATCCCATTGTCTACTTTAATTTAACACGTGACTAAGGTCCTTATGATTCCTCATCAATCCTGAAAATTGATGCAAAATGCCAATTCATTTTCAAAAGAAACAATGTCATGAGAGATGGATGCAATTATGCAGAATGACTGTTGTGAATATATAATGTTTTGAATGAATGTATGAGGTCTTTTTTTTTTGCTTATATGGATATTCTTATGATAAATGGGTCTATTGGCTTATGTAATGAAAATATCACAAAGGTGGCTCTATAGTTCTAAACACGGTTCCTAGAGCCAGTAATCTTATTTTGGAATATTGTTAACAACAATAGGTAAACTATTTGGAGTGACAATATTCTCAACAAGATCGAACTCTAGGTGAGATCTTCATGCTAACCAAACAGGATGTACATCCAGAAGGCTACTACTACACAATCCCGAAACTAAACTTAAGTTTTGTTCAAACCCGAGTATAAGGTTCCACTCATAAGTGTGTGTCTTAGTAAATGTGTAGGATGTGAAATAAGTATAAATCAATAGTTCCACAATGCTAATAAAACTTATATACATATACAAAATAAATAGATAAATAAATAAATAAATAAATAAATAAAGATTAAAAAAAACGATCTACTAGCTTAAAAGAATATTATAATGTCAGATAAAACTTATTAAGAAATAATAAATACATAAAGTAAAAGAAAATGAAAAACAAACAAATATAGAAAAAGTTTAAAAATTATGCACAATTAATTTGTTAGGCTTGACTCTCTAAGGGTCCCCAGTGGAGTCGCCAACTGTCACGGCCTAAAATTTCGAGTATTTCTCGAATTCAATGGAGTCGCCACCAAAATTTATTTTAAAATTGAGAAAATATTGGGAAACCCAAAAAATAGAAAAAAAATAATAATAATAAAATGGTCTTTGAAACCAAATTTTGAGTTCAGGAGTCGATTTTGCGTAGGGAAGGTATTAGCACCTTATGACATCCGTTAAAATACGGTTACCTATAATTAATTGTGCAAGATTAATATTAACTTAAGTATATTTATTTCTCTTTATTATTAAATATGAATAACAATTATTATTAATTTTTTTAATATGATTTTGGAATAAATGTGTGCTTAAGAAATAAAGGACAAAAAAAGAAATTTTTTATTAATGTGCTTGACAAGAATGTGATCTTGCTCCTACGTATCCCCCGGTGCGAATGAGAAATCAAAGCTACGTAGTTCTTGATTAGAAAATGCGGATGCGTTGATTTTTTTTTTTAAAGAAAATTGGTTTTGTTATATAAAAAGGTTTTGACGAAAAAAGAAAATGAGCTTGTTTAATTTGAATAATTATTTTAAAATGCGAGTTTTATGACTATCAAGTTGTACAACTCGTTTCTCAAAACTCAGAATAAAAAGATGTATCATCTAATTAATAGGTAAACTAGGGTTTAAAATTGCACCTTCTGGGAGTTGGGAATTGCAGCGAGAATAGTCCGAAGTCCAGCCACAGGATTTTTATACCGAAAACGAGCTTCTTCAAGAGCGCCACCAGCACCGCCACCGGGAGCAGCGCCGTCGGCGTGTTGGCTGGAACTATCAGAATTGGTGTCTCCGTTTGAGGAAGGAGCGTTGGGAGAGGAGCAGCGGAAGGAGAAGTAGACCATAAAATGGGGTTCCAGATATACCTACAACAAAAACTCACTACCAAGACTAACAACCTTTAAAATCTCTCCATCTAAGGTAAATTAAGCCATCAAGATAATGTGTGTATGCCCCTGCCACAACCAACACATGAAAAATTTGGTGACTATGACCAGCAATATCAAACTTAGTATGTGAGATCAAGTTAGAAACATCATTTCCTAAACATACACAACAACAAATCAGAAATTCAAAACCCTAAGCGAAGTTAAAATCAGCTTCAACTCAAATCTTTGACTCTAAACAAACCCAAAATCAAGTGAACTAGAAAATCGAATTGAATTGTACCAAGATTAATGTCACAAACTAACGAGAAAGTAGCATTAGTGATAGAATCAAATACCTCAATAAATTGAAACTGAAATTGGCTTAAAAAGCTGAGAAATATTTGAGAAATGAGAAGCGCAAATCAACGTAAATGAGAAGCGCAAGCGTGAAGAATCTGTGGGAGAGAAAATGAAAATATGATAAGCAAATCCACAATTTTGAAGAATAGCATAAAATCCCTAATTTTGAACATATGAAAAACCCTAGCAATGATTTCAGAACACAAATATATTACTAATAGTCTCAATCGAATAATGAATCAACCAAATCACTAAACCCTAAACAATGTCATTTTGCGATACCATACCTTGTTGAGTTGATGATTGTTTACTGTAGTTGAAGGCCGAACAATGAGGTATTGGTGGCTCGGTTTGCGCCTTCGTGGAGGCCTTGGTGGTCGCTATTTGCGACGAAATGAGGAAGAGAAAAGAATCCACGCGCCGAGGGAGAAAGAAGAAGAGGTCTCAGCGGCTGAGAAGTTGAGATTTTGACTTTAAGGTTTACCAAGGTACTGTTGATTTGCATATAGATTTGAGTTTATTAGCCCTCTTTCACTAACATTATACGATAGTCGCAGTTTGTTAAATATAAGTACCTGTTAATGAAAATTTATATGATGTTAATGTTTAATTATCATTTTAATAGTTGCTATAATCATTTTCGTCCGTATTAATTTAGTATTAATTTAGTTTATGTAAATTGTATTTTTCATATATCTTTTGATAATAAATTATATATTTTGCATATAATTTTAGGAATTAAAATGATAGTTAACCATACTTAGATATTAAATTTAATTTTATTAAAAAAAATGTTTGCATTGAAACAAATAAACAACTCATGGTTAATTCAATTTGTATCTTGATTTTACGGTATATGTAACTGTACCGTAAATTAGTACAATAAATTAGTTACTTTTCATTAAATTATATTCAGAGTATCTCTTTGCTAATTATACTTTTCATTAAGTTATACTCAAAGTATCTCTTTGTTAATTATTTTTTCATCCGATTAGAGTATGATATATGACATTATTAGAGAAAGGGTACAATAATTTGAATGCCATCAATTTGTAAGTTATTGATATGTCATAACTCTCTCAAATAGTCTCCAAAGTGGTTACAGTAAAATAGATAACTCAATGCTAGTATAAAATTATTTTATATTGACGGTGTATATCTATTAAATTTTAAAAAGAAAAAATTCTAAGTTGTTTTACAATAATAGTGATAGATTATTCACAATCAACTATAATTGATCATATTAATTAGAAAAATATTAAATTAGGTAGGCATATTTCATTAATTTTATTTTTTAGAATTTTAAATTTTACATCACTTAAGTGTTCTTCACTTACCCACAATTTTCCAATAACTTAAACTCACATAAAGTAACATTTACTCAAAAAAAAAGAATTTTAAAACAAAATCTCATTTTTCTTAAAAAATATTTTCCCAAAAGTAAAAGTGTTAGTTCATAGAAATTTAATAACCTTCAAGAAAAATAAATAAAAACTACTTTATCTATTTAAAAAGTAAAAAATAAAAAAACAAGTTGGAATCAAATTTAGCAGAAAAATTACTCCCATAGAATTTTACCAAAGATAAATCCTAAGGAAAAACGTGAACTTTATTACGAAGATATAGTCACAATGTAAATTCGCAGCAAATGAAAACTTTACCGGCTGCGGAATCTAACACAGCATAAATATTCCTAAATTAATCGCGAGCTGCAGTAAAATTCTCAGGTATTACTGCGGAAATAGTTCCGCAAGAAAATCGCAGGATTTCCTAACTTAGTTGACTAACTTAGTTGATAAGTCTCCGTTAAAAACTTAATCGAGAAGTAACTTAGTTGACTAACTTAGTTGATAAGTTTCCGATAAAAGCTTAATCGAGAAGTAATTGTAAAAGATTTTTTAACAAAAAAAATATATTATTCTAATGAAATTTAATATATTTGGTCAAAGATTCCTTTAATTAAATCAAGTGGAAACTAAAATAAGGAGTAACGTCAATGATTTGGATTATCGATTTCCACATCTATCTTAATTACCATTTTAAGTAATAATTCATTTTCAATTTATTTTTGCTTGTTTTGTCAATATATAATTTATCTTAAATGCTTTTCTTCCTAGTTGTTTTTTTAAAAGGCAGGATATATTATTCAAATAAGAAAAAAAAATATGTAATCAATTAAATATACAATAAAATCATATCACTCTTTAAAATGATTTTTATGAAAATTATTATAAAATAGTATAAGTTATTTTGGACTCATTTTTATGATATTCAGTATTTTAGATATTAATTTTTAGAAATTTAAACATAATAAAAATTAATATTTTTTAAAAAATAACTCTTGAAAAGTTACTGAAAAGAATTGATTATTTCAAGGCATTTTGTAGATTTTTTGAAATTTTATTTTCAAAAGAATTTGTATTAAAAATGTGAAATACTTAAAATTAGTTTTTTTATGAGAAGTTACTCTAATAAACGGACCTATAATCTATCCATATGTCACCGCCATTCTTATTTTCGTACCTCAAATAATGATTTTTATTTAATTATCAATATAACAATACTTTTCTTTATTAATTTAATTAATTAATAAAATAAATATTGTTGTGTTGATGATACAACAACATAGTAGCATATGTCATCAAGAAAGTATATAGACTTGTGGCTTTTGAGGCAAAATTCCTTATGAAATTTCAATGATTACAAATTTTAATGATTAGATGACTAAGAGAATTCGATATATCTTGTTATAAATGTGTGTTTTTGAGTGTCCTCATTAAAACAAAAAAATTATACAAGATTAAGCACAAAAGAACAATGTGGAATTCAAGAGACAATCTCACAAAAGACTACAAAATGTTCAACACTGGAAGTTCACACTTCAAGACAATATGCTCACACTTCAAGAAATAAATCAAATGAACAAGGTCACTGAATCAGTAAAAGAATCTCACTTATACTTAAGAAGAAGAATATTCAAGATTTTCACAAGATCATTTAAGTCAAAGAAGAATATTCACTTTGATAAGCTATAGAACTCATATGATATGATAAATAAAGTATCAAAGAAATAAATGAGAAACTGAAGTTCAAGAAGATCCAAATAGTCCACCTTGAATAAATTCAAACTGCAATTTTATGAAGATTAGAAAGTTGCAAGATTAGAAGGTTTTTATGAAAAGTACAAGAGTACAAAAGTAACCGAAAGGTTGGTAACATCATTCAAGAGCTTAAATTAAGAGATAACTCACTTATCACAAAAGTGAAAAAGTTTGATTAAAAATTCATTAAACACACTCATGATCGATCATCATAGAAATACAAATCTAAAGTATATAAACAAACTAGTCATTCTCATGAGCTACACCACCTTAGATTGAAGGCTTGTCCGATATTTGGCACATGTTAGTGTTTGACACTAACACGACACCAATATATATAGTTACATTCAATCAATTATATTTTCATAAATTATTATATTTGACATCATGTTAGTGTCAATATTGTGTCTATGATCTCTGTCAGTCGAATAGAGTTATATTCACAGATAAGTTTTCTTCTATCAATATTGCTATTCGTATTTGCGTTGAATTTCGTCAAGCATTCTAGTTGATATTTCTTTTTTGAAAAATGTCTAATGTGTTTATCTTTCCTTTTTGTCGATTACTATTCGGGGAAAGAGTTCCTGAGATTAGATTCTCTTGATGTTGAAATAGCTATGGCATCAACAGGATGTTATTCTGTGTTGTTCACTAAAGGTTCGATCGCAATTCCATTTCATTTTTACCAGGTATTTCTATGGTGCATTGTTTAATTGTTTTGGTGTTGATGCAATCAATTTTTGTTCTTAGCGAATGTAGTTCATCAAATAAGTGGAATAATGGATTAAGATTTTGTTCATTTAGTCTTCACTTGGCTAATTCTAACTTATTTTGGTTCTTAGCCAATTTAGTTCATCCAATAAGTGCAATAATCTCAATGGATTAAAATGTTGGTCATTTTGGTCTTCACCCAATTTATACTTAGTCCATTGTGGTTCTTAGCCATTATAGTTTTATCCAACATGTGGAATCATCTCAATGTGTTAAGATTTTGGTCTTCACTTATACAAATCTCGAAACCGTCAAAACTAAATACTTGTGATCTCCTCATTCACTTTGCTAATTCTAACTCATTTTGGTTCTTAGACAATCAAGTTCATCCAATAAATACAATAGTTTTAATGGACTCATTTTGATTTTCACTTAAAACTTCTTTATTTATATATGATATATTAATGACTAATTAAAGTAAAAAGTTTATACTATTGGATCATTGAAAATAAAATTTCAAAGTCATAATTTGTCTATTTAGTTAATATTAAACCGTTGAATCCTAGAAGTTTAAATTTTGGGTTAAATAAATTAATAGTTCTTATAAAATTTTGAAATTTCTTTTTTAGTCTCAGTAAAAAAATTCACGCTTTTTTAGTCTCTATAAAATTATTCTACAAGCTATTTTAATACTTGCTGAAACGAAACATTCTTCAACTTTAAAATTTTTAATGATTTTTTTGCAAACATGTTTAGAACATTATTAAAAGATAATCTAGAAAACTTTATAATTTTTTTTAACTTGGGATGAATTAAATATGAATTTTTTAAATGTCATATATTCAAGAAAAAATTCCCAAAAATATGAATTTAAAAATCGAATTTTGAGCTCATTTTTTGTGAAAATACTTTTCATAGTGTTGTAAACGTGCATGCCAAAAATCATCCAAAAACATATTTTGATCCTCCAACAAGAATTAAAATTGGTTGCATAATAATTTTATATGGACTAAAATATGTGATTCATTTTTGTAGGGACTAAAAAAAATTCAAAAATTTTTAAGGACGAAAAACTTATTTAACCCTTAAATTTTTAAGAAATTGTCCATCTACTTAGTTAAGATTAAACTTACATGTCATTAACATTAGACTAAATATGACTTAGAAATTCTAATTTCGATGATCCAACTATTCAATCTTAACTAATTAGACGTACTATGACTTAGATATTTTACTTTGAATGATTCAACTGTTCAATCTTAACTAAACTTAGAAATTTTAATTTCAACAATCCAACTATTCAATCTAACATAAATAAACTAAATATGTGTAAGAAATTCCAATTTCGACGATTTAACGGTTCAATTTTAACTAATTAGACTGATTATATCTATCAATTTTAATTTCGATAATTCAACGGTTCAATCTTAACTAATTAGACTAAATATAATTAATAAGTTCTAATTTTAACGATCCAACAATTCAATCTAACCTAATTAAACTACATATGACTATGAAATTATAGTTATGATGATGCGGCGATTAAATCTTAACTTATCATACTACTTTGAATGATTCTACTGTTCAATCTTAACTAACTAGACTAAATATGACTTAGAAATTATAATTTCAATAATCCAACGGTTTAATCTAACCAAATTAGACTAAATATGTCTAAGATATTCCAATTTCGTTTATCCGATGGTTCAATCTTAACTTATTAGATTGAATATCATTTAGAAATTTTAATTTTTACGATTCAATGTTTCAATCTTAACTATCTAGACTAAATATAATTAAGAAATTCTAATTTCAATGATATGGCGATTAAATCTTAACTAATCAGACAAACTATAACTTTTAAATTTAAATTTCAATGATCAAATTGTTCAATATTAACTAATTAGACTGACTATTATTTAGAAATTCTAGTGTTGTCAATCTAGCGGTTTAATATTATATAATTAGACTAAATATCACTTAAAAATTATAATTTAAATGATTAGTGAGTTCAATCTAACTTAATTACACTAATTGTGACTTACAAATTTTAATTAACGGTTCAATCTAACTTAATTAAAGTAAATATAACTAAGAAATTATAATTTAATGATCCCACGATTCAATCTTAACTAAATAGATTGACTACGGTTTAGAAATTTTAACTTCGACCGTTCAATCTTAACTAATTAAACTAACTATTACTTAAATGCTAATGATAATGATCCAAAGGTTCAATCTATCCTAATTAGACGGACTATAATTTAGAAATTAATATTTCATATATAATTATATAAATATTTATATTATATATATTGTTATACCTTTTATTAGCTTTAAAAAAATTTAACTAACGTAATAATATATATTAGATTTGCTCACATTTTACACAAAAAGAACTTTTGTTTGGTTGCAAAGTATTGACCATAAAATTAAAGGTCACATGTTATATCCCATTTGATAGTGTTTTTGCGATCAATTATTATTTGTAGATTTTACTTTACTAAAAATGTTTATTTGTTCACTTCATCGTAGAATTTCTCTTTTTAAAAAGAAAGTTTGAAGGTTCGTATTTCTCTTTTCACTAAACACCTTTTTGTCACTTTAATTGTGTTCAAGTCTTCTCAACCTTCTAGTATAGTACAATCCAGTTATTGAAGAGGGTAACCACTACTGGACCAAGTTACGAAAGTGTTTAGATGAGTTTGGAATGAATTCTCACACACAAGTGTTTACACATATTACTCTCAGAAGATTTTTAGGTTTCTCAGCACTTATAGCTAATAAAAGAGATTTTCAATATTTTAAATTTGTAACGACACAAATTCTTTTCTAGTTTTACATTGTTGATCTATGTTTCTTTGTGATGATCACAAATTCTTTAATAGAGAGCCATTTAGTCCATTAGGGTTTCTGAAGATTGCATGAAATCAACATGTGAAATAACAAATTGTATCAAACCTTTTGTGATTTTGGATTAGCATTAAAAGTTTGTCCAAAATCCGTCTTTATTATTGTTTTAATGTATCTTGATAGAAAAGGGAGGATGACTAGAGGATGACAATATCAGAGGATGTTATGCACTTCTTCAGTCAGAGGATAACTCTACTATGAAGAGTATAAGATGGTGGCTTGATCAGATGGTTAAATTGGATGCCAAGATTATCATATGCAAAATCACTTAAGTTAACTTGTATTAAAAAATTCAGTAGAGGTGCTTTGAGAGTGAGCTTTTTAGAACCAGTTATATCTGAACATATATATCAGAGTGTTGTCGTGTGTAATTTGTTTAGCTTGTCTATTCATCAAAGGATGCAACGTAGAATCTTTTAAATCTTGTGACAAGTGTCAGTGCTCTTAAGTAAATTACTAGCACACTAAATTTTTCCCACTAAATAATTTCTACTATCATAAGAACAATTAAGCGTCATTGTTCTTAAATCATCTTGGTTCTAACAATCTCTCCCTTTTTTATGATGATAAACATCTACTTTTGTTAACAAATTTTCTTTATAATAAATTGATAAAATGAGATTTGTTCAAAGTAAAACACGTTGTTCAAAGTAAAATAGTAAAGCTCTTCCTTAATATGACCAGGTTGAAAAAAAAATTAGAGTATGATATTTTGACAAGAAATTTTTCTTACAAAACATACTCCTACTTTTCTCATCAGACAAAAAGAGCGATACATATACATAAAGCACACCAAAAAATATATTAGAGTGATGCAATAAAGAGTGCATAATACATAAAAGAGTGGGAAAAAAAACTAAGGGTGAGGATTGGTCAATCTAGCTAAGATCAGTCCTAAGTTATTCTGAATGGACTCATGATTCTTGGTTGTTTATTCCATGAACGCCTCACTTTTAGCTTTTAGTCGATCAAAGTTTTCCTTCTTAACAAATTGAGGTGGGTCAAATGCAGGTGCAAAAGGATTGGTAGAAGGACCTTTAGAGGCAGTCACTATAGATCTTGAGGCGATAGTAGCACGAACATCCAATGAAGGTAACTCAACATGTGAAATGATTAAAGGAAACTACAATGATGCCAAGGTACAAACCCCTGGTGGATTCAGATGAACATATTCCATGGGAAAGTTGTCTCTACTAGATAGATCTTTTGAAGTAGCAGTTTATTGCTTTTTTGTTTATTTGAGGGTGTAGAGGTGATAAAAGTAAGGCTTTTGTGTTTAGAAATGAGTTCAAAATGGTGTTGCAGTAGTTTCAAGTTCAAGTATTTACATAGCATTACCAGTAGCAAGATCACTATGAGAATGAATAAGCTTCGTACATGAATTTACCTTATGTCTCTTCCTCAAGTTGAGGCTAGCTTCTTCCACATTGGCATTTTATCATCACCTTCTTCCTTTAACATATAATATACCTTGAATGCTCTTTTCCCTTTCTTCTTCTCAAACTTTGGAGATGCTCATAGCAAAGGGAAGCAGTCTGGAGGCATTTTTTGACCAGAGTGGTACATCCACATATAATCTTGAATTACCTATTTGCTGCATTCCTCAAAGATTGGAGTGAATGAATCTCTAATCTAGAAAATAGTATCTTGAGATCCACTGGATTGTTATAATACGAAAACAAATGTGGCAAATTTATCTTAATCTTTTGGGAGATGTTCCTCATCAATCCTTTGTGCTATTTGCTTATGTGATCAACAGAGACACCTTTTAAAGTTTTCTTTAAAACTCACCACCGTGATCACTAAGAATAGTTATAATACAAAAAAAAAATTCATTTTGCACTTGTTTCTAGAAGGTAGTGAACACTTTATGTGACTCATCCTTGTGTCTAAGGAATTTTACCCATGTCAACCTGGAATAGTCATAAACAATAACAAGTCCATACTTTTTAGCACTGATAGTAGCAATTTGTAATGGACTAAATAAATCAAGGTGTGACAGTTGAAGTGGTCTAGAAATGGAAACTACATTCTTTGAAACAAAGGATGATATAGTTTGTTTCCCTTTCTGACATGCCTCACAAAGAACATCTGACTCAAATTTTAAATTTGGAAAACTTTTGATTAGGATAAGTCTTTTCAAGTTTGAGATTAATCTCAAGTTGGCATGTCCCAATCTCTTGTGCTAGATTAGTTTTTCTTTATTCACTGACATGTGACCCTTCATTTTTTGTTTTTCCAAATCTGATAACTTTATTTTGTAAATTTTGTTTTTCCTTTGACAAGAAAAAAATGTAGATCCATTTGTTTGACTAATTTCCTTACATGACTTTTGATTTAAGAAAATATTATAACCATTGTTACTTAATTGAGTTATGCTCGGTAGGTTATGCATTAGTCCTTTTACTAGTAGAACATTTTTAATAGATGGGAGAGAACCATTACCTATTGTGCCAAAACCTATGATATTACCCTTTTGATTTCCTCTAAATCCCACAAATCCTCCATCCTTGAGGGTCAAGTTTTGAAACATAGACTTTCCCCCTCACATGTCGTGAGCATCCACTGTCCAAGTACCATGACTAGTGTTTCAACTTTGTTGCTAAGGATATCTGCAAGATTAATTATTTTGTTTTTAGGTACCGACATTTGATTGGGTCCTAGTTTGTTAGTTCTAAAAGGTGTTTTGTCTTTCCAGGTTTTCAACATAGGACACGTTCTTTTATCATGACCTTTATTTAAGAAGTATACGCACGCAATTTCAGCTAACTTAATCGTCGGAGTTTCTACTGGTTCCTCCAAGCCAATACCTTTTCTGTTGTTTCTGCTAACACCAAGATCAGGTAAGCTTTTTTGCTTCTATCTATGCCATTTACTAGAAAATCTTGAAAAGCTTTTTCATACTTGACAAAATTACAAGTACTTATGAGGCTTTTGAGATGTTTTCCTTTAGAGTTATATTTTTGTTTTGTAAGTTTTCAAAGTCTTTTTCAACAGAGTCGTATTTGTTTGTTTAGATGGAATGAGCTTTTATAAATTATTTTAGTTTTGAGGAGACATCGTGATTCTTGTTCAGAAACTCATTTAACATAATTATAAGACTCTTCTTCTTTGTATTGAAGTCTTTTCTTTGAGAATGTTCCTTCTCAAGCTTAGGACACTCTTTCAATTGTCCTGGTTCTTTGCATTCATAGCGGGCGATTTTCCTTTTTTCGGATTTTTCTTAAGTTGCTCTAAAATTTATGGATCGTGCGATTTTCCTTTTTTCGGATTTTTCTTAAGAAGAATTTTTTAGGTTTCTCAACACTTATAGCTAATACAAGAGGTTCTCAAGAGTTTTTAATTTGGAACGATGAGAATTGTTTTCTTGTTTTATGTCGTTGATCTCTATTTGTTTGTGACAATCATTAATCCTTTTATAGAGCCATTTAGTCCATTAGGGTTTCTGATCGTTGTTGTGATTGCATGAAATCAGCAAGTGAAATAATAACCCATATCAAATCTTTATTCTAACACACCATTCTAGAAATATACCTTAAGACACAAATCCTACACTGTCAAATAATGTCGAATCTCTTCCAACAAAATCTTTAAAATGCCACCAAAGACACATTCCATTGATGTACATTCGTTTAGAAGAAACACAACATGTAGGTGCAACAGAGCCATTGACATTTAGTTTTCCCCAAGAGTTACTTGTAAGGCTATATATCTCCCATAAAGGGTGGTGGCAACTCGCTGTTATGGAATAGTGGCTTCTTTCTTTGGCCATGTGAGTATTAGTTTTAACCATGTAAGAATTTGTTTTGATCAAAAAGCCTTTTAGCAATTTGATAGCATTTCAACAAGTGTACTGAATCGTTGCAAGTAATAATAAAACGGTAGTACCGAGTGTTGAACTCAAGGATTGCGTTTTACTATCAATTATATTTAATTACTAAAATTGAACAAAAAGTTCCCAAATTGATTGAAGTAATATTTAAAATTAACAACAGTAATAAAATTGATCCTTTATAATGAGAAAAATGTCAGGGATGAGTCTCACTTCGAATCCAACCTTGGTGTCTAATTTGTTCCTAGTTACTGAATTCCTTTATTGAATTATTACCGAATTCTCGTTATTATTCTTGCCCTAATGTCTTAGTGACAGAACCTTTAATTCCAAAGTAACCCCTAATTCCTTAGTGGATTTAAGATTAGAATTAAGCCTTACCGTACAAGAATTCTCTTGTTAAACTATTGTCCTTGCATCTAATTTAATTGGTTTCATGAGCTGCATCTATCCCTAGACTACAAATTCATGAATTCCACTTCCGTTTCAAAATACGAATCGTAGAACATTTTAATGTTGATCAAGCAATAAAAAGCATTAAGCACAGAGATGAGAAAAATAATTCAATAAACTCATTCATATAACTAGAAATCAAATCAGAAAAATAAGAGATTCATCTTGTTACACTCCTTCCTAACAAATAGGGTTTAATTACTCATGACAAAGATAGAAAATATAGAGATTAGAGAAGAATTACAAGAAATATTCATGAATGATTCTTGATAAAACTGCTCCAATGGTGTTAGCAATGGCCGTCTTTGAGTTTCTCTGCTAGGGCACAAGTCTCCCCACTTCCCAATAGTAAAAAAGATACCTTAAAAGTGACAAAAACGAGTTTAAATATGTTACTTTGCGCGTCACGCGCTTCGGGCGTGCTTCAGGCGTGAAATGTCAGTGGCCTCAGCGTGAAATGCGCTTCGAGCGCGCTTTGGGCGCGCTTCAAGCTCACATCATCTTCTGTCTGGCGTTTAGTGCATTTTTCTCCTAATTTGAGTTTGATTTGGTTTTGATGTCTTCATGAAAGTTGTAGCTATGAATCTTAGATTTCATTTGCACTTGGTTTGACTCCAATTGGACATCTACAACTCCAGATATGGTTGAAATACTCCACATAGGTCATGTTGTTTTGTCATCAAAATTCAGCACTACACTAAAACAAAGTAACAACATAAAACTTCGAAAAATCTCTACTTAATCAAGGAAATAAGAAAATAAACATTTCATTAAATCAAATAACTAAAATCAACAAAATATATTAAATAACTCTTTAAATTACTAATGAATAAAAGATAACTAAGACTAAAAACAATGAAAAATATGCATATGATGAAGAGTCATCACAACCCCAAACTTAATCTATTACTTGTCTCCAAGCAACAATTAATTTCAAATTTGGTTCAATTAATTTCAAACTCAATTCTTAAAGTCCCAGCTACTACAAAACATTCATGATGCTCCATGATTGTTTAAAAAAAAAAAAAGAACACAATTTGTACACTTTAGCATTCATTCATCAAGTTCAATTCTCTCTTCACACAATCTCACCAAAATTTCTCTCAAGTGTTTAGAAGGGTTTTGAATTTATCACTCAAATCCTAGAACATGCATCACGCTACCATAGGCTTGAAAAAATTCTAGTTAGCAAACACAATGCAACAAACACATACACTTTTGGAGGACTTTCGGGTTATAATGGGGCTTAGGTAAGGGTAGGACATTTTGGGATAGTAGGCTTTACTACTTGGAGTTAGGTATACATTTTCAAATTATTCTACCACTTTTTTTTTTCACATTTCATTGTGGAGATTCTCAAACATTGACAAAAAAACCAAGATATTATTTATCAAAGTACACAAACTGATTTTATTTTTTTATATATATTTTTTTTTTGGGTTCCACCACCCCAAACTTAAAAGGTTGCTATCCCATGAGCAACCCCAAACTTATAATTTTACCAAGACAAGACAAAAAAATTCCTACCTAACTCCAAGTAAGGTGATGTAATTAAAGTCAGGTATTTGGTTTGTAATGTGGCTTGTAACAAAAAGAAAGGGCAAGGCTTAAAGGGACTAGCAAAGGATAACATCTCATAGGGTAGTTAGAAAGGCTCAAACGACCAAACAAAAATTTCCTCAGTGTATGCATAAATAAAGAATTAACAAAATTGCCTCAGTGTATGCATAAACGACCAAACATTTTCATAGTGCAAGTTCTGAAGGGATAACACATGTCTAGATAATCACACAACAAAGAATTAAAGTGTTTAAGACCAAAAGCTCACAGCTAGGATAATAAGAGAGAGTATGAACTGTCAAAATAATGCCAAACATGTCACTGAAAAGTTAAAATTTTTTTTTTGAAAAATTGATGGCAAGTTAGACTTCTACAACCACAAAGTAATCCACAATGTATGCATTAGTGAAACTCGTCGAATTGAGCAATAACATGAGCAAAGAGAGAGAATTTAGATTTCAAAATCCCAAACAGAACTTAAGATCAAATGCAAGTTATTACAACTTCTTCATCATAGTACACATTTAGTGAAAGGAAAGAAAGAAAAGCAAGAAAAATAACATAAAAAAAAAACAAACAAAAACAAACAAACGAAGAAAAAGAAAAGAAAACTTATCTCAGTTGGGTAATTCAAGGGGCCTTGCTTAGGTCATCCGCTCCGGTACCACTATAGTCGCCAGTATACTGGTGCGGTGAGAATAAATCATAATAAAACATGCCTCCTGGTGACTATTGAGATGAAGCAAAAGTGCGATAGAGATTTGTCATCCCCAGTTCTATTCTGGCCTGTCCATCTCGTTGATCGATCCTCAATTGTTGCATCATAGTTTCCAGCCTGCCAAATCTTTCCTCGGTGGAGAGCCGTGGTGGATGTTCAGGATGGCCATGTGGCCCCTGTGGATCAGTATTTTCTACGGTCGGCATCGCTGCTTGTGGAGCCACAGAGTATTTTTCTATCCACTTACCAGTGATTGGGGTAGTAGGTTTCACCATATCTTCACCCTATTTAAGTGACACTCGCACCTGCTCACAGAGTTTGCTTATCAGGGAAGCATGATTGAAGTAGCCTTCCGGAGGATCAAGAATTGTTGTCCCCGCAAAGATCATGAGCTAGCAACATGCCTACATTAATTCAGTCACCCTTCAAGATAGTAGCTAGTAGACATGCTCTCTGAACTGTTATTTTCTGATACATTTGAACATAGCAGCAATATATGATGAACAAAGGTACTCCATGATTTTGCAATTGGAGTGAGATCCAACGAGCGCAGTTTTCGAGGTGTGCCATCTCTATTTCGTACCCAATATGTGCCTGGTCTGCATAAGATGTGTAAGATCTCCCGAGTGTCTATTATTTTGAGGTTGTCCTCCATTTCTTGAAAGCGGCAGTCCTTATAGGTCGGTAGGCCAAATATTTCATTTATATCTTGAGGCGTGAAGGGCACCTTTTTTACTCTCACATAACTCACAAATTGATCATATGAAATTGGTGTGTCAGACTTCAGATCAGAGGCATTGGAGAAGAATTCCACTACGAGTGGTTTGCTTGCTTTTGTAACAAATGTGGTCAGCTTCTCCCATCCTCTGGTCGCAATCATCGCCTGGATGTCAATAAATTCATTTTCTTCCAATTCAAAGTTTTTCTCACTCACAAACTTCTTGATTGTGGGGAGTTTGGCATGAAACTCTTGTGTTGCCATGGTCTTGAATAAAAACGTATCGTGTAATTGAGAAGACGATGTATTTGTGACCTTAGTGCGTTTTGCTTTATGTTGGGCTGCCATTAGGTCTTGCAAAATAATTAAGCCCATCTAGGATTCAAAACATTCAAGGTTAGAGAGAATTAGTTTGAGCATGCATCCCCTTGGCAAAACAACCACAATAGTTGCCCATAATTTATCCAACAAAATTCTGAAAGATAACAATGCACATAGATTGATCGTTGACAAATTAAGATTCAAAAGTGGTTGTGTCATTTTCTCAAACAGTTGGAGTGCATTACAGAATTTGTGGTGATAAAGATGCAAAAGTGGTTGTGTCATTTTCTCAAACAGTTGGAGTGCATTACAGGTTTTGTGGTAATTAAGATGCAAAAGTGGTTGTGTCATTTTCTCAAACAGTTGGAGTGCATCACATATTTTGTATTCAAAACAAAGCATGAAATAAGTGAACAATCCACAGTCATAAGTGAGCAATCTCTACCACTAACACTAACACAAATTCGAATTCAGACAACCCACATGCATCAATGAACAATCCCTACTACTAGCATAAATTCGAATTTAGACAAATCACATTCATCAAGAAGGACAAGAAGGAGTTGAGAGTAACACTTCGAGAAAACTTACTTGATAATAGAGATAAGGGAGGAAGACTTACCTTTGTTGAGCTGAGAACTAGACTTGGGGAAGTGATAGAGAGATACGCACCAGTGGACTATTGTGGGGGAGAGGGGTTTGGGGAAAAATTTGAGAGGCAGGGGTTTTAATACGTTTGAGGCGCGGATGGGCAGGGACTCAACGCTGAAATGCGCTTAGGGCGCACTTGAGACGCAGATGGGCAGAGACTCAACCCTGAAATGCGCTTGGGGCGCGTTTGAGGCGCGAATTGGCCTAATTAACACAACGAACTTCACTCCCTGAACACCTTTTTATTGCTTAATCAACATTAAAATGTTCTACGATTCGTATTTTGAAACGTAAGTGGACTTTACGAATGCTTGAGATGAGAAATTCATGAATTTGTAGTGTAGGGATAAATGCAGGTCATGAAACCAATTAAATTAGATGCAAAGACAATAGTTTAACAAGAGAATTCTTGTACGGTAAGACTTAATTCTAATCTTAAATCCACTAAGGAATTAGGGGTTACTTTGGAATTAAAGGTTCTGTCACTAAGACATTAGGGTAAGAATAATAACGAGAATTCGGTAATAATTCAATAAAGGAATTCAGTAACTAGGAACAAATTAGATACCAAGGTTGGATTCGAAGTGAGACTCATCACTGACATTTTTCTCATTATAAAGGATCAATTTTATTACTGTTGTAAATTTTAAATATTACTTCAATCAATTTGGGAACTTTTTGTTCAATTTTAGTAATTAAATATAATTTGATAGTAAAACGCAATCCATGAGTTCGACACTCGGTACTACCGTTTTATTATTACTTGCAACGATTCAGTACACTTGCTGAAACGCTATCAAGTTTTTGGCGCCGTTGCCGGGGATTGCCATATCACTATTGAGTATAATTTATTTACTTAATTGAAATTTTTTGCTCTGCAATAAAATTTTTGTTTTTAGTTTAATTATTTATTTTTCTTTATTTTAAAACTTTTCATTACTCACGATTTGTCTAACCTTGTATGCGAGGCCAGTCCTCAGTTGAACTTATCTTTGATCCAGAAATTGAAAAAACTGCCAAAGCAAATCGAAAGGCGGTTCGAGAAAGGAGACAAAGGGAAAGACAGTTAGTAGTGGAAGAAGAGGATTTGGGGGATTTCTTCATAACTGCAGAAATGGCCGATCCACCACCACCTGAACGCACCCTCGACGAGTATGGGAATCGAAATAGAAACCGTGCTCGATTGGCTATCCATAACACTCAGATGACAGTTAACAAGTTTGAAGTAAGCCCCGCTCTATTCCGAGTGTTGAAGGAGATTCATTTTTCCGGTAAACATAACGAAGACGCCAATAGACACCTCACAAACTTCTTTGAATTATGTGAAACAGTGAAAGTGGATGGTTTTTCTGAAGAAGGCAAAAGATTGAGATTATTTCCATTGTCGTTGAAAGATGATGCTAAGGAGTGGCTTAACTCCTTTCCTGCCAGTAGCATCACCACGTGGGATGACCTTGAAGATAAGTTCTTGGAACAATACTTTCCCCCAGTTGTGTTCGTTAAAAAGAGGCAAGAGATTTCCAGTTACAAACAGAAAGAGGGAGAATCTCTTCGTGACACTTACAGGAGGTTCAAGAGTTTGCTAGCAGGATGCCCGAATCACGCTTATGACAACACTGCTCAGATGCAAATATTCTGTAATGGTTTGAGGCCTAGAACTAGAATTATGTTGGATGCTACAGCAGGTGGTTCTTTGAATTACAAGACTGCATCATAAGCACACAAAATTATTGAGATTATGGCATCAAATGAACAAATGATGTTGTATGATAGAGGTGGTGGGTCAACAAGTGGTATACTGGAATTTAATGTTATGGATGCTGGGTTGGATCCAGGCAGGTTGCCATCAAAACAGATAGAAGATGTTATCGCCGCTGAGATAAACAAGGGGATGGCAGCTCTAAATATACAACCCCAAGTTGCCCTGTCAAATTATTAAAACATACAGGTTGTAACTTTTGTGGGGGAGCACACAAAAATGGAGCTTGTGAAGCACTGGATGAAAATGATATAGAAGAACTAGAAGAGGTGAATTTTGTGGGCAACAATGGGAAGCGGAATAATCCCTACTCTGGTACGTACAATCCGGGTTGGAGAAATCATCCAAATTTTTCATGGAAAGATCAATAGGGTGGATCTCAAGGTCAACTAGGAGCTCAAGCAAATCAAGCTCCACCTCGAAAACCTGCTTGGGAGAGTGCTATTGAGAAGTTAGTAGCAAGCACAAGTTCTTTCATAGAAGAGTCAAGGGCCATCAAGAAAAATCACTCAACATCATTAAAGAATCTAGAGACCCAACTGGGTCAACTTGCTTAACAAATGGCACAAAGAGCGCCTGGAAAATTGCCTAGTGACATAGTTCTGAATCCGCGAAATAATGTCAATGTCGTGACAACGACAAGTGGCAAGCTAAGTGAACAAGTACCACCTAAAGCCAAACAGAGTGAAAGTACTTCAACTTCAACCCACTCGGAGGAAATGGTCACCCCGACATCAGTTGAGGAGCACATCGCTCTTGAAAAGGAGGAAGAACCTGTGGTACAGAAAAAGGAGACACTGCCAAAACCAGAAATTCAACTTCCGTTTCCTCAAAGATAAAAAAGGAAGAAATTGAAAAACAATTCGGTAAATTTCTTGATGTTTTTAAAAAATTGCAAATCAACATTCCTTTTGCAGAAGCATTAGAACAAATGCCGACATATGCCAAGTTCATGAAGGAGATTCTGTCAAAGAAAAGAAAAATTGGCGATGAAACAGTGATGCTCACCGAAGAGTGTAGTGTTATCCTACAGAGGAAGCTGCCACCGAAGCTCAAGGATCCTGGAAGCTTCTCCATCCCTTGCGCTATTGGAAATAGAACTTTTGGGAAGACCCTGTGTGATCTTGGGGCTAGTGTAAGCCTTATGGGGTGGTAGAAGATGTGTTAGTCAAAGTGGATAAGTTCATTTTTCTAGTGGATTTCGTGGTACTAGACATGGAGGAGGACAATGACATTCCCTTGATTTTGGGGAGACCGTTCTTAGCAACTGGGCGAGCTATGATTCATGTAGCTGATGGCACCTTAACCTTAAAGGTAAATGAAGAAACCGTCACTTTCAACATCCTAAAAGCCATGGAACATTCAAAAGAAAGAGAAGGATGCAATCGAATCGAGATCTTAGATGCGATAGTAGATGCAGAAATTGAGCATCAAGCACCCATTTTGCCACTAAAAAAAGTGTTATGCCTACCCCAAGATGTTGTTAAAGAAAATGAAGATCCAAAGGTGAAAGAGGTTTTGGCCATGTTACAAGCATCACCATCCTACTCCCCTCGTTTCTCCACTAGATGGGAAGAGTTGAAAGGGAATGAAGACAAGTCCTTAGAGAAAAAGAAAGAGACACCACTGATTGAACTCAAGCAGTTGCCTCCTCATTTGAAATATGTATTCCTGGGTGAAAAAGATAAGAATCCAGCCATCATTAGTGCAAGCTTGAGTGAGTTACAAGAAGAGAAGTTGTTGAGGATTCTGCAGAAGCATAAGTGTGCCATCGGTTGGTCCATTGAGGACTTGAAGGGAATTAGCCCGGCTTTTTGCATGCACAAAATCCTAATGGAGGACAATCACAATCCGGTTGTACAACCCCAAAGAAGACTGAATCCGACAATGAAAGAAGTGATTAGGAAAGAAGTGGTAACTGTCATCACAAACGAAAAGAACGAGCTAATTCCTACACAAACGGTTATAGGGCGGAGAGTTTGTATTGATTATAGAAGATTGAACAGTGCTACGCGGAATGATCATTTCCCTCTCCCTTTCATTGACCAGATGCTTGAGCGGCTAGCTGGACATGAATATTACTGCTTCCTATATGGCTATTCGGGATACAATCAGATAGCGGTTGCACCTGAGGATCAAGAGAAAACTGCATTTACATGTCCGTATGGGGTGTTTGCTTATCGGCGGATGTCGTTCGGGCTGTGTAATGCACCTGCCACTTTTCAAAGGTGCATGATGTCCATATTCTCTAATATGATTGAGAAACATATCGAAGTATTTATGGACGACTTTTCTGTCTTTGGTTCATCTTTTGATAATTGTTTGATTAATCTGTCTCTTGTATTAGAAAGGTGTGAAAAATCCAACTTCATCCTAAACTGGGAAAAATGTCATTTTATGGTAAGAGAGGGAATTGTATTAGGCCACCGAATCTCCCACAAGGGGATCGAGGTTGACAAGGCCAAAGTTGAAGTTATTGAAAAACTTCCCCCTCCTCCCAACGAAAAAGGCATTAGAAGCTTTTTAGGCCATGCTGGATTTTATAGAAGGTTTATAAAAGAATTTTCAAAAATTGCAAAACCGCTTACAAACCTACTTGTGAAAGACACACCTTTCAAATTCAATGAGGATTGTTTGAATGCTTTTAACAATTTGAA
This sequence comes from Cicer yamashitae, assembly GCA_037974755.1. Taxonomy (NCBI): domain Eukaryota; kingdom Viridiplantae; phylum Streptophyta; class Magnoliopsida; order Fabales; family Fabaceae; genus Cicer; species Cicer yamashitae. The sequence goes on along the minus strand of JBBPBQ010020323.1, from coordinate 47,656,071 downwards.
AAATAAGTTGATAACTGCCCCCATTATCACTGCACCTGATTGGTCACTACCTTTTGAAATCATGTGTGATGCTAGTGATAATGCTATCGGGGCAGTCCTGGGACAAAGAAAGGATAAGTTGTTGCATGTAATCTACTATGCTGGTCATGTTTTGAATCAGGCACAACACAATTATGCCACGACTGAAAAAGAATTATTAGCTGTAGTTTATGCTTTTGATAAATTTTGATCTTATTTATTAGGATCGAAAGTTATTGTTTACACTAATCATGTTGCGATGACGTATTTGTTTACTAAGCAGGAATCGAAGCCAAGGCTACTCAAATGGATTCTATTACTACAAGAGTTCGACATTGAGATCCGAGATAAGAATGGATCAGAGAACACTGTAGCTGACATCTATCTCGATTGGACAAAGTGGAGGAGGATGATGACACTAGACCGATTCGAGACCAATTCGCTGATGAGAACATCTTCGCAATTGCCAAGGCACCTTGGTTCGCTGACTTTGCTAATTTTAAGGTAGGTGAGGCAATTCCATCTGATTTCACCTACCAACAACGGAAGAAAGTTTATCCATGATGCCAAATTCTATGTATGGGATGAACCCTTTCGTACAAAAGAGGAGTGGATGGGTTGTTGCGAAGGTGTGTGCCCGAGGAGGACCAAGAAAAGGTATTGTGGCACTGCCACAACTCTGATTATGGGGGTCATTTTAGTGGTGATCAAACTACAGCAAAAGTTCTCCAATCAGGACTATTCTGGCCTTCATTGTTTAAAGATGCATTCAACTATGTGAAGAAGTGCAATTGATGTCAGCGCACCGGTAACATTTCTAAACGGGATGAGATGCTTCAAAATCCTATATTAGAAGTAGAAGTGTTCGATGTGTGGGGTATTGACTTCATGGGTCCATTCCCATCCTCATATGCAAAAGTTTATATTTTGGTGGCGGTGGATTATGTCTCAAAGTGGGTTGAAGCAGTTGCTACACCAACCAATGATTCGCAACAGGTCATCACATTTCTCAAGAAGAATATATTCGCGCGTTTAGGCGTGCCTCGAGCTTTGATTAGTGACGATGGCACTCACTTTCTAAACCAGAAAATGGAGTACCTTCTAAGGAAATATAATGTGCATCATAGGGTGGCAACCCCATATCACCCACAAACTAGTGGACAAGTTGAAGTATCCAACAGGCAGCTTAAGCGAATCCTTGAAAAGACAGTGAATGCTTCAAGAAAAGATTGGTCAACGAAACTTGATGATGCACTTTGCGCCTATCGAACAGCTTTCAAGACCCCCCTTGGTATGTCGCCGTATCAAATAGTCTATGGTAAAGCCTGTCATTTGCCTTTCGAATTGGAGCATCAAGATTAAAGTTGTTTCCAGGAAAACTAAAGTCAAGATGGTCGGGCCCTTTCAAAATAATCAAGGTATTTCCATACGGTGCAGTGGAGTTAAAAGATACACACTCAAATCGGAGTTTCAAGGTGAATGGACAAAGACTCAAACCTTACTTAGGGGGAGAGTCAAAACTTTCAATGGAGTCCATCAATCTGATCACAACATGAAGAGTGGAATGTCAAGCTCAAGACACTAAACAAGCGCTTATTGGGTGGCAACCCAAATTCGTATCCTTTTAATCTGCATCCTTTTTTTCTTCTTCGTTTTGTGCATTTCATTCTCATTTTAATTCCTTCAGTTTTTTCTTTTTTTTTTCGTTATTAATTGTTAGTTGTATTCGTTCTTGATGTTCCGTACGCTCAAGAAACCAAAAGGTGTTTAGGGAGTGAAGTTCATTGTGTCAATTAGGCCAATCCACGCCTCAAGTGCGCCCCAAACGCATTTCAGCGCCGAGTCCCTGCCAACTGCGCCTCAAGCGCATTTCAGCGCTAAGCCCCTGCCAATCCGCGCCCCAAGCGCATTTCAGCGCTGAGTCCCTGCCCATCCGCGCCTCAAGCGCGCCCCAATCTCATTAAGCACAGAGATGAGAAAAATAATTCAACAAACTCATTCATATAACTAGAAATCAAATCAGAAAAATAAGGGTTTCATCTTGTTACACTCATCCCTAACAAATAGGGTTTAGTTACTCATGACAGAGATAGAAAAGATAGAGATTAGAGAAGAATTACAAGAAAGATTCATGAATTATTCTTGATAAAACTGCTCCAATGGTGTTAGCAATGGCAGTCTTTGAGTTTCTCTGCTAGGGCACAAGTCTCCCTACTTCCCAATAGTCAAAAAGATATCTCAAAAGTGACAAAAACGAGTTTAAATATGTTGCTTTGTGCGTCACGCGCTTTAGGCGTGAAATGTCAGTGGCCTTAGCGCGAAATGCGCTTCGGGCGCGCTTCTAGCGCACAACACCTTTTGCCTGGCGTTTAGTGCATTGGTCTCCTAGTTTGAGTTCGAATATGGTTTTGATGTCTTCATGAAAGTTGTAGCTATGGATCTTAGCTTTCATTTTCACTTGGTTTGACTTCAATTGGACATCTACAACTCCAGATATGGCTGAAATACTCCACATAGGTCATGTTGATTTCTCACCAAAATTCAGCACTGCACTAAAACAAAGTAACAACATAAAACTACGAAAAATCTCTACTTACTCAAGGAAATAAAAAGATAAACATTTCATTAAATCAAATAAATAAAATCAACAAAATAAATTAAATAACTCTTTAAATTACTAATGAATAAAAGATAACTAAGACTAAAAACAATGAAAAATATGCATATGATGAAGAGTCATCACAATTCTTCCAATGATGGTTATCTAATCCTAATATTGGAGGATGTCCTTGATAGCGTTAGCGGCTCAGGTCATCATTAGCATGCATTCATATATATATATATAAGATATGATCTAGGAGACAAACATATAAAAGATGGTTTCTTGGTGGTTTGCTATGTAAATGTTGTTTGTGGTATTAACATATATGTTACAATTTCACTCATTTAAATTATTTTGTAATTTTCACATAGAGCATTTATATACATATACGAGATAAGTTAGTTACTTAGGTTGCACTAATGAGACGTTGGGGTGTCTAGAACTTGATATTTTAATGAGATACATTATATATTTGTTTAAACTATTTTATATTCTTCTTACCAAATTACTTGCAAAAAAAAATCCGCATGAAATATTTTGGAGTTTTGCAGACAAGTAAATTCTTATCAAATTTTTGTATTTGCCATAAATTTTGTTGTGAATGTTTTGCGTACGAAATTTTGCAGAAAAATTCTAAGATAATATTATCCTTTTTAAATTTTTGAAAAATTCTGCACGTAGGAAATTACATGCCAAAACAAATTTTATTTAGTAATTTTAATACTCTGTCAATACAAAATATATTATTTATTAAGCACATTTTTTGTTAATTTAAAAAAGAAAGGTTAGATTAAATAACTTTAAAATACAAATATATTAAAAAAATTACATTTGAAGATTAGAAAAAACTAAAACTTTAGTAAAAAACAAAAACTTAAACCTAATTAGAAGTAAAAGAATAAGAGAAAATAAACTCTAAAAAAACGAAAATCAAAAGCTTTTGTTCTCCATTTCCATTTCCATTTCAATTTGGGTAACTTTAAGCTCACCCCATCCATTCATTCTCATTCTATTTTACTTCCATTTTCGTGACCTGGACATCCTTTCTCGCCATTTGTTGTGACGCCGTTATTGCTTCATTCTCTATGTCGTATTGTGATATCGACATCATCATAGTGTGATATCAACGTGATATTGACACCATCATATTTTGATATCGATGTTGTATAGTGAGATCGACGTTGTTGTACTGTGATATCGATGTCATAATGGGAGATGGATGCAACCATATTTTGACAACAAAGTCGTACTGTGAGATCGACAGCATCGTATTATGATATTAACTCTATATTAGGAGATTGATGCCGCTATTTTTTAGGGTATAAAAAAGGGCAAAGACTAAGAAAAATTACAAAGCTAAAGGAACATCTCAATACATGAAAGCTTCAAAAATACCATCAAAAAGAAAACTATGGAGCTCTCGCGTAGGATTCTCCGTAGCACACAAATTAAAAGAGTGTAATGTCAAACTAAAATTAGGAAACCAATCAGTAGCTTGATTTCCTTCCCACTAGATGTGGTTGATCTCAACATGCCAACTCATATTCTATAGTTCACGAATGCGACAAATAAGAATTGGGATATTTCCATTGATTTTGCAGTTACCATTCACCTTTTTCTACTAAAACCTTAAAATCGCTCTCCACTTAAAGGTGCGTAATCCTATGTCGATGAGCCACCTCAATACCCATATACATACCCCACATCTCAACATGTAAGGCATCAAATTGTTTTCATGAAGAAGGCCTCCACACTCAAAAAGATTAATCGAGTTTCTGTGTGCGTCGTTGCTAATGAGTTTGATTCATCCTTCTTGCGGTCTCTTCCAGCCAATGAATATAATGTCCATTTATTGAGGCCTACTTGTCAAGTGAGGAACTTTGCATCTCTCTACCTCCTTTGACATCTTGATAATCTCATGAGTTTGATTCCCCAAACTATGAAATACATCAACAAGCTACCATAAAGATCATTTTCCATTTCAGCTCGAGGTTGTCAATGATTTAATCCCTGCATGATCCTTCAACCTGATCCAAATTTGTGTTTCATGAATGAAGTCTCTTATAACATGATTGATTGATTGATTCGTCTTTATTCTCGCAAATAGAAAACATGGGTGAAACACCGATACCCAACCGACTACGACAATAGTTTTTTAGGAGGCGATCATCGGCAACAAACCACATGAAGGTTTGGATTTTGTGCGGATCCTTCCACTTCCCATCTATAACTGTTATTCGCTCCCTCCAGAGATTATAAGGGCTCTAAACAGTGAAATGACGAGTATTAGTACCACCCCACCTAATGGAGTCTGGGACACCAGTATCTATAGGTGCTAGAATAGCCAAGAACTAGTTCACCATGTTAACAAGAAGATGGTTGTTTAGGAAATTGATGTCTCAAGTCCTTGTGGTCGTCAAGGCATCTTTCACAGTTAATGTGGTGTCTATAGTCAGCCCGATAGAGGTACTCATGATAGAGTGCCCGTCAGGCATCCTTTTGTCAAGCCAGAAATTAATGTGATGCCCATTGCCCAAATGCCAAACAGCATGGGCAAGCAACAAACCCAAAGATCATTCTCTCTCTGCCATACTTGTTGTATAGGACTTTGCACCATAGTCATCAAGTTTATTAATCGAATTCCAAAACATTTTCATGAGTTAAGCTTCATTTATCTATTGTGGACTCCTTATCTAAAGACCTCCATCCATTTTAGGAAAGCAACAAACCTCCCAGCTAATCAGATGCGGCTTATGAGTTTGGTCTGTATCCCCAAACATAAAACCTCTTTGAATTTTCTCCACCTCATCCCACAAAGTCAAAGGAAGCTTGGCATATTGCATATGATAATATATAATGGAACTAAGCACAAATTTTGACAAGGTGAGTCTAGCAACCATGCTAAGACACTGATGCTTCTAACCACTCAACTTACTTTGAATTTTACCAATAATATGATTGAACTCTCCTCTGGTATCCCTCCCCGGATCAATGTTGGCCCCCAAATATCTATCCACATTGGTAACCAGAGTATATGTTATGTGTTGCAAAATATCATTCCTAAGTTGTTGGCCAACATTTTTAGAGAAAAAGATTTGAGTTTTTTTCCTGTCAATTTTTTGTCCAAAAGTATCTTAACAATTCATGATACAATGAGCTTGTTCAATAGAGGCCATTATAAATAGTAGCATATCATCAACAAAGAGCAGGTGAGAAATTTGTGAACAGATATACCTGTACGCATAGGTTTCCAATAGTTAGCTTCCACTTGGTCAGCGATAATATAAGAGATATGCTCCATACAATTTACAAAAAGGTAAGGGGAAAGGGGGTTCCCTTGTCTAATGTCTCTTGTAGGAGAAAAACTACCAGTTTTATCGCCATTCCATAAAATCTTGGGGGGAGTAATGCAATGATTAACAATAGGAATAAGAGTTAAAGGAAACTTACAATCAACCAAACAATTCTCATCAAAATTCCAATTTAGGTTGTCCTGAGCTTTTTTGAGATCAATTTTGATTGACAGAAAACCATTATTACCTTTCATTTGAGTCATAGAATGTACCATCTCTTGAGCCACCACAATATTATGAAGAATGGTACATCCTAGAGTAAAGCTAGATTGATAAGGTGAAATAATAACATCTAAATGAGGTTTAATTCTATTCACAATCACCTTGGTAATAATTTTATAAATAACATTACATATGGAAATAGGGCGAAATTGAGAAATGGAGTCAAGTTTATCAACTTTAGGAATAAAAACAAGCATAGTCTTATTAATAGAAGATATAAGAGAAGGGTTTGGCCACACTTGATTGGCATATTGGTAAATAGAATCCCCCACCGTATCCCAACTTTGTTGGAAGAATAAAGTAGGGTATCCATCCTCACTCGAGGTCTTGTAGGGACCTATCTCAAATGAATGCAATACTACTACGACTACTACTTGTTTTGTTTCTATTTCAATCTTCTGTGTTAGAAGCTAATAACTCTCCCAATATTCCACCATCTACACAAACACTACAATTTCCACCTTTACATATTAATTAATCTTATAATCCAATTCTCAAAAAAGCTAAAAAGTATCGTCCTCCTCTATCGTCACCACCACCACCTTCCTATGCACCTACCTTTGACCACTTTGTGTTGGCCGAAACATGGTCATCAACCTTTTGCAAAATTAGTTCTTGTGTTAATCCAATTTTACCACCAATTTCCACCTTTTCAATGCAATAAAAAATCACATCAAATTCGAGCCACAAATTTTTAAATCACCTCAAAAAATATCAATTAAATTTTTATTAAAATCAGAGTCTGTTTCAAATTTTGTTGTTGAATAAATTTTACTCAATTGTTTAAAACATAAATTTTCAATGAAAATTTTATTTCTACATACAAAATTATCTTAGTCATGAAAATAATTTCACAAAAATAATTTCACCTCTAATAAAATAAAATAACACTAACAAAACCACAATTGTGATAATTTATGTATAAAAAATACAAAAACAATTAAATCACACTAACAAAACCAAAATTGTGATAATTAACGTATAACAAAAGTACATAAACAACAAATTGCATGTAGAGAGAAAAACATAAGAAAGGGGTGGGGAGTTCAATTGTGTTTGGTTTCAAAAATTTAATTAAAAACAATTTACAATGGTATTGTTGGAAATATGAATAAATAAAACAATAAGTAAGAGATAAGGAAAAAAACACAAGCTAACTTATTCTTGTTCACTACCAACACATTAGCTACGTCCAATCCCTTCATAGAGAAAGATTTATATGAATCCTTATTTGTTTTCTCAATTATCAATCCCTCTTTCAAACTATTAACAAAGATTTATCATTCAATGTAATATTCTTTTCCTTGAATTAATTCTTTGATTGATCATACAAAAAATATAATTAAGAGAAAGCATAAAGAACCAAGAGGTTGAGTGATTGAAAGATTAGTATATATGTTTCATCATACAAGAATCATAATCTCAATCTTCCTATAGATCTACTAATTAATTGTAGTTGGTCATTAGTTTGATTGATTAAGGAATGCAATGGTCAGTCATCTCAAACATATAAATAAAGCAATAGAATAATTATTTTGTCATTTCATGATCAATTCTGCAAAGAATTAATCATTTTGTCAATAATTATAAATAAAGCAATAGAATAATTATTTTATCATGTCATCTCTCGAGATTTCCTCCTTGAACTGTTGTGCTTTCTATCGATTTCTGAGTACCTATTCGGGATCTTCTCGTGTTTTTCATGAATCTCTTTTTGATGGAGCTTCAAAGTCGTCTTTTTCTGAGTTCGAATAGAGTTGAAAATGGAAGTTTAGTGATTGGTAATGGTGTGGCGGCGGAAGTAGTTGAATAATTTGTAAAAACCTCAAAACAAAGAAAATATGAACCAAAACTGAAATTGAGTATTCTAATTTATGTTTTTTTAATTAAGTAAATATAGTTATTCTTTATTTAATTATAATAGTTCCTTTTTGTTAAAAAAAACTAATGAAAATAAAATAATTTTCATCATGTCATGCCAACTCATTAAAAAGTCCATCTTATCATGCCACTTAATTAAAAAATTGAGAAAAAACTCGCAAAATGGGTAAATGTGAAAAGCCAAAATTACTTGTTTTAAAATAAGAATACCAAAATTACACAATTGATAAAATAGAGGGATAAAAAATACAATTAAGTATTATTATTATGGTCCCGAATATATTAGATAAAGATATTTTAGTAAAAATTATTTTTTTTTTTTTTTAAATTATGTGAAATGGTTAATTTAATCAATTATTTTGAGATAGAGAGAGTATTATTTTCTTAAAAATCTATACAAATTTCTATATTAAAAAAAGATTAAATTTTACTGAAAAATCTAATTTTCCTATTGGTACATAATAATGAAATATATTTCTAATATATGTAAAAAGTATTCGTAAAAAAGTTCGACATGTTCAAATTATGTGTTTTTATCATTCCTTTTCATTTTTCAAAATTGTAATTTAGTGGTTCATTACTTCATAAGATAGAACAAATTACAAAATTATAGCATATATTTCACATATATACTCATATATTTTATTCAAATTACTTATTTAATCTTTTTTTTTAAATAATTTTTTTCTACTTCACTAAATTTAATTTGAATTTAAAAAATATATATTTCAGAAAAACTAAATTATGTGTACTATAATTTTTTTTAAAAGTTTTCCATGACACAAATATGTTTTAGAAAATTCGAACTTTGTGTACTTGAAAATTACGATCCACAAAGTTCAAATTTTCTAAAACACTATGTTTCCGAAAACTTGAATTTTTTTATAGAACACAATTATGTTTTTGAAAATTCAAAATTTATGTTACAAGTTTTTTAGAACCCAAAATTTTCTAGAAAACTCAAACTTTATGTTCCACAAAACTTTTATTATGTTTTATTTCTACATACAAAATTATCTTAGTCATAAAAATAATTTCACAAAAATAATTTCACCTCTAATAAAATTAAATAACACTAACAAAACCACAATTGTGATAATTTATGTATAAAAAATACAAAAACTATTAAATCACACTAACAAAACCACAATCGTGATAATTAACGTATAAAAAAAATATATAAACAACAAATTGCATGTAGAGAGAAAAACATAAGAAAGGGATGGGGAGTTCAATTGTGTTTGGTTTCAAAAATTTAATTAAAAACAAATTACAATGGTATTGTTGGAAATATGAATAAATAAAACAATAAGTAAGAGATAAGGAAAAAAACACAAATTAACTTATTCTTGTTCACCACCAACACATTAGCTACGTCCAATCCCTTCATAGAGAAAGATTTATATGAATTCTTATTTATTTTCTCAATTATCAATCCATCTTCCAAACTATTAATAAAGATTCGTCATTCAATGTAATATTCTTTTCCCTGAATTAATTCTTTGATTGATCATACAAAAAATATAATTAATAGAAAGAATAAAGAACCAAGAGGTTGAGTGATTGAAAAAATCGTATATATGTTTCATCATACAAGAATCATAATCTCAATTATCCTATAGATCTACTAATTAATTGTAGTTGGTCATTAGTTTGATTGATTAAGGAATGCAATGGTCAGTCATCTCAAACATGTAAATAAAACAATAGAATAATTTAAGTGAGTTAAACAATAAAAATCTAAAATAAAATTAGAATTTAAAACTAAGACATAGTACAAAGGTATCTTAATCACAAGATTCACTAAAGACCCTACAAGAGAGTTTAGTTTCTCATTGACATATAGAAAATAAAGTAATGTTCATCAATTAAAGGAAAAGAAATAAAATCCTCAAAGAGTGTGATTTTTTGCTCTAAATTTGAGACACTTTACTCAAATTTCAAGCACTCTTAATTTTCCAAAGTGTTTGTCCTTATTTTCTCTCTCTCTAATTTTTTTCCTCTTCTAATTCTAGTTTTGGTGTGCGGCCTGTTTTCTGTTTCTCATTTCTCCTCTTTATGATAGCAAGAAAATTCTAATTTTTTGCAACAACATTCCCTCTTCTGTGACAATATTTTCTTATCATAAATTTCAATCTTCTTGAAGTGTGCAACAAACCTCTTTCTGGCACTCATAAGTTGAAATATTAAACTTGATATTTTTGTCCTAAAACTTAGTTGATTTGACCAATTTGAATTATTTTGTCATTTCATGATCAATTATGCATATACGATAAATAATGAAATAAATAAGAATAAATTGATTTCAAAACTTTAAAATAAGTTAAAATAGAGGGTAAATACCCACTTAAAATCCTACAAAAATAGGTTTATCAATTAACAACACATAATTGTACTCATATTCTTAAAAATGCAACTCAATTATATTCTTAAAAACGCACATCAATTGAATTTATTCAAATCTATCTATGTATCTCACCTTTTCTAATTTATATAATTATTTGTGTCCATATAATAGTATCATAGTGATTATTATGTTTAATTGCATTTTTAACTCTATAATGTTTTAAATGTGTGATTATAGTCCTCTTGGTTTAAAACGAGCAGCTTTTACATTTATTTTGTTTATGATTTTGCAATCCCCCACTAATTTTTTCTAATTATTTTTGTAATGTGGCATGACATGACTGTTCAGACTTGTCGTCCTATGAATTAGAATCTGAACCAGAGTCTGAATAAGAATCATTGCTATATCTCCTACATGATTTTCTCTGCCTTCTCTATCGATCCATTGTCGTTGAAATCTGAGCTCTCTCGAGATTTCCTCCTTGAACTATTGTGCTTTCTATCGATTTCTGAGTACCTATTCGGGATCTTCTCGTGTTTTTCTTGAATCTCTTTTTGATGGAGCTTCAAAGTCGCATTTTTCTGAGTTCGAATAGAGTTGAAAATGGAAGTTTAGTGATTGATAATGATGTGGCGGTGGAAGTAGTTGAATAATTTGTAGAAACCTCAAAACAAAGAAAAAATGAACCAAAACTGAAATTGAGTATTCTAATTTATGTTTTTTAAATTAAGTAAATATAGTTTTTCTTTATTTAATTAAAATAGTTCTTTTTTGTTAAAAAAAACTAATGAAAATAAAATAATTTTCATCATGTCATGCCAACTCATTAAAAAGTCCATCTTATCATGCCACTTAATTAAAAAATTGAGAAAAAACTCGCAAAATGGGTAAATGTGAAAAGCCAAAATTACTTGTTTTAAAATAAGAATACCAAAATTACACAATTGATAAAATAGAGGGATAAAAAATACAATTAAATATTATTATTATGGTCCCGAATATATTAGATAAAGATATTTTAGTAAAAATGATTATTTATTTATTTATATATTTTTTTTTAAATTATGTGAAATGGTTAATTTAATCAATTATTTTGAGATAATTATTTTGAGATAGAGAGAGTATTATTTTCTTAAAAATCTATACAAATGTCTATATTAAAACAAGATTAAATTTCACTGAAAATTCTAATTTTCCTATTGGTACAAAATAATGAAATATATTTCTAATATATGTAAAAAGTATTCGTAAAAAAGTTCGACATGTTCAAATTATGTGTTTTTATCATTCCTTTTCATTTTTCAAAATTGTAATATAGTGGCTCATTACTTCATAAGATAGAACAAATTACAAAATTTTAGCATATATTTCACATATATACTCATACCTCATATTTTATTCAAGTTACTTATTTAATCTTTTTTTTTAATAATTTTTTTCTACCTCACTAAATTCAATTTGAATTTTAGAAAAATATATTTCAGAAAATCTAAATTCTGTGTACTGGAATTATTTTAAAAAATTTTCCATAACATAATGTGTTATGGAAACCTTGAAAAAAGTTTTCCATGACACAAATATGTTTTAGAAAATTTGAACTTTGTGTACTAGAAAACTACGGTCCACAAAGTTCAAACTTTCTAGAACACTATGTTTTAGAAAACTTGAATTTTTTTTATAGAACACAATTATGTTTTTGAAAATTCAAAATTTATGTTACAAGTTTTTCAGAACCCAAAATTTTCTAGAAAACTCAAACATTATGTTCCAGAAAACTTTTATTAAGTTTTATTTCCACATACAAAATTATCTTAATCATAAAAATAATTTCACAAAAATAATTTCACCTCTAATAAAATTAAATAACACTAACAAAACCACAATCGTGATAATTAAAGTATAAAAAAAATACAGAAACAACAAATTGCATGTAGAGAGAAAAACATTAGAAATGGGTGGGGAGTTCAATTCTGTTTGGTTTTAAAAATTTAATTAAAAACAATTTACAATGGTATTGTTGGAAATATGAATAAATAAAACATGAGTAAGAGATAAGGAAAAAAGCACAAGCTAGCTTATTCTGGTTCACCACCAACACATTAGTTACGTCCAATTTCTTCATAGAGAAAGATTTATATGAATTCTTATTTATTTTCTCAATTATCAATCCCTCTTTCAAACTATTAATAAAAATTCGTCATTAAATGTAATATTATTTTCCCTGAATTAATTCTTTGATTGATAATACAAAAAATATAATTAAGAGAAAGCATAAAGAACCAAGAGGTTGAGTGATTGAAAAATTAATATATATGTTTCATCATACAAGAATCATAATCTCAATTATCCTATAGATCTACTAATTAATTGTAGTTGGTCATTAGTTTGATTGATAAAGGAATGCAATGGTCAGTCATCTCAAACATGTAAATAAAACAATAGAATAATTTAAGTGAGTTAAACAATAAAAATCTAAAATAAAACTAGAATTTAACACTAAGACATAGTACAAAGGTATCTTAATCACAAGATTCACTAAAGACCCTAAAAGAGAGCTTAGTTACTCATTGACATATAGAAAATAAAGTAATGTTCATCAATTAAAGGAAAAAAAAATAAAACTCCCAAAGAGTATGATGTCTATATTAAAAAAAGATTAAATTTCACTGAAAAATCTAATTTTCCTATTGGTACATAATAATGAAATATATTTCTAATATATGTAAAAGGTATTCGTAAAAAAGTTCGACATGTTTAAATTATGTGTTTTTATCATTCCTTTTCATTTTTCAAAATTGTAATTTAGTGGCTCATTACTTCATAAGATAGAACAAATTACAAAATTTTAGCATATATTTCACATATATACTCATACCTCATATTTTATTCAAATTACTTATTTTATTTTTTTTAAAATAATTTTTTTTCTACTTCACTAAATTCAATTTGAATTTTTAAAAAATATATTTCATAAAATCTAAATTTTGTGTACTTGAATTTTTTTTTTAAAGTTTTCCATAACATAAATGTGTTATAGAAACTTTGAAAAACGTTTTCCATGACACAAATATGTTTTAGAAAATTCGAACTTTGTGTACTAGAAAATTACGGTCCACAAAATTCAAATTTTCTAAAACACTATGTTTCAGAAAACTTGAATTTTTTTTATAGAACATAATTATGTTTTGAAAATTCAAAATTTATGTTACAAGTTTTTCAGAACCCAAAATTTTCTAAAAAACTCAAACGTTATGTTCCATAAAACTTTTATTAAGTTTTTCGACCACGAAAAAAATTGAAAAAAATTTCTGCAACACAAACTTGTACCCAAAACCTAAAGTTGGAATTTTTTTTTAAAAAAATGGTAAAATTGATTTTTTTTTTTTATATTAAAATGTGGAGGTACGAGTATAAATGTGGGGTATTATGTAAAACTTTCAACAAATTATGTTCATCATTGATTCTAAGGTAGTGAAAGTCAAAAGTGATTTTAGACATATAAAATTAATTTTGACATATTTAAATGTTGTTAATTAAATTTAATTATATATCTATAATTAATCCTAATTGAAGATAAAATTTATAGTATTTTACTTCAAATATAATTTTTGAATCATATATATTTATAGTTTAAACACAATTTTTTTTTGTTTATGGACGAAATGATAAATACTACTTGAAACTCACACACACAACTATGATGTTCCAGATTCAAACTCGGGACATAATATTCAACTTAACAATATCGACATTTAACAATTGAACTATGACTTAATTATAATTTATACTCAAATTTATATTTCAACTTACTTTTAAAAGAATACTATCTTTCTCCTTAGATATAATATCTCTTTAACAAAATAATGAGAATTAAGAAACTGGAATGTATGGTGTGTTTGATTCACAAAATAGTAAGTACTGAACATAATAGTAGATGATAATATAGAACTGTTTAACACAACTTTTTGTACTTCACTTGTGTTTGATGATCAATGCACAAAACAAATAACTTTGCATTGCACTTTGTTTGATAAGTCTATGCACCAAACAAAATAATATAATTTTTACTATAATATCGTATTTGATATATATAGGGCGGCAATAAGAGTAACTCTGCGATGAATTATTCCACTTAATAATTCAATATAAATGATAAATTTCACTAATCCAATCGTCAAATCAAAAGTTCTTATTAAATAGATCAACTCCACAATTTTTTATAAAATTTTAAAACTATTTGATACTTCATTAAATAATTACAAATGAATGTAATAAACTCTTAAAAAAATATAATCAAATATCAATTATTAGATTGCATAACTACAAACTTCGTATTTATAAAAGAATTTTGCGTGCTTGATCATTAATATATTATGTCAATAATCAATAGTTGAATGAATGAAATTCATCGTTTACATTGAGTTATTAAGCAAAATAATTTATCTCATCGTTACTCATTCAGTGATATGGATTTGAGTGCTTCCACATGAGATTGAAGGATCTAACCAAATAATTTCTTGAGATAAAGTGGTAAAATAAAAGGGAAAAGAAACAAACAAACATGAGTTAGATGGAGAAGATGGAGAAGGCGTCACAATCAAGGATGATTGATAAGCCAATGTGGAATCGACACAATGGTAAGGACTCTATTGATAAGATTCAAGCAACTTTTAATCCAAGAACTCAAAGAGGAGACACATCTCACTCACAATTCTCATTAGAGAAATTCTAATTCATTTCAATGTTATCCAAAATAAGACTCTTACAAGGTATTTAAAAATGGATTTACTTTATTCCTAAAATGGGCCAAAAGCCAATTTTCTAGGCCAATATTGGACTTACACCACTTAGCTAAAACTATTACAATTCAAATTAAATACAAATAAAACTAAAAACTATTATAAAGTCTTGACTTGAAATATTCTTTGTTTTCCCTCATAATTAGCTCATTTTAAGTCTTCATCATTCCCTCATTTTTAGAAGAAATTCGACCTCGAATTTAGCTCAATCATAACCTACAAGAAGAAAAAACACAAGTCAAAGACATGAAGAACAGTGTTAACGCTACCACACCGGAATCAAATGGAAATTGTGAAAAACCACTAAATGTGTCAAGTAGGTGAAACACAACTCCATTTTTTGCATTCAACGATCCAACATATTCATTTCCAATATAAGGAGTTTTCAAGATAGAGATAAAATAATACCTCTTGAAGTTGACATTAAGTACTAATGTTACCTTCCTTGGATTGGAATTGGAGATGAACAAGAAGTTACTTTGTATTTCCAAAAGCTTCAACGCAAGATGAGCCTCATGGACATTCCTTTTATCATAAACAAATGAATGTTCTTTTTCAAAAAGGACAAGTCTCTCAAACAAATTAGGAGTACCATATGGAAGTTTAAAAGATTTGTCAATAAAAGAAAGAGTAAGGAGAGGTGTAGTAGTGCAACTATCAACTAATTCCACACGCAAACATTTACCCTTCATAGAAAATCTTAAGATACTAACTTTATTTTGAACACAAGAGTAAGTATTTAAGTTAGCATACAAATATTTCTTAAGAATCCCAACACATTCTTCAAAATTTTTGTCATGAACCAAAGTACTTTAGAAAGCACAACAACACATTTATCAAGAAAATCATTCAAGTCTTGGCTCATAATTCTCAAATCAAGTTTAGAAGAATAATATGGATTAAACACTTGATGTATCATGGTTTCAACTTTCAAATGAGGCTTATGGAAATAACACAAGTTACGCATTTCAACATGAGTATTTGCAAACCTATCAAGCATAGGAGGAAGAAATTTGTCAAACAATTTAAGAGAAACATGAATTAAAGTAGTAGAAGAATTAAATTTGCTAGGATTCAAACCAAGATTTTTCTTTCAAGGATCTTTTTGAGAAACATTTGGCCAATCACCTTTAACTTCAATGGATTATGGGCATTCCTCTTTTAGAGACCTATTTTCAAGCTTTTGAACATAAGAATCAACAAAGTTAGAAAAAATAGTTAGACTCAATTTCTTGCTCTTTGTCTCTCAAATTTTGTTCCACTTCACCTTTCTTTTCTTTAATTTTCACTTTCTCTCTCAAGGCTAACTTATTTTTTTCCTCTTTCTCTTTTTGTTATTTGATTTTCTCTTTTTGTCTCAAGGCTAGTTTCTCTACTTTTCTTGCCTCTTTTGTATATCCATTTTCATAAAGATATTTCACATACTCCGGATCCAATACAAAATCTCTAATATATTCTTCATATGATATGTTTTCCTTTTTTTTTTCTTGCTCCTCCTTTTTATATTCTTTATGTCTTTTCTCTCTTGCATACCTCATATCATCCCTCTCAAAATCTATTTGCCTCATTGCTTTTGCCTTATTTCTTTTTTCATATCTCATCCCATCCCCACCATAATCTCTATATCTTCTTTGTTTTTCTCTATCTCTTCTTTCATACCTCATTTTCTCCTCATCATAATTTTCACATCTTCTTTCTTTTTCTCTAAATCTCCTCTCATACCTCATTTCCTTCTCATCATAACATCTATATCTTATTTCTTTCTCAATTTCAAACATATCTTTATTTTGAGAAGATCTTCCATGGTGAGATCTCCTCTCTCTTTGATTCACAAACTCTTCTCTCAAGACATTCATTTGAGTATTCAATATTTTGTAAAGTGACCCATAAGATAAGTGATTCTAGGAGAAATGGGATTTGGATCACTTTCACTCATGATTTCAAAAACAAAAAATCAACTATCACAATAATCAAGTAAATAACAAGAACAAGATAAATAAAAAATAAAAATAAGGCCCTCACCACTCACTAAGTGTTTACACTCAAGAAATGTATCACTCGTGTATATCACTCAATGATGGCTTTTTTTTCTTCAATGATGTGCACTCTTGCCTTTTTTCACTCAAACTCATCTTTCAAGTTCTTAAAAAGAACCCAAATAAGAATCCAAATCAAATAATCGAAACACAATGTAACAAGTCCACAAAAGCTATCAACACAAGAGTTTCAAGAAGGAAAACTCTAAGACAAAACTAAGAGAATTTAAAATGACAAACAAGAAGAAAAAAAAAGCTAGGTAAGTGAAGACACACTCAAGTAGATTATCAAAGAAACAAGAAAGATTATAATTAAATGACTAAGTGATCCAAATATGTGGGAGGTAAGATACTAAAATTAAACTTGCAATGCCTAAAAGAGGTAAGAAGAATGAAAAAGATGTTTGATGTTTCCTTAAGAACAATTCTTGAGCTTTTTTTTTCAAAATGCCTTTTTTCCAAAAGTGCTTTTGTGCAGAATCGTTTTTTCGCAGCACTTATATTTCCAGATTTTTCTCTGCATATTTGAATTCCTCTCATTTTTCTAATCAACTTAGACTTTTGAACTTCCAGAATCGGACATGTATGGAAGAAATATCACAAACAAATTGGCAAGAGAAATTTATATGGAAGAAGATGATGCAGTGGTGAAACCCAATTTTTTTTTTCAGCTCAGTTTTCAAATTTCACCACAAATGAAGTAAATAATCACAAAACTAAACCTTCCCACACATATTATAACACTTATAAATAACCAACAACTAAAGATTGAACAAGGTTTGGAACAAAAATGAAACTAAAATTTTAAATATCTCAAGAACACAAAACACTAAAAGAGAAATTAATAATAAAAATTACCACTTAATGAAAGGCTCTACATACCACATGATATGGATTTGAGTGTTTCCATATGAGTTGAAGGATCTAACCAAGTGATATTTTCAAACAAAATACCAAATAAAATGGAGAACACAAAGAAGAAAATATGGAGAAGGAATGAAATGGTAGAAATCGCCACACTCCACAAGAAATGATAAGATCAAGGTAGAATCATCACAAGAGTAAGAGGCTGTTGATAAGATTCAAATTTGGTTTAAAGAAGAATCCTAGAGAGCATTTCTCTAATCTCATCCAAATTGTTTTCTTTTTTTCAAAAACAGTCCCCTATGTCTTACAATAAAAAAGACATATATAGCCTAACACAAAATAACATGGTGCCTAGGTTACACACAACTAATGACATTGTGCCTAAGCTACCAAATATTTAGGCACACACACAAGTCAACATAATTTCTAATTATAAGGTATGATTATTACATCCCAAAATTTAAAATAAGTCTTAAGGTATTTCTATGATCAAAAGATTAATATAATGTGGATCAATTTTGTCATAGGTCTTAAGACTAATTAAGAAAATTAACAACTTATTTCTCTAATTGTTCTTTTAGCTTCCTAACCTTCCCTCTAGTCAATGGTTCTTCCGCTCCTAGTTCTTGAAGCTCATTAACCTTCATGTAGGGTTGATCCACATCATTCAGCAAACGAATCCTCACTCATACATACATACATACATACATACATACATACATACACACACACACATATATATATACATATATATGTAAATACTAATATAAAAGATCAAGGAGAAACAAAAGATGTAGAGAGGAGATAGAACGAGATATTTAGTAAAGAGAAAAGGGAGAAAAATATAATTGGGAGATTGAAAAATAAGAGAGAAAGACATAATATATTAGAGAGAGAAATAAAAGGGATAGATAGGAGAGAGAGATTAGAAGGGGAGAGAGAAGAGAGGAGGAGAGAGTATATAGAGATAGAGATGGAAAAAGATATCAGAGAGTAAATATAGAGATAATAGGGGGAGAAAGAGAGAATAGAGGGAGAGAAATATGAAAGCAAGTGAGTGAGAAAGAGTAGAGAAAGATAAGAGGGAGAGAAAATAGGGGGAGAGGTAGATACATGAGAGACTAAAGATAGATAGATGAGAGGGATACAGAGACATGAGAGAAGTAAGTATGAATAATAATATATTAGTAGAAAGTAAAAAGGATATTTTTTATAGTTTGTATCTGAGACAAAAAGTTATATGATGATTTAGTCTCTTGGTCTTTTGTTGTTTACTCTCATAACTAGTTTCTAAATCAAATAAAGTACACAAATATTTTGTTCAATCCCTTATTTTTTTAACAAATCAAATGCACGGTATTACATTTTTTTTAAAATGGAATTTTTTTACAAGTTTATGTGTTTATTATAATATTTATTACACATTACAGAAAAAATAGGAATATATAAGTAAAGAAATAATTAATACAACTAAAAACATAAAAATAATAAAAAATGACAAAAATAAAAAATAAAGTCTTAACGAAAGTAGTATATAGTATATTATAACATAAATTTTTTTTTTACATTCAATAATTCATTCACTTTTAACTTGAGTTTAAAAAAAATAACTTTTAACTAAAATTGTAACCAAGTCTTTTTTTTTATAAACAACAACAATAATAATAAAAAATTAAGTTGTGTAAAAAAGAAGAAATAAATAAAACAAAGACAAGTTCACAACTGACGCGTGCACCACACCACCAACATTCAACAACAACTGCACTCTGCAGGCACTCTTTGTGTCTCTCTTCTCTTTCCTTCCTTCCTTCCATCCTTTTTTTTTTTTTACCAGTTTCCTCTCTTCTTCTGACTCAGATCTCACTGCAATTCTTCTTCTGGGTATGTCTCTTTTTTTATGTTCCTTTTTCTGTTTTTTTTTTAATTCATGAACTAAGCTAGGGAATTTATTCTTTTCGGTTTTGTTGATTTTATTGTAAAGTTACAATCTTTTATGGATACAAATTAAAGGGTAATCGCTAGTTTATAATAATCCATCAAAGTGAACCCTCATCAGTCATACCCCACCAATAATAATAAAAAAAATACAACAAGTTATTTTTTTTTTTACTTTTGATTCTATTTTAGATCATGGGTAATTACTAATTAATTAATTTATTAATGGGGTTTGCTTAGATTTGTTGTAGAAGAAAGTTGGGTAATTTGAGAGAGAGAGAGAGAGAGAGAGAGAGAGAGAGGTGTGATTATGAATTGAAGTGTTGGGGTGAAGAAATGAACGTGAGCCATGCTTCGGTTCATCCAGTTGAAGAAGTTCCAACTACTGAAGGTGTTGTTGCTGTGGCTGATCAAAACGCAAACGTACCCAGGGTGAGGATGAAAGATATTCAAGGCATGCCTGGTACTATTGGTGGCTTATCTTTGCGTGCTTCACAGTTTGTTTTCGGTGCTGCTGCACTTTCTATCATGGCTTCCACTAGTGATTTCCCTTCAGTCACTGCCTTCTGGTAATTCATTTTGTTTATCTTATGAGTTTTCAGTTACTTTTTTTTGTTATTACATTTAAATTCCATTTTATTTGTGATTGTGATTGTAAGAACCCTGTGCCTTTGGATTTGGTTAAATTATCATTTTTCTTAGATTAATGAGATTTCAATTTAGAGGTTTTTGTCTATGGTTAGAGATTTGCTTACACACTAAATAGGACGAGAGTAGTGTTGTTGTCCATCCTAGACCATGAAAAATAGCGGTTTGTTTTAATTGTGCTATGCTATTGTACTATAGCGCTATAGTCATTGTTTGACAATATTTTGAAAATAATCGCAATTTGTTCAAATTTTGCGCTGTTGTAGCTGTTATTTAACAACACTGGGTGAGAGGTGTAGCCTGTAGGTAAGGGAGAGATAGAAAGGGAAGAGAGATAGAGAGAGAGAGAGAGAGAGAGAGAGAGATAGAGAGAGAGAGAGAGAGAGAATAGGAAATGTGATGGAGAATGAAAAGAGAAATTCAAAGGGAGATGAGGTGTAAAGGGATATAGGTAAAGAGCAATTTGTGTGAAAAAATCAGGATTATTTGACAATTGGGAACTTGATTCTGATAAATTTTCATAAAAGCATCTGCCACATGGGTATGTTAGCATGTGGATCTAGACTAGTAATAATAGACTGCATCAATGAATTCTGCATGTGCTTCTGATATATGGTTATGAACTTGAAATTGTTCTTGAGGAGTCTGATTGTGTTGCAGCCTGGAACATAATCAATTGGTAGGTTATTTGTTCATATCTTTCATTCAATGAGTCTGAGTAGTATGATAGAGCTGCGTGTTTATAAGTCTAGTGGTATCGAAATTTCTGTAATAAGAAAGCATGATTTGGAGGATTGTTTTCTAAAAAATGAAGCTAAAGCCATCCATATTACTATTTGGTGCCAAAATGGAGCTGTTGTAGCATACAATGATTTTCAGACACGTTAGTTTATCTAATGCATCATACTTAGTATCTTAGGGAGTCTTGACATCTTGGTAACATCTACCTGAGATGCTGTCAGGACACACAATATAGCTTTCTCAGTTGAATATAAAATATCAGTGTTTTGGGTTTGTTTACACAAAAAATGATTTCCCTTTCCCACATATATATCACTACTGTTCAAAAATATGATAGCAGAAGACATGTGGTTAGACAGGTTTATGTCACAATGGATAACTACACCCAAAAGGACCAATTGTTTATTGCCATGTGTATATAGGAGTGGGGGGTGTGTGGAAAATTGTAAATGGCGTAGGAGAGTCTAGAGTCTCTCAAATTTCTCTGGTTACCATTTGTAATTTCTGATCCATACCAAAATTGGGTCTAGCCTAGATTTCTGTTATTGAAATAAAGAAGTCTGTAGAGAGTCTCACATTTGATGTAATATGTCATGAAAAATATTTTTTAAGTGAGAGGCATTCTCCACCTTACAAGCCAATTTTGTGAAGTTTAGTTAGGCTTAACTCAAATGCTAAGATCATATCAAAGCCTATCCAAGACTCGTTCTGCTACCTGCTATCGGGCCACTTATTTCACGCATAGATGTTCCGTTTTAGGCATGAAGGGTGTGTGTTGAATGTCACACATTGGATGAGACATGGCCCAAAAATTGTATCTAAGTGAGCGGCATATCTCACTTTATAAGTCTATTTTGTGGGGTTGAATTAGGCCTAAAACAAATTATAAGAAAATCATTTGCTATTTTCTGAGATACCAGTTTTTTTCAAAATATCACATGAACTATTGGAACAGTAATTGTTGTATGGAGTCTTCGAATGGAATAAAAAGTTTTTGATAATGACTTAGTGCCATGCCTAAAAGCATTTGGTATGGTTGTATGGACGGGATGCTTTTAATTTAATTGGATGTATATGCAGATGATAACAGGTTTTGATTGTTCTGATATTAGACACTGCATATATGATGGCTTATTTCTAACATGTATTTGACCATGCAGATTATCGTACATTGTTTAGGGTGCATTTGAAAGAGCTTATTTATAGTTTATTTCGACTTATGTGACATAAATGTCCATGTAAGTGTTTTAGTGAGCTTATGAAAATAACTTAAAACATAAGATGTTTTCAACTTATTTTAATAAGTTTCAAGGAATAGCTTATGAATCTTGAAA
Organism: Cicer yamashitae; assembly: GCA_037974755.1. Classification (NCBI taxonomy): domain Eukaryota; kingdom Viridiplantae; phylum Streptophyta; class Magnoliopsida; order Fabales; family Fabaceae; genus Cicer; species Cicer yamashitae. Next base: position 47,633,288 of record JBBPBQ010020323.1, on the reverse strand, counting down.
GAACTTATGTACATTATGTACAAGTATTTGTATGATAAATACTTATTCAATAAGCTATTAATTAAGTTGTTTATCAAATTGAACATGTCATTGTATTGTTTGGCTTTATTCTTTTTCGAATCCCCCCTTTTGTATATGAAATGAAATGCTACAACATTACATAATATCCTTGTGTCATCTTTTATCAGTTTCCTTGTTGCGGCTGCCGGCTTGCAGACTTTGTGGAGCATTTCATTAGCTATTACTGATGTATATGCCATCTTAGTAAGACGATCTTTGCAGAACAGTCGACTTGTCAGTTTTTTCACAATTGGTGATGGGGTAAGATCTCCAGTAAGACTCCGTAATTTTGTTACAATGTTACTATAATTGTAACTATTTCTAGGCGGGTAATTTCTACAATTCCATTCACTCTAATGGTCTGTCATGTGCAGCACACATCTTTTTAAAATCTGTTACTGACTCATCCAACATATTTTCTATTAGTCTCCATTGTTAAATAACCTGATACGCATTATGCACACCATGATTTATAACTCTGTTCATTATCAACTAGTTTAGAACTCTTAAGCTTCTTAGTCGTGTTATTTTGACACAAAAATCGACAACAAAATAGGTGGTTAACAGAGTCAAAATACATGGTTAATTACGTTATGTGGATAATTAATAAATGTAATGTAATGTAACAGGTAACTAAACTCATTAACCATTCACTATATGTAATTAATCACGAATGTGAACATAAATAACCACGATTTCCAAGTGTCCAATTACTTGTAGATTTAAGCACCTAGATATCGTGATTAATCACATTAAATTGATGGTTAATAAGTTTTGACCCCTATTATATAGCTATTAACCATCTACTGAACGTAATTAATCATGTATTTGAATTGCATTAACCAACTATTTTGTCGATTTTTTTAAGTCGATTGTGTGTCAAAATATCATTTCTCAGCTTTATAATGTAGACATGTAGCGCTTTAGCTTCTATTATCATTTTTTCCCATTTGAAAAACGGTGTGTAGAGTTAATTGAGAAGACACGTAATTATGTGCAGGTCACTTCGACTCTTATGTTTGCAGCAGCATGTGCATCAGCTGGCATCACAGTGCTCATCGATAACGATCTTGGTAATTGCTCAGAGAACCACTGTGTGCAGTTTGAAACGGCTACAGGCATGGCTTTTATTTGTTGGTTCACCACAGTGCCATCGTTTCTGCTGAACTTCTGGTCTTTGGCATCACGGTAATTAAAAATAGTGTTACACGACGACAAAAACAAGGGAAGCTTGTAAAGTAAGTTTTTGTTTCAGGTTTGTGACAGTTGTTTGAAGTTTCTTATTAAGCTTGGTATCATGTGTTAGCAATAGTACCAAATGGGGTTTATTCATGTACTCTTTCCTTGATCAAACTTGAATCTGATTTGGGATTTTGGAACGTGTTATGGTTTTATTCACATTTGGTGGTGAAATGAGTAAACAGGACTCTTACAATATAGTAATGTGCATTATTATTATTATTGGCAGTTTCACTTCAATAGATAATGAGTCAAACTCAAGAAGATCATCTAAATGCCTTTTGTTTTGTTTGTTTACAAATTTCTAATGAACTTCAACCCCTATAAATTCTTGCATCAAAAGAGAGGCAAACCAAAGTGGTGGTTCTTATCTTAATGCGAAATTGCTAGCAACTCATTTCCCTCTCACCAAGAAGTATGTAAAAACTCAAAAGCAGACCTCTTGGTTTCTATTGTATCATGCTTTAGTTACCACTCCGTTGTATTTTGAATTATTAGGTTTTATTCTCCTGGAAATTAGAGGGTTAAAACCAAAAAATAAATAAGGGTAGAAATTGAGGGAAGATAATCTTTGATAAAAGTAATGTGGTCACCATTGTCATACATTTTTTTCATAATAAATATATAATTTGGTTAAAGCATATGTCATACTCTTATCAATTCTGCTATCTACACCCTCATTTTTGCTATCTACACCCTCATTTTTGCTACCTACACCCCTCTATTTATTTTTTCAAAACAAAATACTTAAAATGTCCTTGTTTATGTATAATATTATTTCAACTTTGCCTATTTATAACATTATTGAAACCCTAACCTCTCATTCTATCTTCTTTTTCTTCTTGAGTTCACATACTTTTACGTGATCTGACTTCACGCAATTTACGTAAACTCAATTCACGTAGGTGTGCGTGAATTGTATTCACATAGTTCCTAGAAAACTTAAATCACGTAGCTTTACGTGAACTGGATTCATGTATTGCCTATGATTTATTAAATTTAATAACGTACGTGAATTCAGTTCATGTAACGATACGTGATTTAAGTTTGCGTATAATGAATTATTTAGTTCACGTAACCGAGTTCACGTAAAATCTTCAGATTTTGAAGAAAAAAAAAATGAACTCAAACACAGATCAATAAACATACTTTGTTAGGTGACTTTAACCACAATATGAATAAGAGACTTATGGGGTGTAAGTTATGTGGTTGTGGTGTGAGTTTTGAATGATTATGAGTTATGATTGGTGAGTTATGAATGATTTTGTGATGAGTTATGAGGTTAAAAATGGTGATGAAGAGACATGGGGTTTAAAGAATGTATAAATAGGCAAGGGCATTTTAGATATTTTGTTTTTATAAAAAAATTTGAGGGTGGGTGGCACAAATGAGGGTGTGGATAGCAAAATTGTATTCTTATTTGTTGTGCTCATAAGGGGCAGCTGATCTTTGTTGGGACAAGGACCACCTCAAATTCCCCAACAATTTATTTTTATAAAAAATAATATAAGAAAAATTAATTAACAAATTGCATACATATTATAACTTAAATTTCAATTATATATGTTGTGAATTTCGTTGATAATATAAAAATCAAACTAATGATTTGATAAATACAAAAATTTAATCGATTAATTTATATGTTTAAGTTCACACTGAACCAAATTAAATAAATTCTATCTCCATTAATTTGGATATTGTTTTACTTAATTTAAAATTGACTATCGATATCTAAACATTATATTTGTAGTGTTATTACAAAAATGTGTTCTAGTAAATTATTTTTTATTAGTATAAAAATTTAGTGCTTTAAAAGTGTTGTCTTGAAAATTTAATAATATAAACAAAATCAGTGCTACTTAAGTTTAGTTTGAATTATGTGAGAAAATCTTTAAAGCTCCAAAAAAATAAATTAAATGGATATGCTACACATATATTTTTATTATTTTAAAATTTGTGCAATTTCTCGGTCTTATTTTTTCTCTCACTACCGTTGTAAATTAACAATTTAAAATTTGTATATATAATAAAATATTATATTTAATTTAATAATTAAAATTTTATCAAGTCAAATATTTGTGTCATTTATTACTTTCTTAGCAATGATATAGGCATATGGTAAATCGTAACTTTTTTCTAATTACACAACCACGCTTGTAGTGTCCATTCTGCATTCCTTTGCTAGTACTTTTTCGCAGTGAATAAAATTCAATCTAATTTTTGAAATTTTAAACACCAAATTTAAATTCAAATTTGTTTTGGCTACTTCAAGTAATATGGAGGTGATGTCGTGGAGGAGACCTTTAGCTTTTTTCATAATTGAATTATAAGATTGATTAATATTTAAAGGCAAGGGTGGTGGTGGTGATTGTGTTAATTGTGAAATGGGAGGGTGATTAGTTTCCAAGACATAAGAATGAAATAGAACACAATCCAATTCATTATGGTGGACATATTCATAGGAGCTATGTGTAGTTATGAGTTGTTTTCTTTACTTTTTGGGTTACACCATTCTGACGTTGTTTAAGACAATATTTAATATTTAAAATTAAAATTTATTTTATTAATTTATTTAATCATTTAGTTAAAAAGTTAGAACTAATTAATTAATTAATAAACCAATTAAATAATAAAAATTTAATAATATTTATCTTTAACCCCAAATTTTTTAATATTTAAATCGTAAATTCTCAAATCTAAATTCAAACTCTAAAAATTATAATCTCTAGTTGGACCACGGTATACATTCTAAGACTTAGTTTATTAATCTTAAATTATGTATCTTTTTTTAGATTTTCCAAAGTTATCGTACCATTTCTTGTTCTTGTTTTACTAGATTTAGTAAGAATGTTATGATATTTGATCCCTTTGTGGACTGTGGTTCTGGATAATAAAAATATTTGAAAGAAAAAGAGCAGGAAAGGAAAAAATGTGAGTCAAAAGAAGTTTAATTGTTTATTGATATTATGTAATAAGAAATGATCAGTAATAAACTTTGTCAGGACCACAATTCTTGTATTGAACATTACAATCCTTGTACTGGGGGTCTTTGCTTGCAGTGAAGCAAAGTCTTATTTCATATAAATAATAAGTCTTTTGAATCGATTTGCAATCAATTTGTGGCTTAACATTGATATTTTTGAATATTGCATTGACAATATCAACTTTAGACACAAGGTTTCCAGGTTTAATACCCTCTTTGGTAAGTATAGCCATTAGGTCATTTTTATTATAAAGATTTAACGCCGTCTTAAAGTATTCACCGAATGTTAAAAATGGGTAAGAGCAACTTCCATGTTTTTTCCATTCATGAGTCCAAAGTTTATTGTCAGCACTAATTATTGGTTCCGTACTCTTTAATAACGACGGCCAATTAGTTCTAAGCCCGTTCAGTATTGGAGCAATCTGTTTAAATGAAACAAATAAATCAACGTTAGTTTTTCTAGATTATTATAAATAAATTAATAATAATAATAATAATAATAATAATAATAATAATAATAATAATAATAATAATAATAATAATAATAATAATAATAATAATAAAATGTAGCTTACATCATTCAAATTTGTTGTAATTGTATTGCCTGGGCTGCAATCTTCTGGTTGCGGATCGGTTATGTTGTTCGGCCATAGGCCATGAACTTTGAATCTTATTGGCGGTGGAATTTGACTGACACAAGTATGAATCTTGCAATATGTTGCTGGCCATGTTTCAGACAAAATAAAAAAGTCAAAGTTTGGTTTATAAGGAGGAGGTGGTGGTGGTGGTGGTGTTCTTTTTGCTTTTTTTAGATTTGAAGGTTGTGGGAATGGTGTTGGTGCATTTGCTGCCAACACTGAACAATGAAATAGAACACAAACCACAACTGATATTATTATTGATTTCATTCTGCTCGAGTACATAATCTTAGTGATCATGACTTCACCTCTTTATAAGTTAGGGAATCTCATAGTATATAGTAGTACTATTAATGCATGCTTAAATCATAGTTTTTAAAGTTGGATTCTCTTTGTAGATTTAACTGATCCTAATACATACTCCAACATGAGACAACCATTCAATTAATTAATTAATTAATTAATTAATTAAACATGTGATTTTTAAGTTTATCAACTATATATATTAATAAAGGAAATGAGAGTTAATTATATTCTGTTTATTGGAAGTTTTTGTGGTTTGTTGCAAAAATATTCTTTCTGGTGTTTAATAATTAATGTGATTATATATGGTCTTTTATTGGTGCTTGAACTAAACCGTGGTACGACAGCATGCAAAATATATGATTGTTGTATTAGCTGAAGTTAGATCTATGTATATTTAATAAATCCAAGTCTTTTTACGCATCACAATCATATTCTTAAGTTTTAAAAAAAATGGAAAAAAATAATTCTCTTCTTTATAAATTCTCATTCTTTTTTGAGCAATGAAAATCGTAAAGTGCAACAAAAATAAATTTTATATTATTTTCTTTTTTATATCTTTATCTCATAGAGTTGATGTAATCCTGAATTCCAATTTTGGTATCGTATCCAATCAAATTGGAATATGTGTATCATACTATACTAATAGTATAAATAGAATTTCTTTTTTGTTTTGAGATTCTTACCTCCAAATCTAGGTGAAATTCATCAATTTATTTCTATTTATATTAGGAGAAGAAATATATAATTAACTATGGAAGACTAGTATGCATATATGTTGCATCAGTGATTGATCACCATATATTTTGTTAATCAAATATCTTAATAAGGAGGTTATTTTGACACCACGATTGATTCCCTTTTTTTTTTTTTCCTTTATGATTAAAGTTAAATATTATATTCAACTTACAAAATTTATAAGGGTGTCCCACATAAATAAATAAAAGTTGTTTGTGTTGGAATATTTTATTAAATATTTATTTGATTATTATATTCTAATATCATTATATGACACATATCTTTATTTAATTATTTACCACTTAAGAGACTTTTAATTGATTAATGATTAAATTAAATAATAAAATTAATTAGATATTTAATTAATCGATATGTGTTTAAAATGAGTAGATATTAGTGATGATCCATTTGAGAAGAACGAGAACTCTAATTAGTTTATGAACAATCACAAATCAATGAGTGGTCGTCGTATGTCTTCTATATGTTTTATAATTACTATGGAGAAACTATTAATGTTCGTCGATGAGAAACTATCAAAACGATAAATATTTGTATTATTAATATTTTTAATAAATCATTATGTTGTAGATCCTAATATACATGTTTATTGATATTTATTAGCCTTCTACGCTAAAGTATGATTATAGTTTTAATTTTTTTATTGAACATGTTGTTTTGATTAATTAATAAACTATTTTCAACAACGAGAGTCTTTTTGTTTGATTCGTTGGATTATTAAAAATTATAATAATTTAGAGAAAGACCAATGTAAATTCTCTTGTAAGTCATCAATAAATCCTTCATTTTCTCTATTTTGAACTAGGACATTAATTTCTTACCTTAAATTTTTGTTATGAAAAAGAAAAAATAAATAAAGCAATGAGAATGCAACTAATACCGAATAAAAACTGATTAATAAGATTATTTGTTAACTTAATTCAAAAGTATCCATAAAAACCTTAATTGTGAAGTAATTGTTAAATATATTTTTCATTTAAATAAATTAAGGTTACTGTCTCTATCTCTAAATATAAGATGTTTGTAATCAATATTCAAAAATGAAGAAAAATAATCTTTTAATTCTTTCATTTGTACTTTAAAAAAAAATATATAATTAATGCATGTTGTAATTTGAAAAAGTCTTATAAAAAGGACCCAAAAAAATTTACCAGAAGTTCTTACATATTTCTTTAAAGTTAAATTGAAGCTAGCGATTGGGAATTGGTTCAAAATGATGAACCGATTTTTTCCATTATCAACAAATTAAATTCCGATTCATCAATTATAAGATTTGATCATTTTCAATCCCGGCTAACATTCCCAATAGTTTTCGTTCCACCAAGAATCTAGTCAACGAATTGAAAAATTTGGTCAACCAAGAAATTCTCAAAATAGGTTTCACCTTGAAATGATTATTATAGAAGGTAATAACTAAAAAAATGTTGAACCAACAATTTCAAAAGAAACCATTTTGAAGTTATTAATTTTAGGTTTTTTTTAGAGAACAATAATGGAACATTTGAGATTAATTTTAGATTAAAAAATAATACAATTTAATTATATTAGGAGTTTATTTTTAAGTTAAAAAAAGTTATGTTTTAATTATATTTAAGTGTTACAATTTTTGTAACGGAAGTTTGATAGAATGATTATTTTAAAATAAAATAATATTTGCAGAGATATGAACCAAATAAAAAAACTTACGGGGACCAAAATCAAAAACGATTATAATTGCAAGGATATTTAAACCTAAATTATATTTTTAAATTTCAATGCAATTTTATTTTATATTTTTTAACTCTATTTTTTAATTAATAGTATTTGAATCACTCACTTTTTATTATTTCACCGCTTTACATTTATAACAATTAAAATACAATCAATGGTTACTAAAATAATTTGATAAAAATAATATTTTTTTATTTCCCTTTTTTTAAACTATGCAAAATACTCCAACTGTAGAGTTATTTTGCGAAAGTGTGAGTAACATATATACTCATAAATTAGGATTGCTTTAAATAGTATAAAGAGATTTCCAAATTAACTGACATTAAATTCGTAAAAAAGGTTGTCAAATGTTTGTATTTCAAAGTTGATATTGGTCAAATGTTTGGATTTCAAACTTAGTATTTTAATTAAAACTGAATTTATGAGTATGTATCTATTCTTTTTTTTTTTTATTATAATTAAAGATTTACTTTAATCTTTGAAAATACTATGAGACTATACTGGAATACTATGAGAAAAACTATGCAACTAATGCAAAATAAATTATTTAGGAATTTTTTTTATGCTGTAAGGATCAAACTAACTTTCTTTAATTATAGTAAGGGATGTAATTGTCCCTTTCAAAATCAATTTTTGATGGTCTTACATATAGGAATTAAGTTGTCATGATTTATTTTTCTGGTGATTAAAAATATTTTTAGTTTTCTAAAAAATTAAATTAAATCTCACAATTTTTCTCGAAAATAAAAATCAAATGTTCACTTTTGTATTTTTATCAATTATGCTTTTACAATTACTATCACTTAAGCTTTTCACATATACTTTTAACTAAGTTAGAAAATAATCTTTAATAATATTTGAAGTAATTAAATTTTGTTCGGTCAATAAAAAAAATTAAAAAATAATTACAGTATATATGATTTGTAAGACTAGGCATCAATTTAATTTCCTTAAAAGAGTCCAAAAAATATAAATAGAAGTCCATTCAATTAATTCATCAATTTAATTTTACTAAAGTTACCCATTTGGGTTCATAGTTAAAAAAAATCATAAAATAAAAAATAGTTTTTTTTGTCATATAAGTAACAAAAATTAAGATTTGAATGTAAAAATAAAGGAATTGTTTTAATGAGTTGGTTAACGCGTAACCATGTGTTAATTACTTTCTCTGGAATAAAATATAAACAAACGTAGCAGTTGATGTATCTCGTTGAAATTTTTGTCTAAATACATCAAGTTTTCAATTATTATTTTTGTTTATAATTCATTACAAAGGAAATACAAGTTTAATAACCATTAAATAAATAAGACAACTTCTATGGTATTCTAGGGAAGAAAAAAAAGTATTATCAAAATTTTAACTAATATTTGCATTAGTTTTTCATTAGACATGATTGCTCATGCGGTCTCTTAACTTAATTTCAGATAACACTTTAGTCCTTTATCTTTTTTTTTTCGATTTGGTCCTTTATTTAATTTTAAGTAAACAATTTGATTTTATATTTTAAAATGTTAACAATGTTATCCTTTTTTTTTACAAAAATTCATCAAAATTTTCAAACAAAACTCATATTTTCAATATAATGCAAATTTCATCAAATTTATAACTCAAATCTTCAAATAAACTCATATTTTCAATCTTTATATTTTCGAGTTTTTGTAATAAAATTAAATAAAGGACCAAATCAGGAAGAAAAAAATAAAGATAGTCGACTGAAGTGTTATCTGAAATTAAGTTAAAAGACCGCAGGAGCAATTGTGCTTTCCACTGACTCATCTTCGTTAGCATTCATATATTATATGTTAGAGGTTTATTAAATCAATAGTACTGATACATTTGTCTATGTAATTTAGTCCCCAACAATTATATAAATTATTTATGTGATTAAAATTTTTACTGAAAAATCATGACAAAACTTTATTTAAAAGTATTTCCAAAAAAATCATTTGAAATTTATAATCATGAAACTACCATAATTATAGTCACTGATGCATTAAAGTCACATTATTAAAGTATTGGTCAATTAATTTGATAGTTGCAGATCCTATTAATTTATAAATATACTATAGAAGTTCACAATAAATAATACTAATAAGTAAAGAAGAGAACAATTAAAAAAAGGAAAGAAAAAAAGTCCCTTATGAAGCATGAACCGGAGCAACTTTATTCTTTTTTCTTTTTTTCTTTTTGCTTTTATCATTTTAATGCAAATAATAGTGTTGGAATATTTTATTCCCACATAAATAAAGGTTGTTTGTGTTGAAATGTTTTATTAGATATTTATTTAACTATTATATTTTAATATTATTATATGACACATATCTTTATTTAATTATATTAATTAATTATCAATCAAGAGACTTAATTAATTTGCGATCAAATTAAATAATAAGATTAATTAAATTTTAATTAGATGTTTAATTAATTGACATTAACTCAAAATGAGTAGATTAGATGTTACTAATGATCCATTATAGAATAATGAGAACTCTAATTAATTCAGGAAGAAGCACAATACAATGTGTGAACACGTTATCCGTCTATTATGTGTTTGAGTGAGAAACTATTCAGATACGCCGTTGAGAAACTTTCAATGCAATAAATCTTTTATATTTTTAATATCTTTAATAAGTCGACATGTTGTAGATCCTAATATACAGGCTCATTGATATTTATTCTACTTCTCCACTAAAGTATGATTATAGTTTTAATCTTTATTTTAAACATGTTGTATTGATTAATTAATATACTAATTTCAACAAGTGCTTGTTAACATGATCGTCTTAAAGATTTTGGAGTCGTGTTCAAATCTTAAAAATTGAGTACTTAATAAAATAAAAAAGTGCAATTTTAATAATTAAAAAAATTGGTAAAATAAATTTTAGTCATCGTACACATATGTGATGATGTCATTTGGTTAGGTTAATTCATATAACAACGCAAAATGTACCGATAGCATATCATTTTCACATATTAGACTCAAATATACATGTCGGCAATGAAAACATAACAAACACAATTCTACTCATAAAAACAATTCTATCCATAAAATACACTGAGAATCCAAAATTACAACCACATACACCACAATGTCTATATTAATTAGCATATCTATTAACATCGTATCAGGTCTATTTGCAATTCATCACAACTGATTAACATATATCAAACCATACAAACCACAATTATCCTATAGATCTAGTTTTCACAAACTTGTCACAATTAATAATTATTCTTTTTAAAATTTTTTTTTAACATAATTTTTTTCTTATAAAATTTAATTACTTCCATACATTCATTCATATTTATATGTAAATGTTTCTCCAAAATCACACGTCACATCACACTTTTACTTTTGAAACGACCATTATATACTAATCCACACAAATATTTTTTTTCCGAGTATATTATCTTGAGAGTGTGAAGATATCCAAATTTTAATAAATTAGAATGAATTTTATTTATTTTAATTTGATTTGTAATAATTTTTAGTTTTCTTTAATTTAGAATTGTAATAATTTTAATTTGGAATTAGTTAATGTTATGTGCAACGAAAGATAGTTGCATCCTAGCGATAGTTGTATGTAAATATGATAAAGATAAATTAGTTAATTTGTAACCTCGTTTAGATAAAGATAAATTAAAAACAACTAGAATTGATTAGTCTAAAATAAATTAGTATTTTTCTCGTTAAGATAAGTTTGAAATGAATTAAAATTTCTCATATGAGAACGATATGTGAAAGGTCTCTTTGATTGAGAGTTGTTGGATTAGAACATGACTTGCTTAGCATTATAGTTATTCCTTATTTTCCCTTTTACCACTTTGTATTCCGGGAAGACACGTGGTAATCTTTGTTATTAATTTCTATTTGAGTGTTTTGTATTATTGAGATATTTGAAATTTTTGTTGTTCATAAGTGTCATATTATGTATATGTATGAAGATTTATTTGGGTTGATGTTGTTTTGGTGAAATTTCGAGTACGCTGTTTTCGAGAAAAAATATCTGGTTTTAGTCTCATCTTCTTCTTCACATGCAATTGTGTGATCCAAAAATTCACTTGCAATTTTGTTTTTGATGTTATTTCTTATAAACCTTATATACATGTCAAATTCTGGAAATTCAAAAGCCTAAATCGATTAGAAATATGAAAGCAATTCAAATATGCAAAGAAAAATCTAAAAAGATAAGTTTTGCAAAAAAAGTGATTTTACACAAAAGCACTTATTGAAAAAAAAGACATTTGGCAAAAAATAAAAAATAAAAATCTAGAATTAGTTTTGTTACCTCTCTTAGGCATCGTAAATTTTATTTTGATACCTTACCTCCCACGTATTTGGATCACTTAGTTATTTAGTTCTAATCTTTCTTATTGTTTTGAAAATCTATTTAAGTGTGTCTTCATTTATTTAGTTTTTATTGTTATTCATTTTAATACAACACAATACAGGTAATTCTCCAGAGTAAGTACGATTCTTGATGTTATCGAACCTTAGAAGTAAAATCCCACCTAGACTATAAAATACAACAAAAGTATTAATATATGTTAGAACATATAGTATGTTAATGTGCGAATTTAAAAAATGTTGAAGTCCCACATTAGAAAACTCTTATATTTTGAGTACTTTTCAACTTTATAAATACTAAAGTCTCACGTTGGATAGAAAATATATGTGGGTTTGCTTCCATCACTATATAATGAGTTTCAAACTCTTGTGAAAAGTACACTAAAGTTGGATGCATTTTTTAACTTTCTCTTTTTTCCCTTTTCTATTTTGCTCGACTTATTTCTGAGCCACATCTCCCATTTCCGTCCCTTCGATATTTTAGAGCAGTTTTGTACTGTTGTCCCTTTGATTTTTAGAGCGGTTTTTACGTCGTAGTCCCTTCGATTTTTAGAGTGGTTGTCATATCGTCGTCCCTTCGATTTTTAGAGCGGTTTGTTATGTCATAGTTCCGTCAATTTTTGAGTGGTCCTAATACCACTATCCTTTTAGAGCGGTTTTTATGCAGTTTTGTTGATTTTTATGGAAAAGTTATTATTGTTGTTACTGGTCAAAAACTGATTTTAGTAAATGGCTTTATGATGATGGATAATTTTGAAAATGGTGTTTGATATTATTATTATTATTATTATAATTATTATTATAATTATTATTATAATTATTATTATTATTATTATTATTATTATTATTATTATTGTGTAGGAAAATCTTTTTTAGTTTTAAAAGTAAAATTGTGATATGCAATTTATTTTCTTAGAAGGGATCTTGATTTTCTTATGATATTGATATAGAAATCTATTTTGATTAGAGATGACGTTTATCTATATCAAAAATTAATTTTCATCCGGTAGAAGTTATTATAAATACTATATCGTTTTTTAATCAATAGAAATCGTTATTGGCTAAAAACTCATTTTTTAATTGGTTAAAATTTTATGTTGTGATAGTTTTAGTGTTGAAGAAATTTTTAGAAACCTTATTGATGTTAATTATAATAATTTTTCTATAAACGTTTTGAAAGTTGTTATAATTATTTCTTTGAGAAGATTAAAGTTATCATATGTATGAGACAATTGTGTGGAGGTTGTGTTGATTTATAATAATAATAATAATAATATGGTTGTTTTAAGATAATTTGTCTAAATCTTAAACTAAACGCAAACTTTTTTTAGTAGGAGTTAGTAGTTGAAAAACAATCAAATGCTAAGTTAATTATTACTTATATCAAGGTGTGAACCGAGTGAACAAGATTCTGTGGCGCATAATTCTAGAAATAACTTTGGTAATGGTAAGAGCATCACGCCATTCGCTTTCCTACTTGAATTATTATGTGATATAAACGTAATGTGATGTTATGTATTGATTGTGTTTGTGTCTTATCTTCGAAATATGTGTTATGTGAATTACATGTTTAAGAATGATATTATGAGAATAAGTAATTTGCGTATTTTTATTGGTAACGAGTGATTATTCAAGGTGATTGATTACTTTGTGTCTAAACTAGGTTGATTTGGGACAAAGTTGAATAATTTTGGATGCTCTGGTTGAGTGATCTATTTTGTTACTAACTAAGGTGATGACATTCATGCATGCATTGGTGGCCTAAACTTAGTCGCGAGTACGTGATGACAATTCCTTGAAAAGGAAATATGATTCAGAAAAATACTCAACGATAGAGAACTGAACATGAAACTCTGAAGAGCACTTGTCCAACGGGGGCAAGTCCAACGGTGGGACATTTTCCAATTAAGGGACTCTTTGCTCTACAGGGTGGTGATATTCTGGAATCATGCATTGACATATAGTCTAACAAATAGGATTTGTGTATTTTGGTTGATTTGTATCTTTAGTGCTTTGTGATTTTAACTATTAAATGAAGTATATGATTTATTTATAGTTTTGCTATAATAACTATATATGCATGCTTATTTGCTCTGTGCTTGGTATTTGGAGATTACCCTTACATTTGACAAAATGTCACTTATAGTGTTACTTGACCGAATAATGTCACGACCAACCAAGTAGGAGAAACGTGAGGAAACACAATAGCATGCAATTGGAGGCTTCGAGATACTTTGAAGGTGCGAACACAAGAAAGGGAGTCGAATTGTGTTTGCCAAAGTTTATAAATAATTAAAAAATTAGTTTGGTTTTGGTGACTTACTTCAGTAGAAGCAATCGGATTTAGAGGCAACAAGCAATGAAAGCATAAAAAATTTGACACGTAGATTTATCCTAGTTCACCACTAACAGGGCTACATCCAGTCCCTTCATTCAGAAGGCTTTAATCCACTAATTCAAAAACCTTGAATTACAAAGCACCTGACCCTCCAAGCCAGTCTTCCCAAACAACCTGACAACTCCAGACTTTTGAGGAACTAACCACCTTAACCCTACAAGCAAAGTCTTCTCCTAACAACCTGACAACCCCAGATTAAAGAAAGAACTAAACCACTGTCGAGTTGGATACAAAAGATTGGAACTTGAGTAGTTGCTTCTAGCAAAGCTGATAATAATAATAATAATAATAATAATAATAATAATAATAATAATAATAATAATAATAATAATAATAATAATAATAATAATAATAATAATAACAATAATAATAATAATAATAACTCTCATACTCTAAGAAAAGAACACTCAGAAAATATTTTTAACATGAACAAGTATTTCTCTCTTTGAACTTTAACATGAATTGAGAACTTTGAGCTTGAGTTCTTATACTCTTTTCTGCTTTTCAATTCCTTTTCTTCTTCTTCTTCTTCTTCAGCCTTGAGTGTCTATTTATAGTGAAAATTTGGACTTCAATTTAGTCCTTGTTTAATTTTGAATTGTATCTTGTTCAGATTAAGTTTGTAAATTCTTCAAATTGATTATGTTTCTATTTTGTGTAGATTGAGTTTGTAAATTCTTCAGATTATTTATGTTCCTATTTTGTGTAGATTGACTTCGTAAATTCTTTAAATCAAATATTCTTCAAATCTTCATTAAACGTTGATCAAATCTTCTTCAAATCTTCATTAAATGTTGATCAAATATTCTTCAAATATTTTTCAAATCTTGACCATATCTTCTTTTCAACTTAGTCAAATATTTTCTTCAATTATAAATATGAATCAAATCTTATTTTAGATTTTCATCAAAAACATGAATCTTCTTTCATACTCTTTGAAGTCAAATATATTGTTTTCATAAAATATTTTTGTTAACATCAAAATTCTAAATGTAAAACCAACTTGGTTCTAACATGCTTTTGTACTGATGTTAGACTTGTTGAGAGAGTTTTTCACAAGCGTCTAGAGTTATAATCAACTAGGATTTAATTTTGGGTAGTAAAACGCCAAGAGTTTTGGCTTTAGGAGTTTCTTTTGTTTTACATATTAAATTTACTTTTTATAATTGCGAATACTCATTCATTATTTTTGAAAAATATAATTGTAAAAAGTTATTAATTGGTTTTAAAGTAAATGTGTATTTAAGATAATCTCATAAATAAATAAGAACGAATTTGTATCTTTACGTTTAGAATTTCGTTAGTTAATGTCTCGAAAAAGTGGGATGTTACAAAAGACAACCGAACTTGTCTTATTTTCAAACTTGGGGTTGTCTGGCTTATGTCAGAATCCCCGATCCCAAGTGAATTAAACTCGCCAGTAGAGCCTATGAATGTGTATTCATTGGGTATGCAGTAAACAATAAAGTGTATAGGTTTTATGACCTAAATGCGAAAGTGATCATATAGTCAAATGATGTTGACTTTTATGAAAATAAATTCCCTTTCAAATCAAGAAATAGTGGGGGCAGCGAACAAAGTCACGTTCCTGTGACAAGAAGCACTGAAAGAAGCAAACAAGGCAAAATAGAAACTCGAAGAAGTAAGAGAGTCAGGGTTACTAAAGATTATGGACCCGAATATACGACCTATTCTTTAGAAGATGATCCTGCAAACCTTAAAAAAGCTTTGTCATCATTGGATGCAGATTTAATGCAAGAAGCTATAAACGATGAAATGGATTCTCTAGAGTATAACATGACATGACACTTAGTAGACTTGCCTCATGATTACAAACCAATAGGTTGTAAATGGATTTTGAAAAAGAAACTAAAATCCAATGGAATTGTTGATAAATACAAGGATCGCCTTGTAGCCAAAGGTTTTAGAGAAAGAGAAAATATAGATTTCTTCGACACTTTTTCACTAGTCACTAGAATAACATCCATTATGGTACTCATTTCACTAGCAGATATTCATGATTTGGTGATACACCAAATTGATGTCAAAATAGCTTTTTTAAATGGTGACTTGGAAGAAGAAATCTGTATGGAACAGCCTGAAAGTTTTGTAATTCATGGACAAGAAGAAGAGGTCTCTAAGTTTGATAAATCTCTATATGGTCTTAAACAAGCTCCTAAGCAATAACATGAAAAGTTTGATAACTTGATTATATTGAATGAGTTTAAAGTGAATGAAAGTGGCAAATGCATTTATTACAAAATCTAAAAATGACATTTGCATTATCATATGTCTATATGTAAACTATCTACTCATATTTTCATTCAAACATTCATGCTGTAAAAATTGGGAAATCATTGTTGTGTAACAACTTTGATATGAAAGACCTAAGAGAATCGAGTGTAATAATTGGAATCAAGATTACTAGGTGAAACAAGAGAATTTCTTTGGATCAGTCTCACAATGTTGAAAAGATCCAAAAGAAATACAAATATTTGCCTGTAAACCTGTCTGCACACCATATGATCCAAGTGTGAAACTTTTCTAGAATGCTGGTGAATGTGTTAAGACAAATTGAATATGCGAGCATCATTGGCAGCCTCAAGTATGTCACTGACTGTACTATACCCGACATTGGCTACGTTGTGGGACTATTGTGCAGGTTTACCAGTAGACCTAGTATGGAGCATTGACACGCTATCGAAAGAGTCTTGAGATAACTAAAAAGGACCATGAGTCTCGGATTACATTATCAAAGATTTCCTGCCATACTTGAAGGATATAGTGATGTTGATGTGAACACCTTATCAGATGACTCCAAAGTACTAGTGGCTATATTTTTAATATAGTCGGTGGTGTTGTATCTTGGAAATCAAAGAACAAACGATATTGAGTCAGTCCACTACTAGTGAAGAAACGAGCTGGTTGAGATGCTTGCTAGTTGAGATCCCTTTATGTGAAAAACCTATGATAGATGAGTTGATCCATTGTGATAGTACCGCAGTTATTGCGAAGATTGAGAATCTTTATTACAAAGGTAGTAGACGACAAATTCGTCGTAAGCACAACACTTTTAGAGAGCTATTTTCTAAAGGAACTGTTATCATGGATCATGTACGCACTGATGAGAATTTAGCAGATCTTTTGACAAAAGGATTAGCTAGAGAGAAAGTCCTAAATACATCCAAAAGGATTAGACTAATGTCTATAGAGTCACTCATGATGGTAACTCGACCTAAAAGACTGGAGATCCCACGAATTATGTTCAATGGGTAATAACAAGTCGTGAAGTGATATGAGCTGAACATGCTATTATATCTTAGAGAAGCATGATTCATGAAGCGATGAAAGGATGATGTAATAGAAACTCTTAATGAGATCTATACTCTATATGAAGTGGAATACCTAGCTACATGAGTACTCTTGATAGACTCACCTATGTGAATGTGGAAGTGAGTACGAGACCGCTTCCTATGGAATTTTGAGGTAGAATTCCTAGAGCTTTCACGATACTGGGATAGACGTGCAGAACCATTAATGCATAGGCTTTTAAGAATACACCATATGAAAAGGTTGTGTATGAGTTTGATGTCAGAGATAGAGTTCATGACTATGAATCACTCTTGTTGAATCTGAATCTTACTTATTATGCAAAGGTTCAAGTCAGGAGATACCTCTGTTTATGCACGATCTTATAGAAGCGTTTGACGCTATTTCAGAAACATTTTTTAAAATTCAAGTGGGGGATTATTGGAACATAGAGTATGTTAATGTGTGAATTTAAAAATTGTTGAAGTCCCACATTGGAAAACTCTCATATTTTGAGTAGTTTTCAACTCTATAAATACTGAAGTCCCACATTGGATAGAAAACATATATGGGCTTGCTTTCATCGCTATATAATGAGTTTCAAACTCTTGTGAAAAGTACACCAAAGTTGGATGCATTTCTCAACTTTCTCTTTTCTCCCTTTTCTATTCTGCTCGACTTATTTCTGAGTCACATCTCCCCTTTCTTTTCTTTATGTCTCTTCGATATTTTAGAGCGGTTGTGTACCGTTGTCCTTTTGATTTTTAGAGCAGTTGTTATGTCGTAGTCTCTTCCATTTTTAGAGCGGTTGTTATGTTGTCGTCCATTCGATTTTTAGAGTGGTTGCTATGTCACAGTTCCGTTGATTTTTGAGTGGTCCTAATACCACTATCCTTTTATAGTGGTTTTTATGTCGCAGTTCCATCGGTTTTTTAGTGGTCCTAAACCACTATGAGCGGTTCTTGTACCGTAGTCTTTTAGAGCGGTTTTTGTGTCGTAGTCTTTTAGAGCGATTTTTGTGCCATAGTCCTTTTGGTTTATGATTGATCATAGTACCATATTGCGAGTGACTTTAATCGTCATATTGAGAGTGGCTTTAATCGCCAAATTGAGGGTGTAATTCAAGAGCGGTTTTCTAAGGTGCAGTAGAACTCCGATACAATTTGTCTGGGCTGTTTTATCTTGGGGACTTTGTGGTTGATAGTCTGCCTTGCACAATTTGGGCAGTGCCGCGAAACGTCTTAAAGAGAGCGACCTAGTCCGCGGTTCAACCCAGTAATATCTCTGGTGACATAAATTGATTTTGAAACAGTTTTCGAAACTCAAAAACTAACATTATATGTTATGTCCAGTATGTAAGTGAACATTATCATTTGTAACATGTGTATTTTGTCTAATTTTTTTTTCCATCGTTCCTTCTATTTCTCACGTAATCTTTGAGACATTTTATCAAACATTTTTTTTAGTGTTCCTTCTATTTCTCACGTAATACATTTTATCGGCCAACAATTCTTTCACGAATAAATCACTTAACTAAAATTTAAGTTGAAAAACTAACCATACATCAACTAGTGAGTTGAAATAGTCAAACCAGCCAATTAAAGAACGACTCTTTTTCAACATTTGGACTCTTTTTTAGTATTTGACACAACTTGTGGTCATATTCTTACCAACAAACAATATACTACTACAATTTTAAATAAATAAAAATTCAGTAATGAGTTCTTAAAATCTAAAACTCTTGACATTAAATTTAACCTGAATTCCTATAATCAATAAATCAGTAAATTAATCATTTTAAATAAATTGAGTTCCTAAAATCAGTGAATCATACACCACAACATTAATATTCAAGATTCTAGCATGAAATTTTTTGGATCTTCTTACTTGGTTTTTGTGCTAATAGCATAGTTGCACATGTTAATTACCTACCTTTTAGGATGGGTGTTTTGTTTCTTCACAAGTTTTGTATAAACTGGAGTAACGTAGTGTATAAAGTGCATATAGCTATACAACCCCTTGTGCACAATTTGAAATTTTGTGATTTCAACGAGAAGCTATGCAAAATATAGATTTTGGTTTAAATTGAAGTTAGATTTCATTTTGGAATAAATTTTTATGTTTTGACTTAATTTGCATATCTTGTGGCTGTTTCTTTGTCATTTATGGATTCATATAAGTTTTCATAAATTTTAGATTCTATCCAAATACATTTCGTTGCCCTACAATAAAGTTGTTGATATGATTTTTGTGATTTGATTTTTATTAAAATTAAAAAGGTTTAAATATATTTTTTTGTCCCTGTAAATATAACTTTTTTTGATTTTGGTCCTCGTAATTTTTTTTTTTGGTTTACATCCATATAATATCAAAAAAAAATTATTTTTGATCTTTGACGTTAAGTAGACGTTACAAAAATTATTTATTTATTT
>JBBPBQ010020323.1:47596319-47612666 GCA_037974755.1 Cicer yamashitae | reverse complement strand
ATAAATTTATATTATATAGTGTCATCTATAGTCAACAACAAAATAAATAATATTTTTTAGTAAAAAGAAAACAAATTAAATAATATTAAAAATATTTCATTCATAACGAATTTTCATTTTTTATAATATATATTATAACACTGTGAAAAGAATATTATAATAAATAACCACATATAATTTTATTCATGCATCTTAAATACCACATTAATATGCTTACAAAAACTATCATCAAATGTAGTGTAAAAATCTTACTTCAGAAAATGAATATTAATTTAATAATAATAAATAAATAAAATAAAAGATTAATAAATTTTAAATTATTGAAGTGAAAATATTTTAAACATTACTTGACATAAGTTTATTATTAATAAAGATCAATTTGTATGTTATTTTATATTTAAGGAGATTTTTGAATATTGCAGGGATGAAATTCAAAAAAATATTTTTCAGGGACTAAAACTGAATAGTGTTATATTTACAGGACCAAAAACTGCTTCCCTTTGTCAATTAACGTTTTTGTAACGTCCACTTAACGTTAAGAACCAAAAATAATTTTTTTTGATATTACAGGGATGTAAACAAAAAAAAATTACGAGGAACAAAATCAAAAAAGGTTATATTTATAGGGACCAAAAATATATTTAAACCAATTAAAACTATAAAATCAATTTTTTTTGGTTTATTTTTTATTACATTTTATTACATCTTTCAGTTTTCAATGAATTCTATTGGATGTTTATTTTACATTGATAATATATATTCTCATAAAAGAGATGATATTTTTTTAAAAAAAAGTTGATTTAAGGTTTTCTTTGGAAATAAATCAAAAGTGTGTAACTCCTTTGTAATTTTTCTCTTCAAAATTTATTAGTTTACAAGTGAATAACCACATATTAATTATTTTTTATTTTAACAATTTAAAATTGTACTATTCTCCATCGATCTAATTATTACCAATTTAAATGAATTAATATTTACTTTTAATAAAACAAAAATGAACAACCGCATTTTGATTATTGGTAAAAATAACGCATTTGATAACAATGACAAATTAATATACTTTGTTTTCATCGGTTTTGATCAAATTAACAATCTTTTGTCGTTATCAAATGCGGTTACTCACTTGTGAACTAGTAAATTTTGTGTGTATCACATCTACACTAATAATTTATTTAAAATAATACATTACTTGGTCATACTAATTATTTATGTAATATAATGTTTAATCATTTTAATACTTATATTAGCAATTAATATTTACTATATAGGATATGAGAATCTATAAATTATAATATTATAAAGTTCATATTTTGGCAAGTTCTTCATTTGTCTTTCGATGTTTAATTATATGAAATTTCTATTAATAGTAATAATAATTTATAATTAGTTAAAAAAATATTTATATTTTAAAATTATTTGAATTTTTTGGAAAAAAGTAAATACATTGGTTACATTTGTTTTAGACGTACCATTTTTTACATGTTGGAAATTAATTTTTTTGAAACACGCGTTTAATTGAAAGGGTAGCCGTAAAACAAAATGAGTCTTAAAATTTTGAAGTCTTGCATACAGTAGAGTTGTGTTTGTCATCTTTTTTGTTGGAAGTTGGAATTTGTAATAAATTTAATTCTTAATCTCAATTTGATGAATTTATTTACGAGCTAGGTTTTTCGTTCTTTTATACTCATTACATTGCAATTGAGAGGAATAGAGAGACATTGAGTTGCTGTATGAGACTGTCTTTTGGAAGTACTATTAAATTATTTTGCTTACAGGTTCTTTTCTATGACTTTCAAATTGATTTGTTAATGTTTTTTCTTTAATTTCTTGATCAAGATTCATATTTCATGAAAAGGTATCATACTTTTGAGACCGAAGATGCATGGGTTCAGGAAAAAATATCATATTCTTGATCAATATGCACGAGTTAATTAACACACCGGTATACTTTATAGTATACATATTAAAATTATAAAAATAAATAAATAAATAAAAGTAGTACTATTAACCACCTTCGATTAAATCACAGTCGAAATGTTAAATTTTGAATCGATGTTATCACTAGTTCATTATCTAGTCTAGGATATACAAGATCGTCACTAAACCTTCTTATCTATTATAGTACATAAAAATAGAGAATGTGAGACAATAATCTTAACGAATTCCATAAAAGTAGGTACAGTTTGAAATCTTTTTTCAAAATTTTAGGAAAAGAATGAGATTATTTTTTCAAAATGCCTAATAAATCAAAAATTTTGTTTTTTCTTAATTTTCTCTTGAACCAAAAATTTTATATCGCAATTATCTCAACGTGAACCACCGAGATAATTGTGATCTATGAGTAAGGCATATTTTGATCATGACCGCAATTGACGTCCCAATTATTTTTCTTTTACTTATGCTTTATTATTGAAGCACCACAATAATTCACTGCAACATTTCCATTTACCATCAAATTACAAAATGTAATAAAAAATTACTCGTAAATGCGGTATACACTTGTTATTAACCATATCATGAACATAGAGTACAAACATTGCAATATTAAACACAAGTACAACAACAACTCAATAAAAGAGAAAGATCGTTCATACCAAATTTGTTCAACGAAAAATATTTGATTTAGAGAATTGATCACAAACTCAACTATGAATCTATTATCAGTCAATTTCGCTCAACGAATTATGTTTTGCTTATCGAAATAAGGTCAGTAGCAGACTTGAAAATTCTCAAAGTCAAATTCGCTAAATAAAATTTGACAAAAGCTACCCAGGTTTCATAACTCAATATTAACTTAGCAAAATGTTAAAATCCATAACATATTGTTGAGGAAAATGTGAGTCGTTAAGACTCACATCGACAATGAATGAGTTAAATCTTGGATATATAAGAGATATGATCCAAATACCTTTGTCTTAAAGTTTTGGGTGGAGATATGGTGTCAAAGTCTCTTGTGGATCTTGAATGTTTAGCCCATTGTTGCTCTCAACGCTCCTCGGATTCCCCAACAAGTGGTATCAAAGTCATGGTTCCGTATTAAAGTGGTATCTACAAGAAGATATGATCAAGAATTGTTTACAAGAAAGAAACACTCATAAGAAGCTACATTTTTTATTTGCATAGATATGATTTTCACAAAGGACAAAATACTGAATTGGACTTAATCATATTCTTACTTGTGAAAGTTCATGAATCGGTCCAACACTATGTTTCCTCCTAGATCAAATCAAACAATAGGAAGGAAGTTTCATCTGAAAAATTTGCCAAAGAAATCTTAACAAAATTCGAATAGTATCAATCTAAATAATTTACAAACTCAATCTTAACAAAATACGAACAATATCAATATGAAGAATTTACAAACTCAATATGAACAAAATATGAACATAATCAATCTAGAGGAATTGCTCAGATTGGATTAAAAAAAATAAAGAATTGGCTAAAGAACATATTATTAAAAAACATCTTGTTCAGAATTATTTTTGAATAAGATCATTGTTGACCAAGTTAGGAATGAAGATATAATTCATAATTAAACAAAAACTAAATTGAAGCCCTAATTTTATATATAAATAGATACTCAAGGCTGAAGAAGATTATTGAAAAATCATAAAAGAGTAGAAGAACTCAAGCTCAAAATTCCAAATTCATCTTAGCGTTTAAAGAGAGAAACAATTGTTCGAATGAGAAATATTTTCTAAGTGTTCTTTTTAGAGTGTGATAGTCATTATTATAATCAGCTTGTTATAAGTAATTACTCAAGTTCCAAACATTTGTATTCAACCCTGATAGTGGTGTTAGTGTTTCTTCAACAATCCGGGATTGTCAGATTGTGTGGAGAAGACTTGACTGGTAGAGTCAAGGTGTGTGTTACTCAAAAGTCTGGGGTTGTGAGACTGTTCGGAAAGACTGGCTTGGAGGGTCAAGTGTTTTGTAATCCAAGTTGTTGAATTAGTGGATTAAATCTTTCCGAGTGAAGGGATTGGATGTAGCCAAGTTAGCGGTAAATCAGGATAAATTACTTGTATCACTTTATTCCTGCACTCCTTAGTTTTGTTATTGCTTCTACTCCAAGTAAATCATCAAGTCTGAATCAATTTAATCAAATAATGAAAAAGTTATTAACTTAGTCAAACACATTTCAACCCCACCTTCTCGTGTTTGCACCTTCAATTGGCATCAGAGTTCGGTCTCATGGCTGAGCATTTTATGTTGTTTGAGGAAAGATCTAAGGGTTCAACATGTCTAGATTCAGTGAAGAAACTGCTGGAGGAAACATCAACAAACCACCTCCATTTTATATAGAACATTTTGAGTAGTGGAAGGACAAGATGAGAAGTTTCTTTATTTCACAAGATCCTGAACTTTAGGAGTTGGTGGAAGATGATTATACTGCTCCAAATAATACTGATGGTATTGAGATTCCAAGGAAATAGATGCATGCATATCAGAAGAAGATGTACAAGATGCATCATAAGTCCAGAATATTAATGATAAATGCAATCACTTTCAATACCTAATGCAACATTAATATAACGTCTTTAGACAATAACATTAATTGTTAGTGATATTTTGTTACAATGATCAAACACTGAGAATTAATATTGTTAAACAACAAATCCTTATAATCATTACATATTTACCATCATAAGTGTGGATTAAAGTCAGTCAAATAATTGAAAGATTTAATTACACACAACACTAGTAGGTACATCAAAATATTAATTATAGAGACGTAGAGATGTGCACAGTTTATCTTTATTTGTATCTTAAAAGACTCAAACAAGATATCAAGCACATCATTAATCCGCAATCTTTTGATTGCATGAATTAATTGCAAATAGCACTCTCAATGTGATGATCAAATATTGGTAATAAGTTCGATCAAATAATTGATGTCTTTTGACATTCTCATTACACACATGGAAAAACTTATAATTACTACATATTTATCATCATATGTATACAATTATGCAGCCAAATTGTCCATGTCTTTTGGTCGACCATAACAGCTCATACGAACAATCTTATACTACATCTTTTGTAATTCTCGTTGAATCAAATCTATGCAGCAGAGTTTGCTCTGAGCAACTTATTGTTTCAACTAACTCAACAAAAATTACTAAACAATTTAATAAATTACAATTATATAACTATTCGACTATGTCGTGTCTTCCTTTAGACCGACGACAACTCACATCAATAATTTTACAATACATCTTTTTGAAATTTGATTGAATCGAATCCAAGTAGCGGATGTTGCTTTGTGCAATCAACTTATTCAACCAAAATTATTAGATAACTCTTTAAATTAAATAGAAAAAATCTTAAATTTACAAGACACTACTTACAAATGTAGGTCAAATCAATTTATGACGTCGCTTCATATATAGTCATAAGATTAACTCATAAGCAAACAAAATCAGCATAAAAGTAACTAAAAAAAACATGATAAAAAGATATTATTGTATAAAATCTAAATAATAATATTTTCAAACCTTTACAATCATGCTATAAACTATATATTCAACTTTTAAAAATGGAATCATAAGATACCAAAAGTGTTTTGGCATAGATAATCTACAAGATATGATTTATGAAAGATGAAGTTTTAGGAATACTTGGATCAATCATCTCTTGATGGTTTCAATGGTAATCATGAAATTGATCCTAAAATATGTAGAATAGAGATAGACGGATGACGAGATTCATTGACTTGTTGTTCATTCTCCATCGAGACCTTTATGTCTTAAGTACTCTTTAGATGAGAAGAAGATACATATGTTATGTGTTTTGTATATTAGAGACCATAACTTATATATAGGTTGATGATCAATTAGAGTTCTCATTATTCTACAATGGGTCATCAATGACATCCACTCAAACTCATATAAATTAATTAAATATTTAATTAATTATCAAATTAAAAATCTAATTAACCTTATTACTTAATTAATTTTATCACTAATCAATTAAGACTTCTAATTGATAAATAGCTAAAATATGATTAAATAAATATATGTACTAATAAATAATATTATAATATAATAATTAAATAACATATTTAATAAAATATTTTAACAATCTCCCTCTTGGACAATATTTCTTAATAATTATATTCTAAGTTCTTTAGGCACGCATCAAAATGCTATTTATTTTTAAATTTCCCCTTTACAACCACCGCAGCTGTCGTCACTAACGAAAAATGCGACTAAACCTTGATAACCACTACATTAATGCACTTAATGACATATATCAATATGGAAAAGTGGCATGGAAATTCCATACAATATGATCTCTATATCATACTTATTTCCAACTAATCCAATTGAAGTATTTAGTGAGATCAAACTGAAGTTCTTGAAGTACGAATTCAATATTTGCACACACGATAGAAAAAGTAAGAAAAATTACTTATTGATTAATATTAATCAAATATCAAAATTTAATATTGATTAATATTAAATTTCTCTAAAAATTTATTTAGAAATAAGTATACAAATTATTTTTATTTGTTATTTAAATATTGTTTCGGTTAAATTTGTTTAGAATAATTATTTAAATTTATATTTCACGTTTTCCTCTATTTGTCGGCTCACGTTTTTATAACGTTTATTTGAAGTTAAGGATAAAAAAATAATGTTTTTGGATATTGCAGGGATAAAATCCAAACAAATATTTTTTAGGGACTAAAATTGAAAACTGTTATATTTATAGGGATAAAAAACATATTTAAATGTTTGGTCCACGTTTTCTTTTGTCAATTAATGTTTTTGTAACGTCCACTTGACGTTAAGGACCAAAAATAAATTTTTTCTGATATTACAGAAATGAAATCTAAACAAAAAATTTTACAGAGACTAAAACTAAAAACTATTATATTTAAATAGACCAAAAATATATTTAAACCATTTAAATATATACCAATTATATCAACTTAATTTTCTAGATTTGTTTAAAAAATTATTCTTAAACAAATTCATCTTATAAAGAAAATGAATTTGATGGATTTAGTGTTGTTGTTGTTAAGAGATTAAAATATGAGTTTAATATCGAACTACTTAAATTTTGACATTTTCTATTATATAATTTTTTATAATATATTATATTTTTACTATATAGTATTTTATACTATAAGAATAAAGTTTTGGTGCCACTAAAAATTTAATGTAAGTTCGCACATCATAAATATGCTGAAGGTTGCTCCAAAGTTCTCCCTCCAAAATTTAACTCTTAAACATATCTGATGATTTTTTGTACGAGAGTTAAAAGAATGACAAAGTAATATATGTTCACCTTATTAAGAAGTGAGATATTACAAATTCGAGCTTGCATAATGACATATTAAATGTCTTCACAACTTTAGTCTTTTGAATTGCAGGAACAATATCATATATTACTATTTAATTATTATGATTTAATGTTTATGTAATTTTTATTCATTATTTTAACTCTTTAAATAAATTTTGTGCAATCAACGCAATATGTATGATGACTAAATTTTTTAAACAAACAATTTCACATTTTTCATAAGAAAACATGTAACAGCCACTCTTTTAAAAATTTGACAATTTTGTGATGGTGTGATAAAATTCATATTTATTTTGTTACTTACATTATTATTATTGTTATCAGTCTTAATCATGAGAATTACACGAGTATGCAATTTACTAATTGAACCTTAATTTAATTAGATAACTATTACTTGCAAGTCTTGATTTACACACAATTAGTTTAAGTTTGAACACAACTGTATCAAACTAATTACAATAACAAAATTACCAATTACACAAAGATTCAATTTAGGGGACAGACAATCAGTTTTCAATTAAACCAGAATTTTATATACAACAAAATTTTAATTGACTCAACCACTAAAAAAAATTTAATACAATTTTTTACACTAATGAATTATAATTCTTTATCTAAAGTTCAATAATTTACGTGAAAAAAAATATTCAATAATCAGAATTTTTTTTAAACATAATTAATAAAATAAAGAAAATGAATTTAGTATTGTTATTGTTGTTAGAAATGAAAATACGAGTTTATTTAAAAAAATTAGTTATGAATTTTCTTAAAATTGGTGATGAATTTTATAGATTTTGTTTGAAGATTTTGAAGAAAAAATCATTGTTGAGATTTTAAGATATAAATAATCAAATCGTTATTTAAAATTAAATAAAATACCAAATCGAGAAAAAAAATAAAAGACTAAATTGTTATTTGATATTAAATTAAAGGACCGCTATAAAAAGTTATATAGTAAAAAAATGTCAAAATTTGAATGGTTCAATATTTTTTTTTCTTAAACTCTAAATCTTAAATTCTAAATTTATAAATTGTTGGATCCATATCGTTGAATATGTTCAAAAAAATGATAGATATATTTTTATCCTATACTAAAATTAGAATCCTAGATAACAAAAAAAAAATTGTATATCAATTTTCCTACTCTTGGTATTCATTGGTCCCTAAAGTTTGTGATCACATCAAACATAATAGAATTTATGATCATTATCTTAGTTGTATAATTCAAAATGAATTAACATAACAAATTAATCAATATCACATCAAATATAATGAATTTTATTATCATTATAGAACTTATTAAAAAAATAAAAAACTTTTATAAAAAAATGAGATTTTAAATTCAAATTTTGCCCATTACATCGGAATTTTTGAGGATGGCAGGTCGACTCTGCTTTAGAGGATTTGTCTCTCTCTATATATTTAAGATTTTAAACTTTCTTTTTTAGAAATAACATGATAAATAATTATATAATATTTCAATTACACTTAATTTATGTTTATAAACATTGTAAGTTTTCTTAACTTGAAAAAAAAAACTACTCCTCCAAAACCAAACTTTCAAACATACTTAATAAGTGTATAATTTTAATTCAACAGAATGATTTTGTGGTTTTAAAATTATAAATTCACTACTCAAATTAAACCCCTTTAAAATTAATTGTATGTTTGAAGTAAACTATAAATAAACCTAAACACTTTGGATTGAGTTAGATTTAAGTTGATCATGTAAAACTCTGTTTGTTTACACCCTATTCACTCATAAATTAACGTGAGAGTCTATCTAAAAGGTGGAGAAAGTAGTGTAAAGAGAGTGAGAATGAGAGTGCTGAAAACTATTCAACCTTTTTATAGGTGTCAATGGATAGTTATTTTTCTAACACAGCATATAGTACGTGCTTTGTCATTATACTTTCATCACTAAATATTTTTTTTAAACGACCAATATTTAAGATAGGTATTGAATTTTTTACATTCTTATTACTATTTTCCTTAACTCGTTCATCACTATTATTAAACAGTCTTATATCTTTTAATTAAATAATTGACATTATCCATAAAAAAATAGGTATATTATGATTCCATATTTTCCACATCTTGCCTAAAAATTCATTTCTCATAAATTTCAAAAATAAAATAAAGAGAGAAAACTATGCACAAGCTGACGTCTAATAAATAAATAAATATTGAATAATTGTTTTTAATAAGTGATTATTAAATAAAAATAAATAATAAGATGGATAATTCAGATTGAATACAATGTAAAACAACTCTAAAATAAAATGATTAGACGTCAATAAATAAATAAATAAAATTAAAAGATTATATTTATAAAATCTCACAGAACAAAAGAATAATTTCTGAGTATAGATTATTTTTGTACCGGAGCATTCCTTCCCCTCCTTTCACTGCTCTTCCATTACCGTAGTCCGTAGCTAATCTCTCTCTCTCTCTCTCTACCACTGTATCGATCTTCAAGCCTCGCTTCTTTTCGATCTCCCTCTATCGAAATTAGGGTTTACAGTTTCCTATTTACACCTCCCCAATTCCATGCTCCCCTGCTAGAGACACCAACCTTCACAGATCCCATCCTCCTTCGCTCTCTTTCTTCTTAGCCGCCATGTTTTGGAAGCTCCCCTCCATATCCTCCTCATCTCCGGTGATTTTTTTTCACTCTTACTGTAACAGTCCAATTCTGTTCTGTTCCATTCAATTTCCTCTTCTATTCTTTCTCTCTTTTAAAATTTTTATTTGCCCTCATTAGTTGTAGCATCAGTTAGTTTTAGTTCCCCCTTTCAATTGCTCGGTTATTATTTAGCAATAGTTAATTTCTCTTTAATTGCTAATTAATTACTTAATTAGTTCATTGTTCTTTCATGCTAGCAGCGCGTGTTTTAAGCGTAATTTTAATTTGCTGGACCAAATTTAGCTTAGCTGTCGTTATTTTACTTCTTCTGTGCTTTAATTCGGTTGTAAGTTTCAGTTGCTTTAGTTTGTAAATTATTCAATTAATTAATGTTTTTTACGTAGTTTTTCTTACTTTTCCTATCTTAAGGTGTTAATTTGAATATATACCTACTGAGTATTGAAAAGTCCTTGTTTAAAGCAATATACAGTCAGATTACTGCAAATTTCATGAAATAAAAAAGAGAAAGATAGAGGAATCTCATAAAAAAGTTTCTTTAAAAACTTTTTAACTTTCGTATTTTATAGATTTGAATTCAAATTTCAAAGGAAGTTCCCGGTTATTGTCTTTTGCTAATGGAAGCTTTTTGCTTCATGTGTTTATAGATTTCAATTCAAATTTTGAAGGCAGTTCTCGACACTTGCTTTAAACTTTTCATGATTATCATAATTCTATGTTGCTGTTAAGATAGATCACTAAAGTGAAATTATTAAGATGGAAGCTTTAGTTTAATGATCGAAGTCTAGGGTGGGATGAAAGCTTGCCTAACTTATTTACATGCTCAAGGTCTTATTTTGTATTGCTGATGGTCTACAGGTCGAGGCAGTATTGGACAAGGAGAACTACAGTTTGGAAGAGCTTCTGGATGAAGAGGAAATAATCCAGGAATGCAAGGCCTTGAACAGTCGTCTCATTAACTTGTATGTTTCTGATCAGTTCGAAATAATGGACTTTTTCCTTCTCTAACAATTTTCTGCCAATCCTGTGCTTATTATGGTTTGGAGTCTAATGATGTTGAACAATAAATGTAGCCCCCACTTGGTTGAAACTAAGGCTTAGTTGTTGTTTTATTTCTTTTCTGTATCTGCACATTTTTACCTTCAGTGTTGGGTGAGAGTAAGTTTAATTACATAAAAAGTATAGGCTTGATACACAAAGGTGATTCAATGAAAGGTAATTGATTTTTTTTGCTATTGTTGTTTTTGTTTTCAGTCTGAGAGATAAAGCTCAGGTTGAGCAATTGCTTCGCTACATTATTGAAGAACCACCAAACAATGCGGAAAATAAACGGGTCTTCAAGTATGCTGTTTTAACAAATAATTTGATTCAAAAGAACTTATATTTGAAAGTTTCAAGTTTCTTGTTTCCCCCATTTTAGCATCTGATTGTTGATCTATGATTTAGGTTTCCGTTCATGGCCTGTGAGATCTTTACATGTGAAATTGATGTCATTTTGAAGACCTTGGTGGATGAAGAGGAGGTTTATACTCCATTTTCATGACACTTTGATATTTGTTTTCTTTGCTTGTAGTTGTTTCCACTTACCATTCTTGTTATTGCAGCTCATGAACTTATTATTCTCCTTCTTGGAACCTGATCGTTCTCATAGTACCTTGCTGGCTGGGTACTTCAGCAAGGTATATATTTGACAGTCAGAACTTTTTGTTTTTGTGACATTTTATCTACAATAACTATATGGATATTTTTTTCTTTCAAACTTTTCAAAAATAAAAAACTATATGGATATATTGAAATCATTTGCTTGATGCTAATTTGTTGCCATTTCCAGGTTGTTGTTTGTCTAATGATCCGGAAGACAGGACATCTTATCAGTTATGTTCAAGTAAGTAAAGCAATGTTGATCTGTAGTAATTTTTTATTACAATGTGATATTTTTACAATTTTAAAGGGGCAACAAACTACGACTGGGTATAAAACATTTTACTTTTGTTTATTACATCTTTATGTGAAGCAGCATGGTTATTATCTTACGATATGCGCAAGTCATATCTTGATTCGTTACCTAACCAAATGCAGTCGATACAAATCACTAGTGTGTATCTATTTTAGACATGAATCTCATCTTGAATATCAATTCATTATGATGAATTTTGATTCATTCTAATGAATCACTACCTAAACTTAATGTAGTGAACCACTTTTTGTTGTCAACTTTGTATAACTAGCTACTTTTCTTATGTCATTTGATTTATGACTTGAATCTTGAATTGTTTTGAGGTTCATATATAATATATCAACTTATAATTTTGCTATGTCACTTTCTTTTTTATTAATTAGAAATGTCTTATTTTTATTGATACTAATGTATCTTACGATTCATAATAAAATTTGATTCACTATTCTGATTCATGATTTGATAACCATGCGAAGCAATATGTAGTTTATTTTATAGTTAACCTATACCTATAAGTTACATGGCGTCCTTGTAAAATTATCTTGTATTCATGCTTTAGCATATTTCTGCAGGCCCATCAACATGTATTTCGCCAACTGGTTGATTTGATAGGCATAACCTCCATCATGGAGGTAAACATCTTATAATATAATTGATATCTTGCTATTGTGTTATAATGGGTTCTGAGATAAGTTCTTTGCACAGGTTTTGGTTCGATTAGTTGGTGCCGATGACCATGCATATCCCAACTTTATAGATGTGATGCAATGGTTGGCTGAGAGCAACCTGCTAGAGATGATTGTCGATAAATTAAGTCCCTCGGTAAGTGAAACATTTATATTCTAGATTTATATTCCTCCAACCAGATGTTCCTGATTGGCTTTATGTTGCATGTCCACCTAGATGCATACAAAACATCATAATGTTAACCAAATTTTGTAGGAGGCTACTTTATTCATTTTTTGGTAGATGATCCTCAGGATGTTTAATAAAATTTGATTAGACTCTTGTTCATTTAGCTTACATGAAGCCACACTCTTAAATTTTCACTTGTTCTACTAGCAGGGGTGTATAATGTCAGCCAGCTGAATGAATTGGTCTACCTGACAACATCTTTTTGTTACAATTAATGCATGTTGTGGTGTTCTGAGTTTGTCTTGTCTACATTGGCTCACATAAAATATATTTTAGAGCTGTAAATGGAAAAAGATGGAAAAACAATCCTTTGGGAAACTGAGAGATTGACTGTTTGAATTTTATGGGATATCTGCTTCCGTGTTGTCTTTTGAAAATTGTTATAAATAATCTGACAACTTTTCCTATTTATTCGAACCAGAGTTCTCCTGAAGTCCATGCCAATGTAGCTGAAACATTATGTACAATAACCCGGATTCCATCATCCACTTTAGCTATTAAGCTTTCAAGTCCAAGGTTGGCTTTGCAAGGCTTTACTTTCTGCTTTCTTAATATATTCCTGTAAATTAATTAGTAAATTTTTTATTACTTTGCAGTTTTGTTGCAAAAATTTTGGATTACGCATTGGAAGATTCACAATCGAAGTCTAGCCTTGTCAACTCACTTTCTGTGTGTATTTCTTTGCTGGATCCCAAAAAATCAGTCTTTTCATCTCCACTTTTTCATTCATTCCGAAATCAAAACATGTACGAACCACCAATTCCTGTAAACCCAGATACTATTGGTGCAATGCTCCCTAAATTTGGTAAGTATAGTTTATGTTATCCCCAATGCGTGGAATAGTTTATATGCTCAACAATACATTAGGGTTTTCCAGTTATTTATGTTACATGTTCAGAATGACCTGTTCCGTGTTGAGAGAGAAAATAGAGACATATGTTGAATACTGGGTGTTTCAACTACACAACATAGCCGATTTTATATAGGCTCAAGACAAAAAATAATAAATGTAGGAGATGTTATTCTTATGTATATGATATGATACAATATGGTATGCCTACACAATAATCCTAAACAAAAAATACTAAGATCATAATATATTTCAAATTACTTAAGGAAATTAACTATTTAAAAAAAACTTACAGGTTTTTTTCAATTATGTTATGAGATGCATAGTCATTTTGATGAATAATAAGATTTTGACAAAAAAACACTAAGAGGGTGAACCCTAGTATACAGGAGGTCTATGAAGTGGAAACTGCAAGAAAGGGGATGAGTAATTATAGTTTGTCGGGATTTTGTAACCTTGCTTGTAATGTGGTATTTTTCGGTATTTTACTTAGTTTGAGACTTTCAGTTGAAGATTTTCATTTGTTGCAACAAAATTATAATCACCATTTACCATTTTTTTGTCCTGGTAAAAAAATCACTGGAGAGCAGTGCTGTTAAACTGTAACAGAATAATCTGGAATTTACCAATAGAAAGGAAGTGGATTAGTACTTTTCCTAGAAGAAAGATGCATGGATCCTTGCCAATTAAATGGGTTGTAATGTGGTTTGAGTTCTCCTACCTCCATCCCTTTTTATAAGCACCCATTGTTTTTTTCACTCTTATTAAGAAAAGTTTGTAGAATAGTTAATGTGTTTATTTTATGTGTTAATGTCCCTAAAATGACCTTTTTATTTGAATGTGTGAAATTTGACTTTTCATATTCCAAGGTAAATTAGTAGTATTAATAAGGGGTATGTTTGGAAAAATAATAATAAATGCACATAGTAAGTTGAAAGAGTGCTTATATTTAGGGACAAATTTTTTTCCAAATGGTGCTTATAATTAGGGACAGAGGTAGTAAGTATTTTGAGAACCATTGATTTTTTTCGTTTTTTGACAGCCATTTGTTTCCCAATTCTTCTAGCCACATCAATAGCTATCAAAATACTTTGGTTAAATTGTTGTGGATGTCAGTTTTGTCTGGCTGTTTCTTTGGGAGAGGAGGGAGGGGGCTGTGGTAGATGGTAGTAGTTATGTAGCTTAGGTTATATTTTGACTTAGAGTCTTGAAGAGTGATAAGAAAACTTATCTCTTCTGTTTTGTACATAATCTTCCACATCATAATTAAGGTTGCATATTTTGTCTACAGGTGACTTGCTTGTGCTTTTGGATGTGTCATCTGATGACAAGGTATTGCCGACAACATATGGTGAATTGAGACCTCCACTTGGCAAGCATCGATTGAAGGTTTGTTATATTTTATCACAAATTTGATGTGGCTGCCCCATTAGGAACTAGGTCGTAGTTGTCAGTTGAGATTTAATTTTATTCCACATATAACCTTCAATCTTCATTATGTACTTTGAGCACTCTTAAATTCCTAAACAAAGATAGCTCTAATTATCATATTAGATATATGTTCTTTCTCTGATCAATTTCCTATTTATTTCAGATCGTGGAATTTATTGCAGTACTTTTAAAAACCAGAAATGAAGTGGCAGAAAAAGAATTGGTCAACTCAGGAACCATTGGACGAATCGTTGACCTTTTCTTTGAGTAAGCAATTTTTTAATTTTCAGTTTCGCAGAGTTGCATAGATGTCTAAAATAATCTTGATGCATTGTGCATAGGTGTTTCTCACTCTTAATACATTATCTACTAATACAGGTATCCGTACAATAACTCATTACACCATCACATAGAAAGTATCATATTATCATGTTTGGAGAGCAAAGCTGATGTCATTATTGATCATCTTCTCCGAGATTGTGATTTAATTGGGAGATTTCTCCAAGTAGATAAGCAATGTACTCTTTCAGCTGAAGGCAATCAGGTAAATGGATGCCTTAAACTAGTACATGAAAGATTGTGTATATATTTAGTCACTAATATACAGCTCTTAAAACTATGATGCGGAGGAGCATAATGCGCTTGGAAATCTTTTTAAAGTATATGAAATTCAGCTATCTTGGTTTTCTTCATCTTTTAATAAATTAAAAGTGAAAAGAAAGATATATCAGACACTAGTACATGTGATATATTATTCTATATGCACTGTTTATGAACATCTTTAAGCTGAATTTATGTGATCTTGCAGCGAACAGTACCTGCGGCTGGAAAACGGGCGACACGGGTAGGAAACATTGGACATATTACCAGAATTGCTAATAAACTCATTCAGCTGGCTCAAAACCAAAGCCACATTGTGGCATGTCTTCAGGTTAGTTTCTATAATTCATGGAATAAGGTTCATGAATTTCATAGTAAGTACTAAGTAGTATATGAAACCTTGCCATCTTGTAATAAATATTAAATATAAAAAACATTTGTTCTAATATATGCCTTGAACTGAATCCTTGACAAATTTGCTTAAAAACTCATTATAGAAACTTTGGTATCTCTTTTTTTTTTTTTTTTTTTGAAATAAGAAGCTTTGATATCTCTTTTTGTGTAAAAGCTCATTTTGTTTTACTTTGAGGATAAGAGTCCTTGATGGGTTTAGTTCATTTTTTAATAATTGTTTAATTA
>JBBPBQ010020323.1:47560241-47589162 GCA_037974755.1 Cicer yamashitae | reverse complement strand
TCATCAAATTCATAACTTAAATATTTAAATAAACTCATATTTTCATCTCTAACAATATCAAATAAAGAATAAATGACCAAATCAAAAAAAAAAATAAAAAATAAAAGACTAAAACGTTAACTGAAATTAAGTTAAGGGATCACGAATGTAATTTAGCCTTATTTTTATTTAAAAAAAGATAATAAATAACACTATAAACAAGACGTTTAAACTCAAAACAAGACATTTATCTTAACAATATCGACATTTGTAGTTAGAATCTAAAGACAAAAAAAAATGTCCTATTATTAAGGAGGAAGAAAACATTTACTCTTGAACAATACTTCCTATAATTGGACTCATATGCCCGTGTGATTATTTTTTTAAAGAAATCCGCACTAATGTAGCAAAAAAAAACGTGTTAGTAACTCTAATACATGCAATTCTAATTTTTTAAGCTAATAATTTTGTTAAAAAAAAGCAAAACCAAAAATAAAATTAGAGAATATAGACCTTATCCAAGAAAATGAAGAAAAAATGTCAACAAAAATTTCTCAAATACTAGTGGACGAAAATTATAAAATATAAGTTCTTTTTTGCATATTTTTTTCTTGTCTTAGAAATCATTTTTGTAAATGCTCTTCATTGACAGTACAACGATGTGCTTCGCTAGCATTTTTATTTTTAAAAAAACCCGTAAAATCTCCAAGTCATGAGCAAGCATGGGATGTAAATTATCGCTGGTAACAATCACATTTGGATATGTCATGGCACCATAGCCTTTGAGTGTAAATTGACTTTCAAATCATAAGAGATTTGGTGATTTTGAATATCGCTTTCCTCTGACACTACATCATTTTAAGAATCAACAATACGCATATTTGGATATTGTTTATTCCTTTGGTAGATGATTTGCGTTAGATGAATTAGATAAGTTGAAACCAAAGACCCAATGAATTACATTTTTAGGACAACGTGTTGTAATTGTAAGGTGTCTCCTAGTTAGTTTTATTTTAGACTTAGTGTTTTGAGTGATGTCAACTTGCTTAGTCTAGATAGAGCTTTGAGTGTGTGCTTTGTTGATTCCCCTTTTGTAGCTTTTGCATAGACTACTTGATCAAGAAAGATTGCATTAAGAATAAGTTTTTATCATGCATAAGCTTATTTAAATGTGTTTTAGCATGCATTAAGTTTGAAGCATGATCATAATGCATTGGTAACCTTTGAAGCTCATTCAAGTGTTTTTAACTTTGTAAATCGACTTACCAAATTTATGAATCCACTTATGAGCTTCAAGAACTCAATTTTTGAAGTATCGGAGCTATAAATCGACTCACAAGAAATGTGAATCGACTCATCAACAAGGTAGGGAGTTTTTGTTGGTAAATCAAGAGATATATTTAAAACAATTTTAAAATCATTCTTAAGAACGAAAATTATCCATTGTCATGGATCACACATGCACAATATTTCACATGAGATTTATGTCTTTACCTCTTCAAGCGTCGAGGATAACAAATCACCAAGACTACAATATGGTAGTGTCTCTATTTAGTTCACGTGAACGGTTGCCTTGAAATATATCGGTGGTAATTGACGACTATGATAAGAATAATTCTAGAATTAGGTTAAGAGGATATATATATATGTATGTATATACACACGAAACTTAAAACAAGTTGTTGACTTAATAAAACAAATTCAAAACCAAAACCAAATTGGGCTACGCTCGTCACAAGTTGGACTATATCTATTTTTGAAGGTTACAAATAAAATTTTTGAGATGGGCCAATAAAAAAAAATTTGGACAATTTTTTTTTTAACTGATAGATGAGAAGATGCCTAGACAGTTGTCCTCATTATCATTTTCCAGATTGATTGAATTTTCTGAAGCACTCCCTGACGAAGTCTTTGAGGATTGGACCTTACTTTTGAGAAGTTGGGCCATGATCTCGAAGTATTCTTCTTCAGTTTTTGCTGCTGCTAATTGTGTTTGTGCAAATGATTTTTGGGCCAACAATTGAGTTTGCATTGGGTGCGGTTTCTTCAATCCCTGTTTTTGAGCCATGTTGAAACAACTTGACTTTTGATACTTGGTGGAATAGAGAACTTTGTCCACTATCTAACTTTGAATTTTCGGACGAGGATTGTTTGGACGTCTTTTTGATCAATTTCAAAATACCATGCTAAGACCCATGGTAAAAAGAATTTTGTAGAGAACATTAGAGGGTGAAAAATGTGTTCTCTGTTTGTGGGTTTGTAGTGAGTTTTGTATAGTTGGAAGCTATCTTGGACTTCCGGTTTTAGTATTTCAGGAGTGGAGCCATAGA
This sequence comes from Cicer yamashitae, assembly GCA_037974755.1. NCBI lineage: Eukaryota > Viridiplantae > Streptophyta > Magnoliopsida > Fabales > Fabaceae > Cicer > Cicer yamashitae. Next base: position 47,586,853 of record JBBPBQ010020323.1, on the reverse strand, counting down.
GTTTCCACCAATGGGCCAACCATTGAGGGATTTTTGAAGCTTCCATGGTAAGATTAAAGAAAAATAGTCAGGTATGACTAAATTACTGGTTTTGGAGGAAAACATTGTACCAGGCTTGTTGGTGGTCCCAGTAATTGAATGTCAATTGTGGTTTTGAAGTCAAGTGGGAACTATTTTGGGTATAAAAGTTTGATCTCCATTCCGAAGGTGGGATTATTTTGTGGATTTTTGCAGTTGAGTAGGCCACTGGGACTTCTTTTGGGTTGTCTTGAATTGTTACAAAATCTGTCAATTGAAGAATAGATTTATAGTAAGGCTGGGGTTTTGATAAATCCCATGGTTTGAAAAACCAGCATTCTGGGAAAATTTTTGAGATGACTAATTGAGGATTTCTATTATAAAAGTGGTCCTTTATTGTCCAAATATTTTGAAATTCTTTTTTAATAAAATACTCAGATTTTGGTTTAAAGTTTGCTAAAATAATCTGAGATTCATTTGGTTTCAAAACAATTTTTGAAAATTTCTCTTGAGGAAGTTTTAAAATGATTTTACACGATGATCCCTCCTGTGAAGGTTTTGAAATAATTTTTTGAGAAGGGGTTTTGGAAGATGAAGATTCTCCCCTCTCAAGCCTCTTAGAAAATGGCAGTTCCATCGAGAGACATTCAATCTCCTTTTGGAGCTCCCGGAGCCTTGCGGCTTTTTTCAAATTAATGTCTTCTGCTATTGAAGCTTTGATTGCTTCAAAGTTTTGGGGTCCCAAAATCTGTTGGCTTTTAACCCATTTTTAGATTTCATTTTGGGCTTCTTCTTCTTCAACTGCTTGTGCCCAATACTTGATGGGTTTTGCAGAAGAAATAGGTTTTGAGTTTTCTTCTGGTTGGTCCTGTTGGACCTCAATTCTTTTGGATTTTCTGGGCATCACTCGAGTTCTGTTTTGGAGAAATTCTCTGGTTAGAAAATCTGGAATTGAGTTTTGATCTCCTTTAATAAATTCAATTTCGAAATAAAAAATACTAAGGATTGCTTGCCATCTGGCGAAAATCTGTTTTGATGCAATGTTTTGAACATCTTTTTGTAAAACTTCTTTTGCAGACTTACAATCAATACGAAGTAAAAAATTTTGATTGAGTAAATCACTTTGAAATTTTGTAATGCACATAACAATTGAAAGAATTTCTTTTTTAATGGTAGAGTAATTTTTCTGACAATCATTCCAGTGTGCAGATGTAAACTGAACAATGCATTCTTTGTCATTTATTTTTTATTTAAGAATTCCCCCATATCCTATATCTGATGCATCAGTTTCAACAATTTTTTGTGCTGATGGGTCAACTAGATGTAGGCAAGGTATTTATTTAACTTGTTTTTTTTTATTAATTGGATTATTCTAGTATGTTCTTCTGACCATGCGATAGGGTTTTTCTTTAGTCTATCATGGAGAGGTTTTGCTATTCTATTAATGTTTGGACAGAAATGTAAAACATAGTTCAAACTTCCTAGAAACCTTTGTAATTGTGTTTTATCAAGAATTTTGTCAGAGAATTTATCCGCGGATGTTAAGGACCCCTCAATAGGGGTGATAGTACCTTGGGTGATATAATGTCCTAGAAAGTTGATTTTTGTTTGAAAAAGAGAAACTTTGGATTTTGAAACGACCATTCTATTTTTCTTGGTGATCATAAAAAATGTTTTGAGATGTTTGAAATGTTGTTCAATGGTTTCATAAAAAAAATTAAAACATCATCAATATAGACAATGCAAAATTTTGAAAATGAACTGAAAATTTCATTCATGATCCTTTGGAATTCCGAAGGAGCATATTTTAATCCAAATGGCATTATTGTCCACTCATATTGACCGAATGGAACAGTGAATGCAATTTTGTACCGGTTTTTTGGATCAATCTGAATTTGCCAAAATCCTGATTTCATATTGAATTTTGAAAATACAAATGCAGAATGCATTTTTTGTAAAAGATATTTTTTATTAGGAATCGGATAGCGAATCCATTTTAATGCTTTGTTCAAAGGTTTGTAGTTTATTACTAACCTAGGGGTACCTCTTTCTATTTCAGAATTTTTATTGACATAGAAAGCTGCACAACTCCAGGGAGATCTAGATGTTGTTATCAGACCCTTTTGCTCCAAATCTAGGATTTCGTTTTTGCAATGGGCCTCAAGTTCATAATTCATTTGAATAGGTCTAGCTTTTGTTGTGATTTGATTATCAGAAAAATCATTTTTGTATGGTAAATCTACCATATGTTGTTTTCTATTCCAAAAGCATTTGGCAAATCTGAACAAATTTCGTTTTCAATTCTTTTTTGGAGTTCTAAAATTTTCAGTTTTATGAATTTTTTTTGCAATTGTTCTTCAATTTTGAGAAAAGAAACATCCTGTTTTAGAAAACATAAATGTTTTTCTTTTGCTTGGATTAAAAAATTTAATTCACTTTTGTAAACAGAACAAACTTTTAAAAGATTTAAATTCCTTGTTCTAGGTTTTTCTATGAAGGGGAAAACAATCTTGTTTTCTTTTGCTTTGCAAGAAATGTCATCATAATTGACAAAATAGGGAGTTATCATGTTAATAAAAGGAGTCTCTAAAATGACACTATGAGTTATATTTTCTAACAAAACAAAAGGAGTTTTGATTGAAACTTTACCATTTTTAATAGAAGCTTCAGTTTTATTTTTGATAATCAAGTTGGAGTTGTTAGCTGCAACAAGTTTCTCATTAGATTTTTGTAAAAATTTGTTTGGTACAATGTTACTTTTTAAGCAGTTTAGGTCTGCTTCTGTATCAAAAAGTGCAATTGTTTCAAAGTTGAAATCTTTAGAAAAAACTAGAGTAATCCTGATTAAATATTTTCTTGTTGTTACAGCCATTAGAACGAACAAGAAATCTTTTGGGATTTTTTCCTTCTTCTTCTTATCTTGAACACGAGAAAGAAGGTTTTGGAGGATATTTGAATCATTTTCTTGTTTTTTTTAAGAGTTTTTATCTCTTGTTTTAATATTTTAATCTCCTCATGAAGAGATTGGATTGTAGCAGGGGTTTCAAATTTTTTCTTTTCTAAGATTTTTGTTAAATCATAAGTGGTTTTATGAAGCAATTTTGACGAAGATTTGGAAGGTTGACTTTGTTTTGACTCAAAAGTGTTCAACAGCTTTCCTATTATTTCTTTTTGAAGTTTTGTAGCTTCAACTTGTTTTATTATGTCAAGAATTAATTCTTGATCTTTTGCTAAAACATTGATTGATTTTGCACTAGATTCTAAGTCACTAAGAGAGTCGGAGGTTCCTAGCTCATCAAATTGCAAGGGTTTATCATTTTCTAATGAACCCATTTCAGAATCTGTAAGTGCTTCGTCTTCCGAGGTTTCTAAAAGTATTGCCTCGATTTATTGTGACATTTCTTCATCAATTTTTAACTCATGAAGTTTTTTGTTTCTTTTACAATATCTTGAAATGTGTCACGTTTGTCCACACTTATAACAAGTTATTTGTTTTGACGTATGGGGTTCAAACTTCTTTTGAAAAGGTTTTATTTTCTTGTAAAATCTTTGAGGTATATATTTTTTATAAAATTGCTGTTTGTCTTTTTTTGGGAAAACTTTCTGTGCGGTTTTTTGTAGGATTTTGAGCAAGATCCTCCACTGTCTTTTGAAACGTTTGTTATGGGTATTTCAAATTTTTTGCAGAAAGAACCTAGTTCTTGTCTAGTTCTTTTCATCTCCCATTTTAGATGTTTTTGAAGTTTTAAATCTTGATAGATTTTTAATCCTTCTTTTTGGGTGAAACTAACCAATTCTCCATAAGTTAATTCATTATATGGAATTTGGTTTGTTCCAAAGACTTCTTTGATTTTGTTTATAACCTTTTCTCCTAAAAGATTTGGAAGTCCTGCAAGGAATTTTTCTATCCAAAAAGGTTGGTTTGAATCTTCCCTAAGCATAACCCTGGTTAGAAAAGTGTTATTGTAATTTTGGAACTCATAAAGTTTTTTACATATGAGGTTTGAAAGAAGTTCTGCATTATTATCTTTTAAGTGAGATGGATCACCTATGAAGTGCAGACTAATTGTGTGGATTAGTGTTGCCACTACATCAGGTACTGGGTTTACTATCTCATCGAGGATGGGAGTTCCTTCCTCAGTGGTTTTGATTGCATTTAAAATTTCTACCTGTTGGTGGGGTGTAAAATGGTAATCCCACCATCTTTTAAGCTGGCGAAAACCTTGCAATTAGGAGTTCAGCAATGGCTTTATCAGGTGTATTGGTTTGGGTTTTGTAGGCATTTGATGCCATTGTCATTTGCTGAAGGAGACTAATGATGTTGTATTCTGACATACCATTTATGTTCCATTCATAGACAATACTGGCATTGAACTTCGACTGGGAAAGGACATTGGGTCTATTTTCAATACATAGGTCTGGTGCTGTAACCATGGCTAGAGTTTGATTTTTCTGCAATTGGAGTTTGCACAACTGCTGATTTTTTGGTTCTATATCAACTTCAGAAACCTGGTCTAAAGTTGTAACTGTTTTTTCTAGGGTATCCTTAGCTACCAACGGTGAAGAGGTAGAAAAATGTTCCACCCTACTGAGTTGATCTCTTAAGGCTTGAGTAAATTCTGACTTTCCTTCTCTAAAAATGTTTTGGCTTGTTTTTGAGACCTGAAATGGCTTAAAGACCGGGTTTTTTAGTTTTGATTTGGTTGTCTCAACAGGAAAGATAGCAGTAGTTTGTTGGTATTCCGCTATCTTAGTCAATTGTTTAACAATTGTGCTAAGATGGGCATTTGTAAAATTATTTTATTGAAGGATATTCTTAATATCCTTATCTAGATTATCACTTGGAATTTTGTAAGGTGCAGCATCTACTGTTTGTTCATGATGCGTTATTTTGATATGTCTTAATGGTGGATGTTCGGACTGTATTTTTCTACCATTTGCCATTTCTCATTTTGTATTTTTATTTCTAGTTGTTATGGGATTTACAGAATTCTGGTTTTGTTTGAATGGATATGAAATTTGATTTTGTGATGCATAAATTTCAAACCAATCAAAAAATAAAATATGAGTTTTGTTTTGTAAAACGAATTCATAAAATTCATTTTGGATTTGTTTTCTTTGTTGCAGAAATTTTTTAAAGAACCATGTTCTTTTATCTGTATTTTGGGAAGCATAAAAATCCTCATGAAGAATTTTTTTATCAACTTCAAATTCTTTTTCTAACACGTTTATTTCGTTGATAACATTTTCAGTTATTGCAGAAAAGGATGGTGAAGTTGGTGGAGAAATGTTTGGTAAGTTATTTTGTTGTTCCTCGTTAGTAGCTTGTGGTGCTGTATAGATTTGATACGGCACATTTGTGGAATAGTCAACATTTTGAAAAGAAGCACTTGGAATACTAGAACACGAAAAACGTGGTTTTGAAAAGTTTTCAGGTAAATGTATTAGTGAGGGAAGTGTTGAGGTTCTCTCAAGGTCAATGTATGGTACTGAAAGCTCTTGAAAAGCTTAATTTTACCCTTCCATCATTGTACTGGATAATATCACTCAAATGAGTGTATGGTTTCGACTGTTCAGGAGACTTAGGTTTAACCGCTCCTTCAAGTATCCATTCTTCAGGAAGATCGATGTCCTTCCAAATGATGGTTTTTGGAATAACAGTGTTTGCTTTTGATAAATCGGTTTGTAAAAAAAGGGTTTCACTTTTTTTAACTTCAATATTTTTTGTTGCCGTAAAGGCTGAGAACATAGCCTTGTAATGAACTCTATAAATGATTGCTACAGGAATAGATTCTGGTAGCATTTTGTAGTTATGAGTTTTGATTTGCAGAACAAGGGATTTTAGTATGTTTGGGTCTTTTAGAGATAATGAAAAATCTAGATAACATTCAAAACAAATTGGTCCTTGACATAAACTAGATTCAATTGAACTTATAATTGAATCATGAAAGTTCAAGAACCTTGCATCTCGTAAGACACAAAGGATTGGTGTGTTTAGACCTTCCCTAGTTAAAGGTTTGATGCCAACCTGAATAAGACCTATGTGTATAAAACTATACTTCCTGTCACGGTATTTTTGTAAAGTCTTTTTAGATAGAATATTTATAATCTCAAAAGAGTTTGTTAAAGGGACATCCCTTTCTTCAGTTTTGATTATGAAATCGATTTTGAGAAGATTTTTGAAAAAACCAGATTCATAAACCTGATCCTTTTTAATTTTTGGGATTTGCCAATTATTAATCGATTTTTGAAAATCTTCAATAGTAATTTCCTCACTATTGATAGGTTCCTTTTGCCCCGAGGAGTTTTGGGTAGAAGAACTTGAAAAAGAAGAAGTTCTACAAAATAAGTTACTCATATTAAAGAAATTTTGTTTTTTAATTTTGAAAAAACTTTCAAAGGATTCACTGCTCTAAACGCCTGTTCTTAACGTCGGCTTAATACGAGACTAACTACCCAGAAACTATCATTCTTTAAAATTAAAAATCAAAATATTTTTAATAATGTATAACTAATTTTATATAACTTTTATATATATATAGTGTTCTTTTCTACCTTACTGCAATTGTGGACGTTATACGCTACAATTAATTTAAATTTTTATTTTCTAATTTAATTGTTTTATCGTGTGACCCTATAGATCTCACTTAATTGCCAATTATATAAAATATTAAATATTATAAACAATGAGTACATCTAGCAATGCATCATTGCTACTAATTAATGAGAAAATCCATAATACAATTTTAACCTTACTGTGACCACTATTCACTGTGCAATAACCATCCTTTTATCCAAATGTCTTATGTAACAGCCCAATTTTTTTTTAAACAAATTCAAATTCATAATAAAGAGATAAATACCTTTGGATAAAATATTTAGGTCGTATCACAACGACAAAAGTCAACAATAATTACAAACAGCGGAAACGATTTTGAAATGAAAATCCAAAATATTTAAAACAGAAAAATACACCGGGGCTATGAGACTTATCCAACGTAGCTCATACCCCTGGGTTATTCTCGGCAGACACCTGTACAAAAGCACTGCCCCAAGAATTTTAACTTCCCCACGTCACATCAAAAAGTGGTACAAGGACCCATCAAAATAAAAGTCAGGCTGAAAATATATGGTATAGGTACAGTCTTCCATAATGAAATAAATACAACCACAACAGATAGACATCTAGCCCCTATACAGCCATCTAATCTGATCATGCTACAAAAAAAACTATAACCCAAGTGATCTCCACGCGCCCCGCAGAAATCCTTCTGACACAGCAGTGGTCAGGTAAGTCTAACTCCGTTCCCATCTCCAGAGTACTAACTGGTAGGACGATCCTGATTCCCATCTGAGGGCAAAGCCTAGATTTCCACAATAATTGTAAAGGTCATCAACCGAAATTAACAAACATCACATAGCATTTAAATTTTAAATGCACAAAATAACCTTTCAACTTAACATACATCTAGAAAGGGTTTTCATATGCCACACATGCATAATCAAAGTTGAAAAATGAAGTTTTTAACAAACTGCACTGTCGTATTCGAGTACAACATCCTTGTATTCGAATACAGTGCTATTTCACAAGTCAGTAGCAAAATTGAATATTTGTATTCGACTACACACTGCTTGTAGCCGAATACAACTGTTAAAATTTGCAGATTTCAGTTTCGAAAACGTTTCGCAATCATTCAACACTTACCACACAAAATCAATCAATCACACTCATCAATTACGGCACAATTACAAACAACAACCGAGTATGTATATACAACCACCACAGTATATCAAACATGACTCGCATGCCAATCACCCTAATGTAATGCGTATATGCCAATGCACATGATTTCGGAATTCCAAACCAAAACCTTCCTCGAATGGCGTAAATCATAATTGTACAGCCTCTCACAGACCAGTACTAATTATCAAGGTGCAATCTCTCACGGATCAGCACAATTTACTATCGTACAGCCTCTCACAGACCAGTACTAATTTTCTATGCGTGCAATCGCTCACAGATCAGCACGACTTACAAGAGTGCAATCTCTCACAGATCAGCACGACGCGAAAATCCCCGCAAGGATAAGATGAACCAACTATTCACATGGCATCATCTCGTGGCCCATCACGGTTACCACTATCACTATGGCCCATCGCGGTCACCATGTACTATGAAATGCATGAGTATACGCTAACTCTTTTCACCACAACCATTAAGTAAATGCAACTATTAAAAGATTCCCCTTTTTTAATACTCATTTAACACTAATGATTTTTCAAAACTTTTCACAGAGCATATTCAGACATATTAATTCATAATCCAACAAATTCACATCAAATTTAATCCGCAAACCACATTAAATACAACAATCCAAATTCCACAAATCCACACCAAATCACTACAAATTACTCATTTTCAAAACTCCTCATATTTCAACCACAATACACCCATTAATTTCCATAATTGCAAACATGCATTTGCACCAAATTTATTTCCTCAAATCACTCCTCAAACACATCAAAACAATTTCACATAAAACACCTTAAATTCATTTTCTGCAAATCCACACATCAAACACGACAAATTCAATCACTTCGACTTCCAAAATTTCACGCCAAATTTAATTGTGACTCATCCGTGTTCACAACTCCACATTTCAAACACATTAAATTCAACTTCCACAATTTCACCCATAAACACATTAAATTCATTTTCCTCCAATCTACACATAAAATACATCTCAAAAGTCATAATATTAATTATGAACACATCAATCACACCAAACATGAATCACTACAACAACATTAATATCTCAGAGTTCTCCCCACCGCTAACTCGGTGCCAACAGCCTCGATTCCTTTTCGAGACTCAAGGAGCTAACTACATAAACATAAATATTTGCAACAATTTATTCACAACTAAAGTTTATCCAACCACAACAAAATTCTAAAATTATATATTTTTCACACACCAAACTTTTACAACCAAATAATCTACATTATTTAGTTAAAATTAAATAAAACAAATATTGTCCAAATCACACGTACGCACACTCGACTATTAAAGCACCAAAATTTTGAGTTAATAAAATACTCTAAACTTTTTCTTTTTTAAAATTTCAACTTTAGTTCAAACTCATTTATTTGAAAATAACTCATTTCGTAACTCAAACACGTCATAATCAATTTCTCTTTTTTTTTTGTTAACCATTACTAACAAAATCGATCACATTAATCACATTAATTCAATTTCAGCAAATCGCACACAATTCACATCAAACTACATCTCAACCGCGTCAATTTTAAATTCCACTAATTCACGCATAAACGATTTAAATTCATTTTCACCATTTTACACATCAAATACACCAAATTTCTTTTCCATAAAATCACATATAATGTCCTAAATGCAAACTAAAAGTTTGGAAGGAGCCTTTACCTTAACGATAGCTTAAACAACCGATTACGGTATCGCGATAAATTCCGGTAAAAACTTCGTTCGCAATGTCGCTTCCAAAGTTAGCTCACTAGCACCGCAACGTGGCAAGGAACAACTTTCCTTTCTGTCACTTCTCGAATGGAAGCTTAGATCTAGAAGAAAATGGAGGTTTTGAATTGATGGGTTTTGATTTTTTTTTTCAAAAACTGGAGAAAGAAAGATAACTCGCGAGGCTGGTTTGTTTTCTCTCTGTTTCCATTTTTTCCTCCCTGACCTCACGTGCTACAATATATATACTACTAATTTAATAATAATATATATATATATATATAACTTATACTAATATATATTACTTACTAATTTAATAATTATATATATATATATAACTTATACTAATATATATATATATATATATATATATATATTACTTACTAATTTAATAATAATAATATATATATATTATAATTAAACCAAATCAATAAATATCTAAATATTCTTACACACACCTCAACTATTTTGATAAAAATATTTATTCTCATTGCAACTCAATTGACAGGTAAAATTTTCAGCAGCCAGAGATATTTTTAACAAAATTGTCCGGTAATAAATTCTTCGTACATAAATAAATTATTTCTCGCCAAATAATTTTAAACGAGTCTCATAAAAATATCATTGGCATTTAACACACAAAATACCATTAAAATTGGCTAAAAAGCCTCATAATTCAACACAAAAATATACTAAAATTGCATAAATTAGAATTTAAAACTAAGGGTCTTACATTCTACCCCCCTAAAATTAGTTTCGTCCTCGAAACTACGTGTCGATAAACAACTCTGGGTGTTGTTCCCTCATCTTGCTCTCCAATTCTCAAGTCGCATCTCCGGTTGTTGGGTTCCAAATCACTTTGACCAACGAAACATCCTTGTTCCTTAATCGCTTAATCTTCCTGTCATCAATTCTCACAGGTAGTACATCGAATGACAAATTATCCTTCAGTTGGATCGTGTCCGGTTCGATCACGTGAGATGGATCTGTAAGGTACTTCCTCAACTGCGACACATGAAAAACATCGTGAATATTGGACAGTATCGGAGGCAAAGCAATCCGATAAGCAACAAGTCCAATTCGTGCAGAAATCTGATAAGGTCCAATAAACTTCGGAGTCAATTTCTTCGATTTCAAAGCTCTACCAACTCCAGTCGTAGGCGTGACTCTCAGAAACACATGGTCACCCTGCTCGAATTCTAGAAGTTTGCGACGCTTGTCCGCATAACTCTTTTGACGATCTTGTGAAATCTTCATTTTCTCCTTTATTTTCTTTACCTTATCTGTAGTCTGTTGCACCATCTCAGGTCCTATAATCATACTCTCACCGTCCTTATACCAACACAAAGGCGTCTGACACTTGCGCCCATATAAAGCCTTATATGGTGCCATTCCAATACTTGCGTGGAAACTATTGTTGTAGGTAAACTCAACCAACGGTAGTACATCATCCCAACTTCCTCTATCATCTAGTACACAAGCTCTCAAAAGATCTTCCAAGGACTGATTTGTTCTCTCAGTCTGTCCGTCAGTTTGCGGATGGTAAGCTGAACTCAACCTTAGCTTCGTTCCCAACGCATCATGCAATGCTCCCCAAAAATGTGATGTGAATTTCGGATCACGATCTGATACAATACTCGACAGTACTCCATGTAATCTCACAATCTCAGCAATGTAGATCTCAGTTAGCTTATCTACCTTATATGTGGTCTTCACTGGTAAAAAGTGTGCGGATTTAGTCAATCGATCCTCTATCACCCATATAGAATCATTCTTCCTCCTTGTTTTCGGCAATCCAGTTATAACATCCATGGAAATGCTGTCCCACTTCCACTCAGGTATATCTAAAGGTTGCAACATTCCAGCAGGCCGTTGATGTTCCACCTTCGCTTTCTGGCAAGTTAGACAAGTTGATACATACTCCGCGACATGCCTCTTCATTCCTGGCCACCAATAATTTTGCCTCAAATCCTGATACATCTTTGTCGCTCCAGGATGAATACTCAATTTACTCTTATGAGCCTCATCTAAAATTGTTTTCCTCAGATTAGCAACTTCTGGTACACAAATTCTCCCATTACATCTCAAAATATTATCTGGCCCAATCTTGAACTCACTCATTTTTCCTTGCACTATTAGGTTCCTCTTCTCTTGAATTAAAGTGTCATTTTGAAAATTCACAATGTCTTCAAGTAGTCCACTCGAAATTTTAATCATTCCGAATTTCAAAATTCCCGGTGCAACCTCTACATTCAAGTGTAAATCTCTGAATGCTTCCCACAACTCTTGTTGTCTAGCCATCACTATTGAAGACACTGATACACTCCGTCTACTCAACGCATCAGCCACTACACTGGCCTTCCCAGGGTGGTACTGTAATGTGAAATCAAAATCCTTGAGAGTCTCCATCCATCTTCTCTGACGCATGTTCAATTCCTTCTGATCAAACAGATATTTCAAACTTATATGGTCACTGAACACTGTGAACATGCATCCATATAAGTAATGCCTCCAGATCTTCAATGCAAAAACTACCGCAGCAAGCTCTAAATCATGAGTAGGATAGTTCCTTTCATGAATCTTCAATTGCCTTGAGGCGTAAGCTACAACTTTCTTGTGTTGCATCAGAACACATCCCAAACCTTGGTGAGACGCATCACAATAAACTTCATACGGTTCTTCTGGTTGCGGTAAGATCAAAACTGGTGAGGTTGTCAACTTCTTCTTTAGTAACTGAAAATTCTCCTCACACTTCTCCGTCCATGCAAACGGTTGATCTTTTCTAGTAAGTTGCGTCAATGGAGCTACAATCTTCGCAAAACCTTCAATGAACCTCCTGTAGTAACCTGCCAGCCCTACAAAACTTCGTATGTCAGTGACGGTCTGAGGCTGTTTCCAAGCAAGAACTCACTCAATATTTGCCGGATCCACATCGATTCCTTCTTTAGTTATCACATGACCTAAGAAATTCACTTCCTCCAGCCAAAACTCACACTTCGACAAATTGGCATACAATTGCTTCTCGCGTAAAGTTTCAAGAACTTGGCGCAAATGCTCTTCATGTTCTTCTGCAGTTCTTGAATAAATCAATATATCATCAATGAATACCACAACAAATTTATCTAGAAATGGACTAAAGATTCTGTTCATGTAATCCATAAAAATTGCTGGTGCATTGGTAACTCCAAATGGCATCACAAGATATTCATAATGTCCATAACGAGTTCTGAAGGCAGTTTTCTAAATATCTCCTTCTCTTACTCGGATCTGATGGTAACCCGACTTCAAGTCAATCTTTGAAAATATCGCGGCTCCTCTCAACTGATCCATCAAATCATCAATACGTGGCAATGGATATCGATTCTTAATAGTCGCCTTATTAAGTTGCCGATAATCCACACATAAGCGTGAGCTTCCATCCTTCTTCTTAACTAGCAATACCGGAGCTCCCCATGGTGATACACTTGGTCTAATAAATTTCTTCTCCAACAAATCTTCAATTTGGCCTTTGAGCTCATTTAATTCCAATGGCGACATTCGATACGGTGCAATCGAAATTGGTCCGGTTCCTGGATGCAAAGCAATGAAAAACTCCACTTCTCTTACCGGTGGTAATCCTGGAATTTCTGTTGGAATATGTCCGGGTACTCATGGACAAGCACCACATCTTCTATTTTCACATTTATCTTTGCCCCCATGTTAGCCAAAGACAAAAACTCATGAGTTCCTTCTCTTAGTGACACTCCGAGTTTGTTAGCAGCTAGATACTTAACAACTTCTGGTTCGGGAAAAAGAACCAGTTTGCGAGCACAATCCAAGATCACATAATGATACGACATCCAATCCATACCGAGAATGACCTCGAGTGATTGTAGAGGTAAACAAATCAAATTAATCAAGAAATCCCTATTCTGAATAGTCACTTGACACTGTAAACATGCAGTATTTACTATCAACGTCTTAGCAGGTGTGGAAACAACCAAATCAAAAGGTAGAGGCGACACAGATAATTTCAAACGATTCACACAATCCATAGCAATGAAGGAATGGGTTTCCCCCGAATCAAAATGTGCATTTAGAGTGTTACCTGCAATCTCACAGTCACGTTGAATCAGATTGCTAGATGGATTTCCAACTTCAGCACTCACGCAATAAACGCGTCCTCTAGCAGTAGGACGAGTAGCCCTAGTTACATTCACAACTGGTTCCACCTTCGGAGCTCTGCAATCCCTTGCAATGTGTCCTGGTTTCTGGCAATTGTAGCAAGTAAGAGTCTTAGAAGTACAAGCATTAGCATAATGCCCCTTTTCCCCACATCGGAAACATTGAATCACTTGCCCCACTTGTCTTCCAAGGTTCTGGTTCCCCGGGTGATTCTGACCCCTGTTATTGTTCTGTGGTCGGTTATAAGGCTTAGCAACTTGTTTCCCTTTGTTGCCTTGACAACTCACCCGACTAGGCCCCCCTGAACTAAAGTTCCCTCCTCGACTAGCTCTCTTATTCTTCATATCTTCAACTTCTCTACATTTTTCCACAAGAACTTGGAAACGTTGAATTCCCAAGGGTAAGACAGAATCCTGAATCTCATACTTCAATCCGGCTTGGAAACGATGACACATGAATGGTTCATCAACCTCTTCACGGAAAAACCTGAAATGCCTCGATAACGATTCAAACTTAGCGGCATATTCGCCCACAGTCATATTGCCCTGATGAAGTTTTAGAAAATCATCACCGAGCTTAGTCCTGGTACTCATCGGGAAGTATTTGTCTAAAAACTTCCTTTTGAACGACTCCCAGTTCACCTCCTCATGAGCTGATCCCATCAACAACCTTGTACTCCTCCACCAATACTCAGCATCCCCTAGCAGCAAATAAGTGGCATAGTTGACCTTCACTCCCGCCTGACAGTTAATCATCTCAAAGATCTTTTCCACTTCTTGGATCCACTGATCCGCTTTCTCTGAATTCTCATCACCCCTAAACTTGGGAGGATTGTAACGACGAAAGTCCTCTAACCCCCTTGACTCAGCAGCACGGATCTCTCTTTCCCTCTTCTCCAGATCCCGCAGAGTCTTTGCAGCTGTCTGTGCAGCAACAGAAGCTGCCATGTTATTCATTGCTTCAGCCATTTGATCATCCCTATTGACGTTGACCCTTGTAGCGTCGTTCCTTCTTGGAGGCATTGTTTCCTATAAAACCAACATCAACAAGAAATTTTAACACCCTTTAGAAGAATTCCAAAAGACAACATTCGACCTCAACAACTCAACACTACACCGAACCCGACACTCGGACAAATCACCCCGGCGCATGATCAGATGACAACCCCCAACCTACAGGTTAACCTACAATCTATAACCAATGCTCTGATACCACAATTGTAACAGCCCGATTTTTTTTTTTTAAACAAATTCAAATTCATAATAAAGAGATAAATACCTTTGGATAAAATATTTAAGTCGTATCACAACGACAAAAGTCAACAATAATTACAAACAGCGGAAACGATTTTGAAATGAAAATCCAAAATATTTAAAACAGAAAAATACACCGGGGCTATGAGACTTATCCAACGTAGCTCGTACCCCTGGGGTATTCTCGCCAGACACCTGTACAAAAGCACTGCCCCAAGAATTTTAACTTCCCCACGTCACATCAAAAAGTGGTACAAGGACCCATCAAAATAAAAGTCAGGCTGAAAATATACGGTATAGGTACAGTCTTCCATAATGAAATAAATACAACCACAACAGATAGACATCTAGCCCCTATACAGCCATCTAATCTGATCATGCTACAAAAAAAACTATAACCCAAGTGATCTCCACGCGCCCCGCAGAAATCCTTCTGACACAGCAGTGGTCAGGTAAGTCTAACTCCGTTCCCATCTCCAGAGTACTAACTGGTAGAACGATCCTGATTCCCATCTGAGGGCAAAGCCCAGATTTCCACAATAATTGTAAAGGTCACCAACCGAAATTAACAAACATCACATAGCATTTAAATTTTAAATGCACAAAATAACCTTTCAACTTAACATACATCTAGAAAGGGTTTTCATATGCCACACATGCATAATCAAAGTTGAAAAATGAAGTTTTTAACAAACTGCACTGTCGTATTCGAATACAACATCCTTGTATTCGAATACAGTGCTATTTCACAAGTCAGTAGCAAAATTGAATATTTGTATACGACTACACACTGCTTGTAGCCGAATACAACTGTTAAAATTTGCAGATTTCAGTTTCGAAAACGTTTCGCAATCATTCAACACTTACCACACAAAATCAATCAATCACACTCATCAATTACGGCACAATTACAAACAACAACCGAGTATGTATATACAACCACCACAGTATATCAAACATGACTCGCATGCCAATCACCCTAATGTAATGCGTATATGCCAATGCACATGATTTCGGAATTCCAAACCAAAACCCTCCTCGAATGGCGTAAATCATAATTGTACTGCCTCTCACAGACCAGTACTAATTATCAAGGTGCAATCTCTCACGGATCATAATTGTACTGCCTCTCACAGACCAGTACTAACATATATTACTTACTAATTTAATAATTATATATATATATATAACTAACTTATACTAATATATATTACTTACTAATTTAATAATTATATATACATATATAACTAACTTATACTAATATATATATATATATATATATATATATATATATATATATTACTTACTAATTTAATAATATATATATATATTATAATTAAACCAAATCAATAAATATCTAAATATTCTTACACACACCTCAACTATTTTGATAAAAATATTTATTCTCATTGCAACTCAATTGACAGGTAAAATTTTCAGCAGCCAGAGATATTTTTAACAAAATTGTCCGGTAATAAATTCTTCGTACATAAATAAATTATTTCTCGCTAAATAATTTTAAACGAGTCTCATAAAAATATCATTGGCATTTAACACACAAAATACCATTAAAATTGGCTAAAAAGCCTCATAATTCAACACAAAAATATACTAAAATTGCATAAATTAGAATTTAAAACTAAGGGTCTTACATCTTAATTGAATCCAAGGCATAAAAATGTCATTCTTGTTAGGTCCAATAATTTGTTTCTCGATTCCCTAGTATACGTGCAATTTCTAATGTACCTAATATCTTATATTGGTCTATTTTGGCACGGTCACACACATTTCACATATCACTCTATCGAGAGGCCCAAGACACAATTCCTATTATGCACATTCTCTACATGATTTATGGTAGACTCAATAACCACTATTATGATCGTCTTGTTATAGATAATGTTTGATGGCCTCAAAGTATACAACTCTCCAAGTAGGGATCATGGTGACTTCAAGTCGAATGACTACTCACTACGGTCACATGAAAATTGTTAATGACACTTGCATAACTATTATATAACGTTCTCATAGCAGATCAACCTAGTACAAATATTACTCTTAATATTTATACTTATGTAAAGACTTGATATCTCATATCCATGACTCGTGAGATGTGATCACCGATCTACTCACATAATAGTTTCTATGCATTACTGTTGTCCCATTTAACATTAAAACTTGACTACATATAATTTAAGAATAGTGTCATTATGCTCAATGGGGTCTCACGATTAAGTCATACTTATATAAACAAACTAATTATTCTAAGGACTTTATTATGCCTTAAATAAATCTTCATAATAAATTAAAATGTCTCATATTACTGTATAAATAATAGTAAGTATCATGATGCAAATAATAACCAAGAAAAAATTGTTGTCCTCTAGGGCTAACTCTAACAATCTTCCACTAGCACTAAGAGCTTGTTAAGACAAACTGTCAAATTAAGTTTTGATGAAAATAAACAAAGGATAATTAAGAATGTTAGTTATGATTCTAAATTTTATGTTGATTTAACTTGTGCTTTAGAGTGGATTAATTCAAAGATAGGAATCAAGCAAAGCAAAGAAATCAAATAAAAACTGAACAGAACATTCTGGAAAAATCTGTAAAAACGGAGAATGTTCTCCAGGATCAAGACTGATCATCACAGCCTCAAGATCAATCAATCTCCACTAGTTCAAAGAAAGTTTAGACTCTGAATTTTACATCTATATCATCAGCACATGGCAAGGAACAAACTGAGATGATCAAATTCAAAGAAACTGATCTAATCACAAAGAGAAAAGGTCACGAATCAAGCATGTTGAAACGAGTCTGAATCTTCTCCAGCTTGACTGTCAAGAGAGTAAAACAATCTTGAATTATACAAGACATCCAAATTAATCAAGAAGACATCCAGAATAATCAAGACTGAACCTCCAGATTGATCGTCAATCTCCATAAAGTTCAAAGACTAGAACTCCAGATTGATTATCAATCTCCAGAATTTTCATTAACATTTTGCAGAAGTTCATCATCATTCTCCAAGCTGTTTTGACAAAATCAAAACTCCAGATCGAAGCAAATACATCAACAAATATATATGAAGTATAAAGGATCATTAAACACAAGAGAAATCTGATCAAGAACAAAGAAATCAGCCCAGTCAAATTTATTTCATAAAGTGTTCAAAGGCTCGAATATTTTTATTCACATATATCAGTTTTGGTCAAAACTGATATAGCACTACCAACAGATCTTTTGACCATTATTAAATGCTCTAAAACGCCTATAAAAGGAAGGCCAATACTCAGGAAAATGCAGAACTTCAAGTGCTAAGAAAATCCATCAATCACATACACTTACATACTTGAAAGCTTCTCATTTGCAAGAGAATCAATTCTGAAACTACCATCATATATCCAGATCGTTTTACTGAGTTCTTTTGAAAAGAATTTATTCTCAAACACGAGTTGAGTATAATCAGATTCAACCAATCTCTTTAAATCATTATTGTGTAAACTCAAAACTATAAGGGTTGTTTATAGTTTGAGTAGTTTTGTAAAAATCCTTTTATGGTTAAAATGTGAACTGTAAAATCCTCTCAAGATTGATAGGTGATCTGATTTAATCTTTTCTGGGTGGAAAGGAATTGCTGTTACAAATCAAGGTGGATCTTAACAAAAACTGTGTAAAACCAATATCATTCTCTATTTGAACACTTAGTGAAAATCTCACAATTGTGAGGACTGGACGTAGCCCGAGTTGGGTGAACCAAGATATATCATTATGTGGTATCTCTTCCTTATCTCTATTTAATTTTAGTCATTTTAATTATCAAGTTAAATAGAGAAGCTAAAACTGTGATTTTAACTAACCAAGAACGTTCTCCGTGTTCTGTTTCCAAAACCAAGAACGTTATCCGTTTTCATAACCAAGATCATTCTTGAGTTATTTTCTTAAGATTTTAACAGGAAATTTTAAATAGGTGAATTTACAATTCAAACCTCTCTTCCTTGTAAATTGATATTGCTACTTCAGAGCTAACCAGACATACTCCTAATACCCATCGATCTAGTGTGACCATCATGCTTCTACTAAGAAAGTGGTTTCATAAGTGGGTCAACAATGTTATCAGTTTTGTAAGGAGGCATACTGCTAAATATTTCATAATCATGGTATCCATAAATAAAAAGTAGAATTCAAACAAATTTAAGCATTGGTAATTGAGGGCAGGTTTTATCATAGTCTATATGAATTTGTTCAAAACCTTTCGCCACTAACCTTGCCTTAAAGGTATTTACCTTACCATCCATGTCAGTTTCTTCTTGAAGACCTACTTGCACCCTAATGGGTTTTATCCTTTTAGGTGCATCAACCAAGGCCCATACCTAGTTAGTGTGCATGGATTCCATTTTGGATCCCATTGCTTCAAGCCATTTCTCATATTATGGGTCAATCATGGCTTCCTAGTAGTTTGTAGGCTCATATTGATCCATGAGTAACACGTCACCTTTCTGAGTTAGAATAAGTCTATATCTCTCAGGTTGATGGTTTGGTCTCATAGACCTATGAGGTTCTTGTGCTATTTGAAAAGGAGGATCACCCACAAATCATTGTGGTTCTTTTACTTGTTCTATCACAAGCAGTTCAATGGTTTGTTGATTTTGAATTTCTCCAAGTTCTATATTCCTCCAATTGGTTTCTTTATAGATTATCTCCCTTTCTAAGAATACACCAGTTCTCCCAACAAACACTTTGTCATTAGAGGGAAGATAAAAATAGTATCTTTTAGTTTTCTTAAGATATCCCGCAAATATACATTTATCAGATTTATGACCAAGTTTATTAGAAATCAAACATTTCACATAAACCTCACATCCCCAAATCTTCATAAAAGACACATTTGGTCTTCGACCGATCCATATCTCATATGGTGTCTTTTCTACCGGTTTAAATGGAACACGGTTAAGGGTGAAAGTTGTAGTAAGAAGAGCATACCCCATAAAGATTCGTGTAAATCTGACTAACTCATCATCGACTGTACCATGTGTAACAAAGTGCAGTTTATTCTTTCTGAAACACCATTCCATTGAGGAGTTCTAGGAGGAATGACTTGAGATACAATCCCACACTCCGTTAGATATTTATCAAATTGTTGGTGTACTCACCACCACCATTTTGTCGTAGTACTTTAATACTCTTGCCAACATGGTTTTCTACTTCATTCTTAAACTCTTTGAACTTTTCAAAAGTTTCTGATTTGTGTCTCATTTTATACATAAAACCATGTTGATAGTGAATGTGATGAAGTAAGTAAAACCACCTTTAACAGGTTTGTTTAGTGGGTCACATACATCACTATGTACCTGAGGCGAAAGTATCGCTTCATCTTTTCTTTAAGTCTTCTAGGTATTTTGGGTGGTTTCCCTTCTAGTGACCATTTTTACCACAATATAAACAAGTACCTTCCTTTACAATCACGCCTATTGGTTTTAGGCTATAAGTACTCGGCTTGACTTTCACCTTGCTCTTGTCCTTCTGCTACCTAAACATAGGCCTAAGAACTTTTCATTTGCCCTTGCCCATATCAGTTTGTACCATCATTATGGCCTTACCCTTTCCTTTGTTGATGTTATTCTCAGTTTTTCTTAACATGTCAACGAGCTCTAACAATGTTTTAGCTACACCACTTATTCAATAATGCATGACGAATTGGTTAAAACTATCCGCCAATGATTGCAGGATCACATATGTTGTCAATATTAGGCCCAAAGGAAATGTCAGCCTCTCTAGGTTATCAATGTATCCAATCATCTGGAGTACATAAGGCCCAACTGGACTTCCTTATGCCAGCCTGCAGTGGAAAAGAGCTCTTGACACTTCAGATCTTTCTTGCCTAGCCTACGCTTGAAAAAGCATTTTAAGGTACTTGATCATATCGAACGCCTCTATATTCTCATGTTGCTTTTGCATGTTAGAGTTCATGGTTGCAATCATAAGGCATGAAGCATCTAAAGCATCATCTTGATGCTTCTTATAAGCATCCTCTTGATGCTTCTTATAAGCATCATCTTGATGCTTCTTATAAGCATCTCGTTCAGCCTTAGTGCCATTTGCAGCAAGCTACTCAAGCATAGACCCTTCGAGTACATAAAACTTTCTCTCTTATTTCAGGACAATAATGATGTTTCAATGACAATCAAGAAGTCAATTCCTGATAACTTTTCCTTCGCAGTGAAATTGTGTTGGTTGTGTTTGCAGACATGGTTAATCTAAACCAGAAAAACATATATATATAAAAGTATCATGTAATCCTAATGTTTTAGTGTCAATCGAGGAAATTAGTTCCCGATAACTTTTCCTTCTCAAGGATGCTTTGCTTTGCATACATGGTTTGTTTAAAATAGAAAAATAGATATATAAGTATCATGTAATAAACATATTTAAAGGTCTTTATTAAATATATTCCCACTATTTTACTCAAATCAATGACCCTCACCATTGACTTGGAAAATCCCATTGAAAGATTTTCTAGTGAGACCAAGATCTATATTTCACCTTGTTTTAGAACAATTAAGCTGATTCACCCAAAACACGGCTATTTAGGTAAGAAACTCATTTCCAATTACATCACATGTAACTCTTGGAACATTTGGGTGAAGAACACTAGTTCTAATTCATCTTATGAATTAAGTTCCAATTCATTTGCCTCTTAGTCCATTTCAATCCTATTGAATACAACTTATTTAAGTTAAATCTAATGGTTAGCAACGAATCTTACCTTGTCATGCCTCACCAATATAGAATAGTGTACCCAACTTTAGCATGTCCAACACTATATGATATTGACCTTGACGAGTGCCATATTGGAAGACATTAAACTTAATATTTAATTTGAGGGATTTTTATTAAGCGATTCCACCGGCTTTTGTATTTCATACAAACATCTCTTGGCATGCATGTATATATACTTTTACATTTTAAAGTATATGAAACACACACACACACACACACACACACACACACATGCATCACATACAAAATATATAGGACCACGTAATATAGTTATGGTCATCTAACACAAAAGGAAAATTAACTAAATATAAATTACAAGTTTTTGAGTTGACTTCTGAAACATCTTCACTGGCGGCATTGTATGGTGTTGCATTCCATCATCGTAGACAGTTATAATCATTTAAAATAAATAAATTGTTATGACACGCAAGTCGTATTTTAAAATAAACCACGACATACATGTCGTATTTAAATAAAGATTTAAATATGTCTTTGGTCCCTGCAAATATACCACTTTTTTATTTTAGTCCTCGTAAATTATTTTTTTTTGTTACAATTTAGTACCTGTAAAATCAAAGACGATTGATTTTAGTCTCTAACGTCAAATCAAAAGTTACAAAAAAATAGCTGGCAAACCGTTGTGGCAAGGAAGAAGACGAGTTTTCCAAAAACCCCTAAACCGCACTTTTAATTTCTATTCATATTTTTTTATAAAATAACACTAATTATTAAATAATAATTAATAAATTAATTAATTAATAATATAAAACATTTTAATTTTTAATATATCATAAAAGATGTTGTGTTGGTGTGCATTTATAGGGCCACGTGTCCTAATGATCTTTTTTTGTAATGTTGATTTGACGTTAGGGACCAAAGTCTATCGTCTCTGATTTTACAGGGAATAAATCCAAACAAAAAAACTTACAGAGACTAAAATCAAAAGTGATATATTTGTAACCAAAGACATATTTAAACCTTAAATAAAATAAAATAACCATAAAAATACTAAGGCCACAACCTTAATAATTAATTATTTAATACATCTCATAAATATTTACTAATAATGACTTTTTATTATTAATAACTAATTTTGAGCACCATATATTTTAATAAAATCAAAACTGTTGCAACTATTGTGTTCTGAATTATGATTCAAATATTCATATCAATATTAAACAAGAGCAAGAACACATACTCAATTTCTATCATATTAGAACAATATTGAGAGCATATATTTTGTAAATACTCGGTCTCTCACTTGCACTGTTCAGAATTGTGCAAGCAGGTTATCAATCGTGACGTCCCCATGATAAAACAGTTCAGTTACAAACTGTATTGGCATCCCACTGTACTATAGGAACCGTTCTAAAATTATATCATCAATATGGTACTAAGATCACTCGAACTCTTACCGAACAGTATTTTTAAAGGGACCAAAAAAAAAAAAAAAAGTGGCTCATAAATGCGTCAACCACAAGAGCGAGAAGAGAGAAAACTGGGAAATGCGTTGAGTTTTTGTGTGCTTTTGAAGTGAATAGAACACTCTATTTATAGAAAAAATCTACGACGGGTCTGCACTTAAATTGTGCGAACCGATATGATACGATGTAATAGAATTTGCGAAATAGGTGGATCATTGGAGTGACACAATCATGGAGGACACAACACACAAAAATGTATGATAAAAAATGTGGAGAAATGCATTAAAAAAATAAAATATTAATTTTGTGGATTCTAAAAAATATTATAACCCAAACATGTATGTGTGTTGTGGTCGATTTGAGTGTATTCACTTCTATTCAGAAAATTAAATATTTACCCAAAATAACTTACCTTTCCATTATAAACACTAATATTATGTGAAGCGTCTCTTAAATCAAACTTTAGCACGTTGTTTTAATTCACACAAACACCAGTTCAAAGTGCCTTTAAGTTCCAATCGAATATACACTAACAATGATGAAGTACGAAGATGCCTCCCCATCCCAATGCAATGTAAGCATAGTCCAAAAAATACGGCTTTGAAACTGAGACAAAAGGGAATTCAACTCCTTGGAACGTGTTTTCTTTTGTCTTTACAATTAACTTCTTATTTTGACACAAATTATTAGTTATGTCTAGCTAATTAACTATCATTCAAAAACTTATGCATACAAGTGGTTCTTCTGCGTGCTAGTTTTTTTTTTCTTTTCATATGAAAATTGCATCCTCAAACTATACTACTTTCTTATATTTTTGGGACAAAGATTGTATCACTCATCTCTAATGAGTGACGTGATAAAAAAAATAAAAATAAAAAAACGCAAAAAATAAAATAATAAGTAAAATTAATAATAAAAAGTAGAAAAAGCTAAGTAAGAACGCATATTATTAAGTTGTCACTGATATTTTGTCTACTTTGTCTTGATAGTAAATAGAAAAAATATTTTGCGGGTGAAAGAAGAAAAACTAATGTAGGGGAGGCAAATCCGGGAATCAAAACGGCGACATAGGTGGGAAATTGCCGGTTGCACATGAAAGTAGTTAAACTTAGAATCGTGTATGGTATTCAGCTCTTCCACTCACACGTGTGGTTATCACTTCACTTCGTTGGTAATCAACAAAACAAACAACCATATACTACCATTTTGTTCTATCTTTTAACTTTCTTTCTTTTAGTTTTGATACATATATTAAAAAATAATTAATTTTTATATATTTAGTTTTTTACTCTTTATTTATTAAGTAAAAATAAATTTTAGTTAATATATTTTTTTAACTTTTAAAAATAAATAAAAAATATCATTAATTGTATTTTGACTTTTTAAAAGAACTAAATTTATTAAACAAAAATAAATGGTTAAAGTACTAAATATCGGAGACGGAGGAAGCATTACTTGTTAGTACGCTGTTTCTTTTTAACTGTCGCTTTAAAGTTAGTTTACATAAACCAATAAAATTATTAATTTTACTATTTTTTATAAATAAATTCTTCTCTTAAGTATTTATTATTATGTCCGTCCTTAAATATAAGACACTAATAATAATTTTTTTCTCTTTTTATAAGATTGTATTTGAATTTTTAATTGCATTAGTTATTTCGTTAATAACTTACTCCTAATTAATTTATATATGTTTATGCTGTCAATAATAAATAATATAATAAAATATTAACTAATTCTCTGTTTTGAAAGATAATAATGTATATTAATTGTCAACAAATTTAAATACTACTTTCAATTTTATGAATTAATGTGATTTGATAAATGAGATCCTATTTAAAGGGGTAGAGATAGTATCTCAGTTCACTTATTTCTCTCCCAACAATAAATAATTAAAATAATTTTAACGACATAATATTTAATTCTCCTTCCGTCCCAAAATAACTGTCAGTTGATTATTTCACACATATTAAAAAAATGTGATAAATGAATGAAAAGAAAAGTGATTTTACTAAACTATCTGTATCAACTATTAATTTATTTTTATTATCATAAATACAAAGTGGAAAATAATAATTTGAAAATGTTACGCAAAATACTAATTAGATGGTATAGTTAAAAAATAAATATTTAAAGTTGTATTAAATATTATAAGCGATAATTATTTTGAGACAAATTTTTCACAAACATGACAATTATTTTTAAAAAGAGAGAATACTACTTTAAAATTTAAAAACAATAAATTAAAAAATATTTTTTATATATAAAAACGACAATTGAAAAAGAATAGAGGGAGTAAATAATATTAATTTTAAGGTGGGGATATGGGGAACCTTTAATTAAATTGTGTACTTAGTCTACGATGTCTGACGTCACATTATGGAGAAATGAGAATTAAATTGACATACCCCATGCAAGGCATGCAAATTAAATTCAATAAAATAGTGCTATGGTAATTGGTGCGGTTTGGTAGTGGAGACCAATTCCTGTTCGCCCGTCAAACATCTACCCTCAAAACCCATACCATGTTTTCTAAATTAATTGATGTCTAGATCCAACCTCAACCTCACACTGAGGTAACTTCTCACGTTCCTTAACTCTATTTGATGAACATGTGGACGTTTTAAAATTTTATATTTATATTTTATGTTAATAATAAATATTTACTTTTTCACCACTTTGAATGTGTGACATCGGCCGTAATCTATCGATTGCTACCATCCATCACCAAATATTAGAAGGTTGAATCATGACGTAAGAGTTTTGTAATTTTATGGTTCAATTTTTAGACTTGAACATACCTCAAAAAACATTAAAACGACAGTGATAATAAGATAGAGATATGATATGATATAAAGTTATATAAGGATATCAAATATGATCATAACAAGATAAACATTATCAATCTTATATTTGTTACACACATGATAACTAACATGATATTTTATTTTGTCATGTATTTGATACACACCTCGTAATGACACGCCTCATCATGATAACTAACTTATTATATTTTAAATATTATAAATTAACAAAAAAATATGAAAAAATTAAATAAACAGTTATATGATTTTAAATTTAAAACTATCCATTGACACTACTAAATAAATAATTTAATATTTATTTTTAAATTATGAGTGATCAAGTAATTCTATTTTATTTATTAGAATATAAATAAAGATATGATATATATATATATATATATTATATTTAAATAGCAAAAACACTTGTAAACAAATTATATTTATTTTAAAATTTCAATTAATTTTCATATTTTTATAATTTTGAATATTAATCTATTAAATTATATAAAAAGACAAAACTACCCTTGTGATAAAATCATAAACATTTTTTAAATTAATATTTCATTTTTAAGTTTAATATCAAATTATATTAATTATTTGTATATTTATATTTGATTAGATTTACATTTTTATATTTTAGATTATATTTTATAAATTATTTTTATATTTATATTTTATT